>OU612058.1:95057817-95222817 GCA_914767635.1 Melanostoma mellinum
TTTTTTGTTACGTCGAACACTCGCACAACTTAGGTATACCGGAATTGTGAATCTATATTCGATTGGAGCACTGAATTCTGCTTGAGTAAAATCTATGTATTCCGTACGATTGCTAAAAAGCTACTCAAATTTTTTTTCTTTTTTTTATTAGCTTTATCTTTGGCGATCCAGGGAACGTACATTCGAACAAATCGTTTTAATTAGACGAGGTTATTTCCAATTTGGCAACGATTACCTTTTTTTCTTTTTTTTTTTCAATTTTGCAAAACTAACTCGTTTAGACACTTTTTTTTGGTTCGAGATTTGGTTTTTTTTTTTTTTAATGCTTCAGATGTTGATTTGATTAATTCTTACCGTCGTATTAATAAACGCGGAATAACTGGGTTCCATGGATTAAGTGGAAAATGGTATAATGGTAACTTTAATTAAATGGAAAATGGTATAATGGTAACTTAATCCATGGAATAAGGATATTCCGCGTTTATTAATACGGCGGTTAGAGTTTAAGATTGATAGAGCTGCTTATGCAAATAGGAAATTTTAATTGTTGCTGTCTGCGTATATTTATTTAATTATTTCGATTAGCAAGGTTTTCGATGTTCTCCCGATGGCGTTCGTATTACGACTGTCTTGATGCAAAGTGTCTGTTCACTGTTCCTACGTTCCTATCACCGCCAAGGGTTCTATTGCTTGATCTCCGTTAACGCGAAAGCAACACACATCATTCGACCGCGCTAAAACCAATCAGAAGTGTCCACGTCAAATATATACACAATTTTGCATCCTTTTCTATTATTGGATGCACTCAATTAACCTCGGCTCCTCTCTGGCAACCACTACGACCCCCGACGAGAGTCAGTGCATGTCAGTAGCCATACTGTTTACGGCGATGCCACCTGTTCGAGAATTCGACACTCGAACTCGACAAAACGTCAAAAATAATCGAACTGCAGCCCTCAAAGTGACATCAGCCGCCGGCAATGCTGATGACAGCCCAAAAAATAAACAGATAAAAAAAAAATTAAACAGAAGTTACAAGAAATATGATTCCAGCACGCCTTAAAGAAATCAAACTCTATTGGAAACAACACGATACGAAGCGATATCCAAACTCTAGCAGACTCTGAATTCTCTCAACGACCCAGAAATCATGGTGCCAAAGCATGCACTAAGCTGAAACTGAACGTGAAGCTTTGACAAAACAACCGGCAGCAAACCGTGAGATAGGAACTCTGGTAAGTGCAATGGGAAGTCACGCACTTAACACTATATCACTACGATATAACGCATACAAGAAGGCTGCAGATGACTTTGCTTCCGTAAAGGCCACCATAACAGCATATCAAAAAGGGTCTCGATGAAAGCATAAGCCAGCATTTCAGTGCATTTGCACTGCATTGCTCGAACAGTCCCGGAGCACCAAACCTGCCACGAAGAGCAATCCAGTGCACGAAGCCAAGCAATGAGTTCGACACTGCTAAAGACCTCCCAGAAAACAGTGCTCAGAATATTCCATATGGAAAGTGTTATGTTTAGCCTAGAATAAGGTATACCTTTTCTAGATGCAGAGTCTAGTGAGCACATTTATCTTCGGCTGCTTCAGTCCGGGGTGGGTTACTGCTCTACGGATTACCAAACTCTACAAAAAAATATGTATGTGCTCATGTATAAGAAGAAAATTAAACTTCAGAGGATCTCTTTTTTTTTCGTCCAGTTTTAGACCGAGGTGTTGTTCCGGCCTTACTTTTCCCACCCAACCATGCACATTCGAAATATATCGAATGGCCCAAATAACATAACCTTGGAGCCTTTTAGTGGTGTGTACCCTTAATCAAAAGATTTATTTAAACATCTTTAATTCGTTTACATATGTATATATAGTTTATCGTTTCTACCTATACATGGCTTGCGTTTCATTCTCTTTATTTTTCTTATTTGTTGTTATTTTTATTTAAGTTTTCAAAAATGGAAAAAAAAGTAAGGAAGAAAAAAAAAATTGTCAGAAAAAGAATTAACGAGGAGAAAAAAAAATGAGACAACCCAACTCTAACTAGTATTGAAAATACTTTGGGGGTGCAACGGTACTGCCTACAAAGCATTCCAATTGCGGCAGAAATAACTGCTCTCTAAAAATTCGCTTTATTACTGGCACAAACCTACGAAAATTCTATATTTAATAGGCCTATTATATACGAAATTCGCTGAATGAATCAAAATTTTACCACAAAAAAAAAATGCCTTGAAGGATGTTACCTAAGTACCTGCGTTGTATACTCAACACTGTATTTGGTTATACAGTAACTAGAAAGAAATAGTTTTCCTTCCTTTTACACACTCTATGAAATAAAATGAAAAAAAATTTTAAATTTTTGAAATGAAAAAAAAAATCAATAGAAAAGGCTATGACAAAAGTTACTATTTTTTTTTTTTTTTTGATAACAACTATGATATTTTGTTTTTTTTTTTTAAATTGCCTGCTCACGGAGTCCTCGTGGATCTTGGATCGTCTTCTTTGGGCTACGTATCGGGGTGTCGTTCTTTCCTTCTCAATAATCCCTCTTTCCGTGCCCCTCCAATCGTGGCTCTCTAGCCCGTGATAGTTCTTCGTTTCTTTTATTGTGCGTTGTTTTGTTTTTTTTTTTTCTTTTGTATGTATTTATTAAGTCTATTTTTAGACACCTCTTTTTTTAAACGAGGGTTTCTTTTGAATTCTTCTTTTTTTTTTTGCTAATTTGACGTTTTAACTTTATTTTTCTTTGCTGTCCAGCGGGTTTTTTGGTCTTCTCCCGGCTGCGAATAATTCTTAACTGACAACTGACTCTGTCTCCGATTGCGATCTCCCCCATAACCTGTTCTTTTTCTATTCCTTCTTCTCATCATCGTCACCAGATTTTCCCGTAATCTATCGTGTCTCGTGTGGTACTTATAATTTGTTTTTTTTTTTTTTTTTTTTTTTTTGTGCACCTGACCCTCAACATACTTTGATTTTGCACCATATTATACTACGGTTAAAATGCCGTTTGTTTCACCGATTGTGTGTAAGGGGAGAATATGGTGGAAAGAAGAATATTATCTGCCAGAACAGAACTTGAGTTTTTGTCAACGACAAAAAAAAGGTGCTGACTTGGGTGGTGAATATTAGCACATTACAAAACAGTCGTTGGGTATATAGATGTACTACGAAGAAGTTCATAAAAAACACAAGGATTCCCCAAGTTCTTATGTCTTTGGTATGGTAAACAGCGACCTTACCATTTTCATCCTTCAGCTCATAAGAGGTATTGCCGACCTTTCGTACTATATGTAGTACATTTCACGAATTTTGGTGCTAACTTCGCATTGAATTTTTTTGTTGCATTACTTTGGGTAAAATTCCGTCGAAAAACAGACTGTCCAATTTTAAAGTATGATTGGGTGCTACGAGTGTTATATCTCTTAGCGCTGTTCTCATAGGCTTTTTGGATGTTAGATTGCACATCTTCTCTAATGATCTAAAGGCGATCTTTATGATCAAGAATAAGCTCATCAGAATCTAGATTATTTCATTTCCTTAATAATTTATAACAAGACGCGTGAGTTATCATTTCTTGCCCAAATAGTGTGAAATAAGGTGAAAACTGAAGTGATTGATGGTATGAGCTGCGAAGAGCTGATGCGATGTGTGCCAGGTGTTCATCCCAACGAGTTTGCTCGTCACCTAAGTAGGATCGAATACCAGCAATTATCGACCGGTTTACCCTTTGGTGAATGCCATACTTTCGAAGAAAGTTGTTAAAAATATCACTTCTGAATTGGGATCCATTATCGGTCAAAACGTTTTCTGGCACACCAAAAACGCTTAAGACACTTTCTTCCAGATAATCAATGATTTTCTTCGAAGTCATGCTTTTAGTGGGTAGGAAAAGAGGGAATTTTGAAAAATGGTCTAATGTTATAAATATAGCTATGTTTCCTGACTTAGACCTAGGAAAGGGTCCTATGATATCCATATACAATTTCTGAAATGGTCTTTCGGATCTTGGTTTCTCTCCCATTGGAGCACGTAAAACTTTATTGGGAGCCTAAGACTGCTTACAAGTTTCACAGCTATTCACAAAATTTCGAACATCAGTCACCATTTTTGGCCAGTAAAAATGCCTTTTAAGTTGTTCTAGCAATTTATGAATTCCGGCATGATTGTGAATAGGTGGACTATGATACCGGTTCATGAGATCATTTGTTATTTCAGATGGTATCCACAACTTCCAGGCTGTAGACTCGCTATCAGAATCTCCTACGGATTCAGATCGACGATAAACATATTTATCATCAACTTTGAGGTTTGGAAGCTTTGATTCGTTTTCTATAATATTTAGTCTTAATTTTTGATACTCATCTGAGTGGAAATGTTCAGACTCAAAATCAATTCCAGTTTCGACGGAAACAAATGCGGCAATGTCGTTTTCATTCGCGCGAGACAGTGTATCGGGAACAACGTTTTCGGACCCCCGTCGATGTTCAATCAAAAAATCATAGCCTTGCATCTTAAGTGACCATCTTGCCAAACGACCAGAGAGATCTTTTTGCTGCATTAGCCATTTTAAACTAGCGTGGTCAGTGATGATTGTAAAACGCTGTCCTTCTACGTACTGCCGAAATTTTTTTAAACAGGGCATGGCAGCTAGACACTCAAGCTCTGTAACACTGTACTTCCTGTGAGCCGAGTTGATCTTATGAGAAAAGTATGCGATAGGGGTTTCAATGCCGTCTGAATTTGTTTGAACTAGGACCCCTCCTACACCGAACAGACTAGCATCACAGTGTATTGCAAACGGGCGAGAAAAATCGGGATTGGCGAGGACAGGAGCAGTAGAAAGCCGATCTATAAGAGTTTCAAAAGACTTTTGGGCTTCTTCTGTCCATTTAAAAGTTTTTGATTTTTTCAGAAGATCAGTGAGCGGTGTAGTTATACCAGCGAAATCGTTAATAAATCGGCGATACCATCCCGCCATTCCAAGAAATCGTCTTAATTGTCGGACCGTTGTTGGTGGAGGGAAGCTCGTGATAGCCGCAACCTTATCGGGGTCAGTACGAAGAGTACCATAACCAACTATATAACCAAGGTATTTAACCTCTTTTAGGCATAATTTACTTTTTTCTAGATTAACAGTTAATCCAGCTTTTCTTAATCTACGTGCAATGTCGGCAAGTAGGTCCAGATGATCATCAAAAGATTCAGACAACACGAGAAGGTCATCCAGATAAACAAATACTTTTTCTCGAAGTGTTGGAGGAATGACTTGATCCATAAGGCGACATAGTGTTTGTGGAGCATTACAAAGCCCGAACGGCATAACTTTATATTGATAAAGAGGAAGGTTTGGTACGGTAAAAGCAGTCATTTGTCTAGATTTTTCACTCAAAGGAATTTGCCAAAAGGCTTCTTTCAAGTCTATACTGGAAATAAATTTCGTCTTAGGCAATCGGCTCAAAATTTGTTCTATCAAAGGCAAAGGGTATGCACTTTTAACGGTCTTTTCAATAACTTTTCGTGAATCTAAACAAACTCTTGCTTTTCCGCATGGCTTTTGGAGAAAGACGACTGGGCTACTCCAGGGACTATCTGACTCCTCGATGACTCCAATAGAAAGCATTCGATCGATTTGTTCGTGAAGCAGTTTTTCTATTGCCAGTGATATAGGAAAATATCGCTGTTTGATTGGCTTGCAACCAGGTTCGATTTCTATTTCATGCTCAATGAGATTTGTTTTTCCGAGGCCTTCAGTAGCGTACGATGGAAATAAATTTATGATCGCATCAAGGTTTTTCCTTTCCTCCGATGTTAAAGAGTGCATATCACTGGGCTGATTAACATTTTTTTCTCCACCAATAACATTGGGTGCGATATTAAAAGCTGACCAAAAATTTATACCTAGGTAAATTTCTTGTACTAAAGTTGGGATGATAAAGAATTTGATCTTTTTAACGATGTTTCGAAAAGTTACATCGACTTCAATGGAACCCTTAATTTCTTGTTCTTTTCCATCGGCCGTTGTAGCATAGGTGTTAAAAGTACAAGGTTTAATAGTTTTCGAAATCAAATTTTTTGCAGCTTGCCCACTCAAACAGGAAATTGAAGCGCCACTGTCGAGCAAACCCACATAATTTTTTCCCCCAATAGATATGGTTGCGTAAGGGCTGTTAGTTTGCACAACAAGAGTAAAAAACAAAACAAGGTTTACTGTTCACGTTTAGAATAAGAGTAAGAGTGTCTTTCATTCTTTCGCACTCCGTACTTATAACCTATGATCGTCACTATTGGTTCCAGGTCAACCACGCAATCTGGGCCACACAGACTTCAACCACCATGTGCAAACCATATGTGTGTGCTATTTCTCACAATTGCTTGGTCTGCAATGTGACACTACACAGTATGTTCCTCGTCGCTTTCTTTGATAACGTATTTCGGTTCGCATGACATGCATTGTTATTGTTGTGAAATAACCAATGCATGACACACTTATCGAAATCGAAACTATGTCTTACGTTAAAGAAGCGACGGGGCAATTTCTAAGAATTGGGTTTTTGGTGTAAGTTGAGTAACTAGTGTGGGGCACAACAGGGCGAATATCCGAAGAGCCAATTTGTAAACAAGATATACTTTTTTTCAAAAATTTTCTATTGGTTCGGACCTCTTTCCAATAATTTCTCAGTCGAATTGTTGATCGCTTTGGATTTTTAAGAACAGGAGATGACTTTTGAAAAGGTTCAAAAATAATTGCTTTTTTCATATTATAGTTAACTAAACGCTGTTGATGTGGAACAATCGGAAAAAGTTTGATTATGCGCTTAGGTAAGTCAGGTAGAGGTAAGTCTGGTTTGAGTATGGTAATTTTATGAGAGACGTTTAATGAATGTTGGTCTAAGGATTCAGGTAATTTAGTGATATTTTGGGTTGAGTCGCAATTCAGCTCATCTTTTAATTCGAACGAGGGTGAGCTGGAGTAAATCTTGGATTTCCCGCGTTCGGTTTCGAGTTTCCCTTCTGAGAGCACTTGAAACAATTTGGTTTATATGTGTCTGGAGCACCACAGCCATAGCAAAATATAGTTCTTTTTTCTAAACAATCTTGGTATGTATGGCCCTCATAACCACAATTCCAACATTTGAAAGGTGAAATGCCAGATATATCGAGATTTGAATTATATTCATCGCCTTGAATATCATTTTCGCTGACTATTTCACTTACCGGGCGCTTGTTAGAAAAGAATCTTGGCGGTAATTGCGATTTACTTGTGTTTTCATTAAAAACCACATCTCTTTTGAAACAAAAGTTTCTGAGCTGAGCCACCGAAGCAAAGCTCATATAAAAAGTTTGTTGCCTTATTTCAGGACGAAGATTGCGATGCAAAATGTCAACAAGTTCATGGTCCATTAACGGATACCTGAGCTTATCACACAGCTTCATGACGGCATTATAATAGTCTTTAAAAGGTTCTTTCTCTTTTTGCTTTCTTTTCCAAATCAGTTCCTTAATATCAGTATCTGATTTATAGTCTTGAAATTGCTGACGGAAAGCAAAACAGAAAGGTTCCCAATTAATACGATCTACACCTCTTCTATATCTCCAATACCACTCTCTTGCACGATCGGTAAAAATTATGTGAAGGTTGTCGCACAAAAGATTAAAATTACCACGTAAGCAGTCTTTAGTTAGAGCTGTAATCTGATCTATAATCTGATTAACAGAAATATCATGATTTATATCATCAAAACGCAAGTTCCAACTTTGTATTATATTAGCTACACGGTTTACCTCTATTCTATGTGTGTCAACGTTCTCTTGATACGGAATTGCGCTGTTTGTGTTATAATTTGAGGTATGGGGCTGTCTTTGATATTACGGTTCTCTGAATGTAGACCTGTTATTTGTTTCATTAGGTTCATGACTTACTGAGTGTTTCTCGAAAGGACGGTTATAAATATTATCTTTGTTTTGATTTAAAATCAATGTTTCAAGGCTATTCATCATAGAATTAAATTTTTGATCAAATTTTTGTTCTATCAACCTTTCCATGTGGTTTGTGAGGTCTTGTACTTGTAAAAGTTGATGAGGAGTTCTCAAAGGTAAGCTGTGAGCGTTGTTTGAAGATTGCCTTATTTGAGCATCCAAATGTGAGTTTTCAAATAATGCAGATGGGTTCAAAACCTGTTGTGTTGTTAGAGAATCTCGCAGCGATTCTTCAATGTTTTGAACGGATGGAATGGTTGTGATCGGAGTTCTATTCATAGACCGATCTATGGGATCTTGTTCTCTCAACGGTAGATGTAAATCAAGTTTTTTCTGAGAGCGTGTATTTATGTTTTTAGGCCACGTTCCTGTTGAAGATGGGAGATTTTGTTTCCCAATTTTTGAAATATCTTTAAGAGAAATCATAAATTTACATTCAGGACACGTCGACGATTTTTTTATAGTTTCAGCAATACATATTCTATGAAATGTATGTTTACATATAGTTTTTATATTCAAGAGTGGTTCGTTACATATTGTGCAAGTATTGTTTTGCAAAGAACTTGAGGGAGTGCGGTTAGGGACATTTTAAGTTCGTATGTTTAAAATTGTTTTAAGGTTCGGGTATACATCAAAATTAAGCTTCCAAATCTAATAAATAGTCAAACTCAGACAAAAAAAAAGGATCCAAAAGTTGATAAATAATTATAAATGCTATTAAATGATATAGTGATGGATATCAATGAAAGGACAATTTTACGAAAAACTCCTAAGGGTTTTAATTCCTTACATCAATACCAACACTGAATTTTGAAAATGCTTAAGTTGCACAGTTTTGGGTTTATCAGAGAATACAATCGTCTATACGACTCACCAGACGGTTATGTAGAATTAACTACGTACACATCCGTAATTCTAGATGTAATATAGAGCTGTAAACCAGATAAATAATTAAAAATTTATTTTTTTTTTTTTTTTTTTGAATTTTATACAAATACAGTTGTGGTATATGATCAATGATAACCCTTGATCAAAGTTCCAAAAAACTGTATAACCAGTATAAAATCACAGAACTTTTGACAATTTTTTCTTCAATATCAAAACAAAAAAAAATAGTAATTTAAAAGCTCAATAATTTTGCGTACGATGTGAGAAAAATCCTGGATTCAGGATAAGGCCACATGTTGCTGGGCGCCATTTTGTTATGTTTAGCCTAGAATAAGGTATACCTTTTCTAGATGCAGAGTCTAGTGAGCACATTTATCTTCGGCTGCTTCAGTCCGGGGTGGGTTACTGCTCTGCGGATTACGAAACTCTACCAAAAAATATGTATGTGCTCATGTATAAGAAAGAAAATTAAACTTCAGTGGATCTCTTTTTTTTCGTCGAGTTTTAGACCGAGGTGTTGTTCCGGCCTTACTTTTCCCACCCAACCATGCACATTCGAAATATATCGAATGGCCTGAATAACATAACCTTGGAGCCTTTTAGTGGTGTATACCCTTAATCAAAAGATTTATTTAAACATCTTTAATCCGTTTACATATGTATATATAGTTTATCGTTTCTACCTATACATGGCTTGCGTTTCATTCTCTTTATTTTTCTTATTTGTTGTTATTTTTATTTAAGTTTTCAAAAATGAAAAAAAAAAAGGAAGAAAAAAAAACTGGCAGAAAAGAATTAACGAGGAGAAAAAAAATGAGACAACCCAACTCTAACTAGCGTTGAAAATACTTTGGGGGTGCAACGGTACTGCCTACAAAGCATTCCAATTGCGGCAGAAATAACTGCTCTCTAAAAATTCGCTTTATTACTGGCACAAACCTACGAAAATTCTATATTTAATAGGCCTATTATATACGAAATTCGCTGCCTGAATCAAAATTTTACCACGAAAAAAAAATGCCTTGAAGGATGTTACCTAAGTACCTGCGTTGTATACTCAACACTGTATTTGGTTAAACAGTAACTAGAAAAAAATAGTTTTCCTTCCTTTTACACACTCTATGAAATAAAATGAAAAAAATTTTAAATTTTTGAAATGAAAAAAAAAAATCAACAGAAAAGGCTATGACAAAAGTTACTATTTTTTTTTTTTTTTTTTGATAACAACTATGATATTTTGTTTTTTTTTTTAAATTGCCTGCTCACGGAGTCCTCGTGGATCTTGGATCGTCTTCTTTGGGCTACGTATCGGGGTGTCGTTCTTTCCTTCTCAATAATCCCTCTTTCCGTGCCCCTCCAATCGTGGCTCTCTAGCCCGTGATAGTTCTTCGTTTCTTTTATTGTGCGTTGTTTTGTTTTTTTTTTCTTTTGTATGTATTTATTAAGTCTATTTTTAGACACCTCTTTTTTAAAACGAGGGTTTCTTTTGAATTCTTTTTTTTTTTTTTTTTAATGCTAATTTAACGTTTTAACTTTATTTTTCTTTGCTGTCCAACGTGTTTTTTGGTCTTCTCCCGGCTGCGAATAATTCTTAACTGACTCTGTCTCCGATTGCGATCTCCCCCATAACCTGTTCTTTTTCTATTCCTTCCTCTCATCATCGTCACCAGATTTTCCCGTAATCTATCGTGTCTCGTGTGGTACTTATAATTTGTTTTTTTTTTTTTTTTTGTGCACCTGACCCTCAACATACTTTGATTTTGCATCATATTATACTACGGTTAAAATGCCGTTTGTTTCACCGATTGTGTGTAAGGGGAGAATATGGTGGAAAGAAGAATATTATCTGCCAGAACAGAACTTGAGTTTTTGTCAACGACAAAAAAAAGGTGCTGACTTGGGTGGTGAATATTAGCACATTACAAAAGTCAGACCCCGCTCGCAAAGAAATGAATAACACTCCGCAACAACAAGAAAAAGCAGCAGTTTTATGTTTAGATGCTACTGATCATCATGTGTGGACTATGCGTTACCGCAAAATTAGAAATAATTAAACAAAATTTTACATCTATCATCATCTATTGGCGTCTCTGGACGAATATCGTTCCAAGGTATAGTATTTTATTTTCAATCTGACCATTGCCGCTAACTTATCCTCTTCGTTTCAGGTGTCCATTACAGAATATGACAACAATATATATTCATACCTTTTCGCGATGGAAACCGAATTGGCCATTGAATTAATTATAAAAGAAAACCAAAAGGCATTTTTTCATCTCTTTTCCTTATGTATGTTTAATAAATGAAACGAACATATTGTAATGTGCACCCAACATTTCATGCTAATTTCCTAATTGAAAACGTTAAACCGAAAACACAAGTGCTGGCAACGCTATAATGGAGTGCTATAACTGCGTGAACACAATGCATACGCATACGCAACGGAGCCGGAGCCGCAAGAACTGTGCGTTACTCACTTTTACGTGCGTACTCAATAAAGTTGTTTTGGTTTTAAAGGCGGTAGAAGATGGACGAGTCGGAAAAAATTATTGAAGCAGTGCGAAGCCGAGAGATGTTATGGAATTTGTGTAACAGAAATTATAAAAATGTTAAAATGAAAGCCAAGGAGTGGAAAAACATATCTGAGGAATTGAATTTTTAGTTTCATAATATCCTTCGGTTTTTCTGTTTTGGTACAATGTTCGTACCCACCATCTTCGTTTTTTTTCTTTGAAATATTGTAAAGCCAGATAACAAATCTGGATTACACCCATCAAAAAAACCATCTCTTCATTTTCTCTTTCCATTCTAGCTTTTATTTTATTTTCACAAACTCAAATTTGATATACTCGTAAATTAGATTTCATGCAGTCAGCTGACATCAATACAGACTTTATGTCAAAAAACACGTACGACGTCCAGCTGCATTGTGTGCAGTTTTTAAAAAACACGTACGACACAGTTTGACAGCTCTTTCAGCACCGGCTGCGTATTGCGTCTGCGGCTCCCATTGTGTTCACGCAGTAATGGAAGACGTTGTTTTTGAGTGAGTGTGTGTGTGTGCAGAAAAATACCGGGAGGGGTACTTGTCTAGACATCATGGTTCATAGAAAAACTACCAGAAATCTCTCGATGTTTCACACTTCTATATAAAGAGGGAGCTGACGCAACCAGAAGTCAGTTTTGATTATAGAGTGATAAAGTGAAGAGTTAATTGTCTACAAGTGATAGTCCAAAAGTCGAGTTGAGATCGAATAAAATATAGATACTGAATAAAAGTGGTTGAAACAAATTGAAAAGTGAAGTTTTAATTTTCGAACTAAGCGCACGTTACAATATTGTAGACAGAATGCAACGAGAAATTTTGTTTCCCTTGGACGAAGGGGAGCACAAAAGCAGCACAACAATCTGAAGATGTTAGTAAGGGTGCTTTCATAATTGCATAGTTGCGTTAGTCTGACCAATGCATTACTTTCATAAATGCAAATGGCAAATGTTATAGTTTCATTAAAGCGAAACGCAAATATTTGCACCGCAAATGTGCAAATGCTTTAATTCGTTTGCTTTTCGGTTTTCATCTTCAGAGAAAGAAACAGACAGTACAAAACACAGGAATTTTCTTTCCTTTTGTTACGCGAACCCAACATTTAATACCAATTTCCTAATCGAAAACATTCAACCGAAAACACAAGCGGCAACACTACTGTAAGTGTAGAAATATACCAGGATTAAAAATTTTTGACGGGAGTTGAGAGTGGAGATCATGTGGAAATTACTGGAGAGTTCTAGATGAAAGGTCAGTCGATATAAATAGGCCGCCCGAGGCAACCAGAGGGCAGTTTTGATTGTAGAGTGATAAAGTGAAGAGTGAATTGATGTTTACAAGTGATAGTCCAAAAGTCGAGTTGAGATCGAATAAAGTATAGATACTGAATAAAAGTGGTAGAATTAAATTGAAAGGTAAAGTTTTATTTTTTTGCGAACTAGGCGCACGTTACATTGGTGTCAGAAGTGTAAATAAAACTTATTAGAAGAAAAAGAACAAATTTGACTTGTGCAGTGTGAATAAAAAAAAAAGTTAAATACAGTGAAAATGGGTAAGTTGTTGGAAGAGCTCAACTGCTTTGAGCTTAAAAGTGAGTTAGGTAAGCGAAATCTTTTTAGAGCGGGATCAAAAAATAAGCCGTCCTGCGCTTGCGCAACTATTTGGAACAGCAAGGGGAAGACGTAAACACTTTTGTTTTTGAAACAGAAGTGGAGGAAGAGGAAGTAAGTGAAAGTGTAGATTTTTCTAGAATGATGAAACTTTTGTTAAAACAGCGAAACGAGCAAAAGAAGGAACAGCAGAATGTTCTCGAAAGACTCGAAGTACAACAAAAGAATCTGGAAGAGCAACGAAACTAGCAAAAGAAGGAACAGCAGTATGTTTTCGAACGACTCGAAGTACAACAAAAAAAAATCTAGAAGCACAACGAAACGAACAAAAGAAGGAACAACAGAATATTCTCGAAATACTTGAGGCGCAACAGAATGTTTTGGAAGGTCAGAAAAACATTCTAGAAGGCAAATTGGGTAACTTTGAGAAAAATGTATGTGCCCTTGACGAACGCGTTGAAGGTATGGAAAAACAGAATCGTAGAGAATCGTTTCGAAATCGTAGAAAGCCCATGTGATAAACATTTGATAAACAGGAATTGGATTAGATCCGCAAAATAAAAATTCGAGAATCGGCTGGAAAGTTTGCAAAGAAAAAGGAGATGAAACCGCCAACATTTGATGGATAGTCTTCTTGGCCAGTCTACAAGAGACAATTTGAGGCAGCCGCGACAACAAATGGCTGGGATGACGAAGACAAGTACATTGCACTGAGTCTTGCTCTTAGAGGACCAGTAGCTGAATTACTTCAAACAGTTGCAGCTGGTAAGAGCGACGATTTCAGTTCTCTCGTGGCAGCTATAGATAAACGCTTTGGAGATAGCCACTTGAAAGAAGTCTTCCCAGTCCAACTCAATAACAGAGTCCAGAAATGGGGTGAAAGTCTACAGCAGCTCCAAGCAGACGTCGAAAGACTGGTACATCCGGCATACCCGGATGCTGGAGAAGAAATCATCAACCAGCTAGCTGTTGAGTCCTTCGTTCGTGCCATTTCTGATATACATCTTCAGAGGTCTGTGCGAACTGCTAGAACACGTACTCTGTCTGAAACTTTAGCATTTGCATTGACAATTGAAGCAGCAGAACAGGCTTCACATGGAGTACATCAACTAAGAGAAGCCATAGTTTAAGAATGCTCGTGCCAAAGAGCTGAAATAAAAAGAACCAGCGGAGTGGACCAGTAAGATGTTGGAACTGCAACAAGACCGGGCACAGCGTCAATTCCGACTACCACCAAATAAAACCGGTTGTCAACATTGTGGAAGCAAGAGATCCAACCCAGAGCAAGGTAACAACAACACCAGTGTTGCTTATCAATCCTTTTCCCATCAGGGAAACGAGTAGGATCCAACTTCGAAGAGCAGAGGCTGGTTTCTTGTATCGATGGCCCCAGAACCACAATCCAGGTCTACAAGACCAAACGAGACAACAAAAGTCTGACTGTGGAGACTACTATTGACGGGAGCAAACATGTGGCTACCATCGACACCGGTGCCACAGCATCCATAGTACGTCGAGACCTGGTAGAGATGACGTGGCTTCATAACACCAATAGCTACCGTCTAAGTACCACAACGGGAGAAGCAGCAAGAGTATATGGAGAAGTGTGTCTTAAAATTCGACTGGCCGATCTAGTGTTTACTCATCAATTTCTGGCGGCAGATATATGTGACGAGTGCATCATTGGAATCGACTTAATGAATCAGCACGGAGTTATTTTGGATATCGGTAATCAAGTTTCGAAATAACAAAATAACGAAATTCCAATGAACTATTCGAATGAAAATACGTCAAGACTGAGGACTGTCATAACGGAAGATCTGATTCTGCCTCCTTCTTCTGAAGTGTTCGTTTGGACAAAACTGGGAGGTGAGTTTGGAAGCCTTCGATACCTCGTGGTGGAACCAGGCCCAGAGTGTTCCTCCCAAACGTCATCATTGGGAAAACACTGGTAGCACCGAAAAACAAAATGGTCCCCTTACGATTACTAAACACCAGACCGTACAATGTAAGGTTGAAGAAAGGAGAAGCCGTTAGACGTTACGAATCGGTTGCAGCAATTACGAAGATCACTGATGAAGAACCGAGAAAAACTTTAACTCCGGAGGAGCTCAAGTCCATCAAAGCTAGAATATTGAATTCATTCAACCTTGATCACCAACAAACAACGATGGCTGAAAGTCTCCTACAAGAGTACACTGACATCTTCGCAACGTCAAAAAGGCAATATGGTAAGACACAGTTGGTGCAGCATCGCATCGACACAGGAGATGCAAGATAGATTCGCCAACCCACTGACCAAACAAGGTGAGGTTGAGGCCGCGAGCCGCGACAACAAATGGCTGGGATGACGAAGACAAGTACATTGCACTGAGTCTTGCTCTTAGAGGACCAGTAGCTGAATTACTTCAAACAGTTCCAGCTGGTAAGAGTGACGATTTCAGTTCTCTCGTGGCAGCTATAGATAAACGCTTTGGAGATAGCTACTTGAAAGAAGTCTTCCGAGTCCAACTCAATAACAGAGTCCAGAAATGGGGTGAAAGTCTACAGCAGCTCCAAGCAGACGTCGAAAGACTGGTACATCTGGCATACCCGGATGCTGGAGAAGAAATCATCAACCAACTAGCTGTTGAGTCCTTCGTTCGTGCCATTTCTGATATACATCTTCAGAGGTCTGTGCGAGCTGCTAGAACACGTACTCTTTCTGAAACTTTAGCATTCGCATTGACAATTGAAGCAGCAGAACAGGCTTCACATGGAGTACATCGACTTAGAGAAGCCATAGTTGAAGAATGCTCGTGCCAAAGAGCTGAAATTAAAAGAACCAGCGAAGTGGACCAGTAAGATGTTGGAACTGCAACAAGACCGGGCACAGCGTCAATTCCGACTACCACCAAATAAAACCGGTTGTCAACATTGTGGAAGCAAGAGATCCAACCCAGAGCAAGGTAACAACAACACCAGTGTTGCTTATCAATCCTTTTCCCATCAGGGAAACGAGTAGGATCCAACTTCGAAGAGCAGAGGCTGGTTTCTTGTATCGATGGCCCCAGAACCACAATCCAGGTCTACAAGACCAAACGAGACAACAAAAGTCTGACTGTGGAGACTACTATTGACGGGAGCAAACATGTGGCTACCATCGACACCGGTGCCACAGCATCCATAGTACGTCGAGACCTGGTAGAGATGACGTGGCTTCATAACACCAATAGCTACCGTCTAAGTACCACAACGGGAGAAGCAGCAAGAGTATATGGAGAAGTGTGTCTTAAAATTCGACTGGCCGATCTAGTGTTTACTCATCAATTTCTGGCGGCAGATATATGTGACGAGTGCATCATTGTAATCGACTTAATGAATCAGCACGGAGTTATTTTGGATATCGGTAATCAAGTTTCGAAATACCAAAATAACGAAATTCCAATGAACTATTCGAATGAAAATAATAAATGAAAGACTGAGGACTGTCATAACGGAAGATCTGATTCTGCCTCCTTCTTCTGAAGTGTTCGTTTGGACAAAACTGGGAGGTGAGTTTGGAAGCCTTCGATACCTCGTGGTGGAACCAGGCCCAGAGTGTTCCTCCCAAACGTCATCATTGGGAAAACACTGGTAGCACCGAAAAACAAAATGGTCCCCTTACGATTACTAAACACCAGACCGTACAATGTAAGGTTGAAGAAAGGAGAAGCCGTTAGACGTTACGAATCGGTTGCAGCAATTACGAAGATCACTGATGAAGAACCGAGAAAAACTTTAACTCCGGAGGAGCTCAAGTCCATCAAAGCTAGAATATTGAATTCATTAACCTTGATCACCAACAAACAACGATGGCTGAAAGTCTCCTACAAGAGTACACTGACATCTTCGCAACGTCAAAAAGGCAATATGGTAGGACACAGTTGGTGCAGCATCGCATCAACACAGGAGATGCAAGATAGATTCGCCAACCCACTGACCAAACAAGGTGAGGTTGAGGCCGCGAGCCGCGACAACAAATGGCTGGGATGACGAAGACAAGTACATTGCACTGAGTCTTGCTCTTAGAGGACCAGTAGCTGAATTACTTCAAACAGTTCCAGCTGGTAAAAGTGACGATTTCAGTTCTCTCGTGGCAGCTATAGATAAACGCTTTGGAGATAGCTACTTGAAAGAAGTCTTCCGAGTCCAACTCAATAACAGAGTCCAGAAATGGGGTGAAAGTCTACAGCAGCTCCAAGCAGACGTCGAAAGACTGGTACATCCGGCATACCCGGATGCTGGAGAAGAAATCATCAACCAGCTAGCTGTTGAGTCCTTCGTTCGTGCCATTTCTGATATACATCTTCAGAGGTTTGTGCGAACTGCTAGAACACGTACTCTTTCTGAAACTTTAGCATTCGCATTGACAATTGAAGCAGCAGAACAGGCTTCACATGGAGTACATTGACTTAGAGAAGCCATAGTTGAAGAATGCTCGTGCCAAAGAGCTGAAATAAAAAGAACCAGCGGAGTGGACCAGTAAGATGTTGGAACTGCAACAAGACCGGGCACAGCGTCAATTCCGACTACCACCAAATAAAACCGGTTGTCAACATTGTGGAAGCAAGAGATCCAACCCAGAGCAAGGTAACAACAACACCAGTGTTGCTTATCAATCCCTTTCCCATCAGGGAAACGAGTAGGAACCAACTTCGAAGAGCAGAGGCTGGTTTCTTGTATCGATGGCCCCAGAACCACAATCCAGGTCTCTCAGACCAAACGAGACAACAAAAGTCTGACTGTGGAGACTACTATTGACGGGAGCAAACATGTGGCTACCATCGACACCGGTGCCACAGCATCCATAGTACCTCGAGACCTGGTAGAGATGACGTGGCTTCATAACACCAATAGCTACCGTCTAAGTACCACAACGGGAGAAGCAGCAAGAGTATATGGAGAAGTGTGTCTTAAGATCCGACTGGCTGATCTAGTGTTTACTCATCAATTCCTGGTGGCAGATATATGTGACGAGTGCATCATTGGAATCGACTTAATGAATCAGCACGGAGTTATTTTGGATATCGGTAATCAAGTTTCGAAATACCAAAATAACGAAATTCCAATGAACTATTCGAATGAAAATACGTCAACACTGAGGACTGTCATAACGGAAGATCTGATTCTGCCTCCTTCTTCTGAAGTGTTCGTTTGGACAAAACTGGGAGGTGAGTTTGGAAGCCTTCGATACCTCGTGGTGGAACCAGGCCCAGAGTGTTCCTCCCAAACGTCATCATTGGGAAAACACTGGTAGCACCGAAAAACAAAATGGTCCCCTTACGATTACTAAACACCAGACCGTACAATGTAAGGTTGAAGAAAGGAGAAGCCGTTAGACGTTACGAATCGGTTGCAGCAATTACGAAGATCACTGATGAAGAACCGAGAAAAACTTTAACTCCGGAGGAGCTCAAGTCCATCAAAGCTAGAATATTGAATTCATTCAACCTTGATCACCAACAAACAACGATGGCTGAAAGTCTCCTACAAGAGTACACTGACATCTTCGCAACGTCAAAAAGGCAATGTGGTAGGACACAGTTGGTGCAGCATCGCATCAACACAGGAGATGCAAGATAGATTCGCCAACCCACTGACCAAACAAGGTAAGGTTGAGGAAATGATAACAGCAATGAAGAAAGACGGTCTTATCAAAAACTCCAAAAGTCATTGGGCGTCACCAGTGGTGCTAGTGAAAAAGAAAGACGAAAGCACTGGTTTTTGTGTGGACTACCGAAGGCTGAATGATGTGACTAAGAAGGACAGCTATCCCCTGCCCAGAATCAGTGATACCCTGGATGCCATGGAGGGAGCCCAGTGGTTCTCGACGTTGGACTTGAAGACTGGATATTGGCAAGTTGATATCCACCCTGATGATCGGGAAAAGACGGCCTTTTCTACAGGTAGTGGGCTCTGGCAGTTCAAAGTTATGCCGTTTGCGCTATGCAACGCTCCGGCAATATTCGAGCGTTTGATGGAGTGTGTTTTTCAAGGACTGAAGCCTAGTCTACTTGGACGATGTCATTGTTTACGGGAAAACATTTGGCCAACATTGCAAGCACCTAAAAGCCGTGTTTCAGAGATACGGAAAAATGTGCACTTTTCAAAACCGAAGTAAGGTATTTGGGACTCAACATCTCTTCCCAAGGAGTGAATACTGATCCTGCAAAAGTTGACTCTGTCAAAAATTGGCCAACACCCCAGGACAAACATCAACTCCGAAGCTTTCTTAGTCTTGCCACATAAAACCGACGTTTTGTTAAGAACTTTGCTGGAGTTGCAAAGAGTTTGCATCAGCTCACCGAAAAAGGGAAGCAGTTTAAATGGTCAGGTGGGTGTGAGAAATCTTTTCAGGAACTCAAATACCGCCTCTGTAACGCTCCAGTGTTGGCACATCCAACACCTGGCAAAACATTCATCATCGACGCTGATCCAAGCAACGTTGGAGTCAGGGCGGTACATGATGGCGAAGAGAAAGTGGTGGCAAATTAGAGCAAGGTTCTCTCGCAGCCCGAAGGAAACTACTGCGTGACCAGAAGGGAACTGCCAGCTTTTGTCTTGGCAACCAAGCACTTCCATAAGAATGTACATCTATGGACAGAAATTCCTTGTGCGGACAGACCATGGTGCTCTGAACTGGCTGTTGAACTTCAAAAATCCAGAAAGTCAAGTCGCAAGGTGGATAGAAAGACTACAGACTTATGAAGACCAGATTCAACACCGCAGAGGAAAGTTGCACTCAAACGCCGACGCATTATCCCAAAGACCTTGCAAAGTGGATTGCAAGCATTGTAGGCGGCCAGAAGACACAGAAAATACTACCGCTCAGCGACTAAGAGCTGACCCAATATGCCGATGGAGCAATGAGGAAGTGATTACTGCTCTACAGGAGGATCCAGATATCAAACCCATTCTCGCATGGAAAGAAAATGAAGAGAAACCTGAATGGGGAGACATTTCTGACAGGAGTCCAGTTCTCAAAGCCTATTGGGCACAGTGGGACTCACTATATGTGCAAGAAGGTGTCCTCAGGCGAAGATGGGAGTCCACTGATGGTAAGTTATATGTGATGCAGCTGATCGTACCGCAATCGAAAGTCAGTGAAGTTCTTCAGGAGATGCACAACGGACCTTATGGAGGCCACCTGGGAGTAAACAAAACACTGGAGAAGGTGCGACATCGGTTCTACTGGTTACATGCTAGAGATGACGTGGAGAAGTGGTGTCGAACATGTGACAAGTGTGCTGCAACCAAAGGACCTGGCAGGAAGATTCAAGGTAAGATGCATCAGTTCAACGTTGGATCGCCTTTTGAGAGGATTGCAGTAAATGTTGCTGGGGCTTTTCCAGAGACTAACGCTGGAAACAAGTACATTCTGGTTGTAATGGACTATTTTAGCAAGTGGCCTGAGGCGTATGCAATCCCAAATCAAGAGGCGAAAACGGTGGTCGACCAGATTGTGTTTAACTGGGTGAGTAGGTTTGGCGTGCCTATGGAACTCCATTCCGGGAGGAACTTTGAGTCAAACATCTTCCAAGGAGTGTGCGGACTACTTGGCATTAAGAAGACTAGAACCACACCGCTTCATCCACAGTCTGATGGGATGGTTGAAAGATTTAACCGGGCCTTTAAAGAACACTTCACCAAGGTCATAGGCGACTACCAATGAGACTGGGATAGGCAAGTACCGCTATTCCTGACGGCCTATAGAAGTGCGGCACATTGCTCGGCAGGACAAACACCATCTGACATCCTGCTCGGAAAAACCAGGAGGCTGCGACAACGGCAGGATTCCAAGCACGAGATCGTGTGTGGCTTTATAATCCTCATCGTCAAAAGGGATTGTCACCGAAACTTCAGCAGAACTGGAAAGGTCCTTATTCTGTTGTCACGAGGATTAACGACGTGGTTTACCGCATCCAAAGAGGACTAAGAGGCAAGTTAAAAGTAGTTCATTGTGACCATCGATATAATGGCGAGGCTGCAGATGGAATTGTTCGGGACGAACAATCTTTAGGAGGGGGCAGTGTAACGCGAGCCAACATTTAATACCAATTTCCTAATCGAAAACGTTCAACCGAAAACACAAGCGGCAGCACTAGTGTAAGTGTAGAAATATACCTTTGGGAAAAATGTTTGACGAAATGTTCAAGATGAAATGGCATTCGATATAAATAGGCCGCCCGAGGCAACTGAATTGAATTGAATTCTTTATTGAGACTTTTAATTTTTATTACATAGGTATTGAATTTCTTAACGATAACAGATGTGAATTACTGCGGCTGTCAAGTATTGCCTGCTTTACCTTTTACTTTTATTGAATGCCTCGTGGCTGACTAAAATATATATTTTTACTGCTCTTGCTCATGAGCCTATTACATGTCAGTTTTGTTGACGAAATGTCATATGGTACAAATATTTACAAACTTAAGAATAAATAACAAAAAATAAATAATAAGAAAAGAAAACAATAGAGGATCGGATTGTAGAAAAAGTAAAAGAGTTATTTTATAATTCTCTTTGACCATTAAGGAACCGAGCGAGAGCGCTCTGTCGATAATGTATTCATTGAATTGAACAATTTTGTTGAGGTGTATGTACTGTAACGTGAACCCAACATTTAATACCAATTTCCTAATCGAAAACGTTCAACCGAAAACACAAGCGGAAACACTAGTGTAAGTGTAGAAATATTCTAGGAGAGAAAATGTTTGACAGCCAAAATAGTGGAGAGTGGAGACAATGTGGAAATTGCTGGAGAGTTCTAGATGAAATGTCATTCGATATAAATAGGCCGCCCGAGGCAACCAGAGGGTAGTTTTGATTATAGAGTGATAAAGTGAAGAGTATATTGTCTACAAGTGATAGTCCAAAAGTCGAGTTGAGATCGAATAAAGTTAAGATACTGAATAAAAGTGGTTGAAATAAATTGAAAAGTGAAGTTTTATTTTTCGAACTAAGCGCACGTTACATTGGTGTCAGAAGTGGAAATAAAACTTATTTGACTAGTAAAGTGTGAAAAAAAAGTAAAAAGAAAAATAATAATTATATACCGTGAAAATGGGAAAGTTGTTAGAAGAGCTCAACTGCATTGAGCTTAAAAGTGAATTAGGTAAGCGAAATCTTTCTAGAGCGGATCAAAAAAGAGCTCGTTTTGCGCTTGCGTAACTATTTGGAACAGCAAGGGGAAGACATGAACACTTTTGTTATTGAAACAGAAGTCGAAGAAGAGGAAGTAAGTGAAAATGTAGATTTTTCTAGTATGATGAAACTTTTGTTAGAACAACGAAACGAGCAAAAGAAAGAACAGCAGAATGTTCTCGAACAACTGGAAGCACAACGAAACGAGCAAAAGAAGGAACAGCAGAATGTTCTCGAACAACTTGAAGCACCATTTCGTTGTGCAAAAGAAGAAGCTAGTTGAGGAACAACGAAGCGAACAAAAGAAGCTGATTGAAGAGCAACGAAACGAGCAAAAGAAGGAACAGCAGAATGCTCTTTAATAACTGGAAGCACAACGAAACGAACAAAAGAAAGAACAACAGAAAATTCTCGAAAGACTTGAGGCGCAACAGAATGTTTTGGAAGGTCAGAAAAACATTCTAGAAGGCAAATTGGGCAACATTGAGAAAAATTTATGTGCCCTTGACGAACGCGTTGAAGGTATGGAAAAACAGCTTTCTGTTGTAGAGCATCGTTTCGAAATCGTAGAAAGCCGATGTGATAAACAGTTCTCTGTTCTGACCAAGGAATTGGACCAGATCCGGAAAATCTAAATTCGAGAATCTGCTGGAGAGTTTGTAAAGAAAAAGGAGATGAAACCGCCAACATTTGATGGACAGTCTTCTTGGCCAGTCTACAAGAGACAATTTGAGGCAGCCGCGACAACAAATGGCTGGGATGACGAAGACAAGTACATTGCACTGAGTCTTGCTCTTAGAGGACCAGCAGCTGAATTACTTCAAACAGTTCCAGCTGGTAAGAGCGGTGATTTCAGTTCTCTCGTGGCAGCTATAGATAAACGCTTTGGAGATAGCCACTTGAAAGAAGTCTTCCGAGTCCAACTCAATAACAGAGTCCAGAAAAGGGGTGAAAGTCTACAGCAGCTTCGTGCCATTTCCGATATAAATCTTCAGGGGTTTATGCGAACTGCTAGAACACGTACTCTTTCTGAAACTTTAGCATTCGCATTGACAATTGAAGCAGCAGATCAGGCTTCTCATGGAGTACATCGACTTAGAGAAGCCATAGTTGAAGAATGCTCGTGCCAAAGAGCTGAAATACAAAAGAACCAGCGGAGTGGACCAGTAAGATGTTGGAACTACAACAAGACCGGGCACTTACAGCGTCAATGCCGACTACCACCAAATAAAGCCGCTTGTCAATATTGTGGAAGCAAAATACCCAACCCAGAGCAAGGTAACAAGAACACCAGTGTTGCTTATCAATCCCTTTCCCATCAGGGAAACGAGTAAGAACCAACTTCGAAGGGCAGAGGCTGGTTTCTTGTATCGATGGCCCCAAAACCACCATCCAGGGGCCGAATTACGGCACACGCTATCGAATAAGTCGTATCGGAATTATGGGAATTTGGTATTACCGCTCACGATATCAAGTCATCTAGTACCACAATTCGGCATCCTCTCATCAGTTATCGATCGGAATTTCATTCGATGCATAAAGTGCTCTCTAATTCATACATGAAAGACTATCGAAACCATCTATTATCAATATTTCATTTAATAACACCATCCGAGTGTATTTTATGTTTGAATTTTCCGAAATTCTTACTAAATATTGTCTTTTTTTTACAAAGGCATGAATTTTACCTACCAAAAAATAATGAAATAAGTATAAAGAGACACCAGCGACATCTATGAATTAATAGAAACTCGAAATTTACTAGTGAATATTCGATGATACTAGTACAATTTTAAAGAGCAATACGATACGAGAGGTCACGTATGCTGTAATTCCAAAATGGTTACTCACTCACTCGATCTCTAATGCCACTCACTCACTCGATATCGTGAGCTGTAATTCGGCCCTAGGTCTCACAGACCAAACGAGACAACAAAAGTCTGACTGTGGAGACTACTATTAACGGGAACAAACATGTGGCTACCATCGACACCGGTGCCACAGCCTCCATAGTACGTCGAGACCTGGTAGAGATGACGTGGCTTCATAACACCAATAGCTACCGTCTAAGTACCACAACGGGAGAAGCAGCAAGAGTATATGGAGAAGTGTGTCTTAAAATTCGACTGGCCGATCTAGTGTTTACTCATCAATTTCTGGCGGCAGATATATGTGACGAGTGCATCATTGGAATCGACTTAATGAATCAGCACGGAGTTATTTTGGATATCGGTAATCAAGTTTCGAAATACCAAAATAACGAAATTCCAATGAACTATTCGAATGAAAATACGTCAAGACTGAGGACTATCATAACGGAAGATCTGATTCTGCCTCCTTCTTTTGAAGTGTTCGTTTGGACAAAACTGGGAGGTGAGTTTGGGAGCCTTCGATACCTCGTGGTGGAACCAGGCCCAGAGTGTTCCTCCCAAAGCGTCATCATTGGGAAAACACTGGTAGCACCGAAAAACAAAATGGTCCCCGTACGATTACTAAATCATCGCATCGTCAAAAGGGCAATATGGTAGAACACACTTGGTGCAGCATCGCATCAACACAGGAGATGCAAGACCGATTCGTCAACCTGCAAGACTCCTTCCACTAGCCAAACAAGGTGAGGTTGAGGTCTTATCGAAAATTCCAAAAGTTCTTGGGCGTCACCAGTGGTTCTAGTGAAAAAGAAAGACGGAAGCACTCGTTTTTGTGTGGACTACCGAAGGCTGAACGATGTGACTAAGAAGGACAGCTATCCCCTGCCGAGGATCAGTGATACCCTGGATGCCATGGAGGGAGCCCAGTGGTTTTCGACGCTGGACTTGAAGAGTGGATATTGGCAAGTTGACATCCACCCTGATGATCGGGAAAAGACGGCGTTTTCTACAGGTAATGGGCTCTGGCAGTTTAAAGTTATGCCGTTTGGGCTATGCAACGCTCCGGCAACATTCGAGCGTTAGATGGAGTGCGTTTTTCAAGGACTGACATGGAAAGCGTGCCTTGTCTACTTGGACGATGTCATTGTTTACGGGAAAACATTTGGCCAACATTGCAAGAACCTAAAAGCCGTGTTTCAGAGACTTCGAGAGGCTAACCTTAAACTGAATCCAGAAAAATGTGCACTTTTCAAAACCGAAGTTAAGTATTTGGGACACATCATCTCTTCCCAAGGAGTGAAGACTGATCCTGAAAAAGTTGACTCCGTCAAAAATTGGCCAACACCACAGGACAAACATCAACTCCGAAGCTTTCTTGGTCTTGCCACATATTACCGACGTTTTGTTAAGAACTTTGCTGGAGTTGCAAGGAGTTTGCATCAGCTCACCGAAAAAGGGAAGCAGTTTAAATGGTCAGGTGAGTGTGCGAAATCTTTTCAGGAACTCAAATACCGCCTCTGTAATGCTCCAGTGTTGGCATATCCAACACCTGGCAAAACATTTATCATCGACGCAGATGCTAGCAACGTTGGAATTTTTTTTAGCAATTTTTGGAAGGGCGGTACTATCCCAAGTGCATGATGGCGAAGAGAAAGTGGTGGCATATTACAGCAAGGTCCTATCGAAGCCCGAAAGAAACTACTGCGTGACCAGAAGGGAACTGCTAGCTCTTATCTTGGCAACAAAGCACTTCAGTAAGTACATCTATGGACAGAAATTCCTTCTGCGGACAGACCATGGTGCTCTGAACTGGCTGTTGAACTTCAAAAATCCAGAAGGTCAAGTCGCAAGGTGGATAGAAAGACTGCAGACTTATGATTACCAGATTCAACACCGCAGAGAAAAGTTGCACTCAAACGCTGACGCATTGTTCTGAAGACCTTGCAAAGTGGATTGCAAGCACTGTAGGCGGTAAGAAGAAAAAGAAAATATTACCGCTCAGCGACTAAGAGCTGACCCAATATGCCGATGGAGCAATGAGGAAGTGATTACTGCTCTACAGGAGGATCCAGATATCAAACCCATTCTCGCATGGAAAGAAAATGAAGAGAAACCTGAATGGGGAGACATTTCTGACAGGAGTCCAGTTCTCAAAGCCTATTTGGCACAGTGGGACTCACTATATGTGCAAGAAGGTGTCCTCAGGCGAAGATGGGAATCCGCTGACGGTAAGTCATATGTGATGCAGCTGATCGTACCGCAGTCGAAAGTCAGTGAAGTTCTTCGGGAGATGCACGACGGACCTTCTGGAGGCCACCTGGGAGCCAACAAAACACTGGAGAAGGTGCGACATCGGTTCTACTGGTTACACGCTAGAGATGACGTGGAGAAGTGGTGTCGAACATGTGACAAGTCTGCTGCAACCAAAGGGCCGGGTAGGAAGATTCAAGGTAAAATGCATCAGTACAACGTTGGATCGCCTTTTGAGAGGATTGCAGTAGATGTGGCTGGACCTTTTCCAGAGACCAACTTTGGAAACAAGTACATTTTGGTTGTAATGGACTATTTTAGCAAGTGGCCTGAGGCGTATGCCATCCCAAATCAAGAGGCCAAAATGGTGGTCGACCAGATTGTGTTTAACTTTGTGAGTAGGTTTGGTGTTCCTATGGAACTCCATTCCGACCAAGGGAGGAACTTTGAGTCAAACATCTTCCAAGGAGTGTGCGGACTACTTGGCATTAAGAAGACGAGAACTACACCGCTTCATCCATAATCTGATGGGATGGTTGAAAGATTCAACCGGACCTTGAAAGAACACCTTACCAAGATCGTAGGCGACTACCAAAGAGACTGGGATAGGCACGTACCGCTATTCCTGATGGCCTATAGAAGTGCAGTACATAACTCGACAGGACAAACACCATCTGACATCCTGTTCGGGAAAACCATGCGGCTGCCCAGCGAACTTAAATTTGGATGTCCCACAGAGGAACCACAGGACACGAACGAGTATGTGGACGACCTCAAGGAGAGGCTCGCTGACATCCATAAAAGAACAAGGGAACGGATGAAAACCTACAGCGAGCGGATGAAGACACTGTACGACACAAAAGCGACAACGTCAGGATTCCAAGCAGGAGATCGTGTGTGGCTCTATAGTCCTCATCGTCAAAAGGGATTGTCACCGAAACTTCAGCAGAACTGGAAAGGTCCTTATACTGTTGTCACGAGGATTAACGACGTGGTTTACCGCATCCAAAGAGGACTAAGAGGCAAGTTAAAAGTAGTTCATTGTGACCGGCTGCATCGATATAGTGGCGAGGCTGCAGATGGAATTATTCGGGACGAACAATCTTAAGAAGGGGGCAGTGTAACATGCACCCAACATTTAATACCAATTTCCTAATCGAAAACATTAAACCGAAAACACAAGCGGCAACACTAGTGTAAGTGTAGAAATATTCTAGGAGAGAAAATGTTTGACAGCCAAAATAGTGGAGAGTGGAGACAATGTGGAAATTGCTGGAGAGTTCTAGATGAAATGTCATTCGATATAAATAGGCCGCCCGAGGCAACCAGAGGGTAGTTTTGATTATAGAGTGATAAAGTGAAGAGTAAATTGTCTACAAGTGATAGTCCAAAATTCGAGTTGAGATCGAATAAAGTATAGATACTGAATAAAAGTGGTTGAAATAAATTGAAAAATGAAGTTTTATTTTTCGAACTAAGCGCACGTTACAATACGATATGTAATTTATACATTTATGTAAAGGATTTTTTTTTTTTTTAATATGGATACATACAAATATCTAGATAATGTAAACATAAATTAGAATTCATTCTGAAATTCTTTTTCTAATCGAAACTGGACATTAGTATCGAGTCTAATGATCGAACTCATTAATAAGAAACTTTTAATGAACATAGTCGATAGTTTAGTAGGTAAATGCATCTATACGAAATATTAGTTTAGTTAAGTTTATTTTTGCCAAAGTAAGACAACATTAATTATAAAAAACAAAGATTACATTACATAGAAAATAAAGTAAAATACATTTGTTGTACTACGTATTATATGGAAACATTTTTTTCATTAATAAATCGGATTTGCTATGTTAGAGATTTGATAAACAAAAGAAAGTCAAAAAGAGTCTTCAAACATCATTCTATTTAGGATGTTTCTCCGGAAGTTTTCTCTGTTCATATTAACATTGAACAAGTCAAAATATTTATTAAATGTTTTTGAACATCTATTGAAACATTCATGAGAAGTAAAGGTATAATGTACAGTCTACTATTCTGAAAATAAATTTTAAAATTATATAAAATATGAAGTGTTCTTATTATTAATCTTATTCAATTATCAGGTAAGCACTGTCCATCCCATAATGTAAAAAGTATGAGTAGTTAGTTTTAAAATATTTTATATGTATATTTTAAAACTATTTTGTTTTTTTTTTTTTATATCTGATCAAACTCACAGTCGGACAGAGAACAGGTTAAGTGTTGCTTTTGAAATATTATAAAATACTGAAATTATAGTGGATTAGCCACGATTTTGGCCAGAATTGGCCTTTGTATAAAACAAGGGAGTGGATTGTTGTATTTCTATATTCTATAAATCAAAGGCGTTGTCTACAATAGTTCAACTTTCTTTATTGAGTTACAATTGCCAACTGGCTCTATGAGAACAATCAAGGACTGAGACCACTGCACCAGGTTAAGTATACAATACAATGATTTAAGAACATATGTATGTGTTCATATTCATAACTCAATATGTTAGGTATATAAATGCTAATGAGAGTAATTATCATTAAAGTTACAAATAGGCATTTGTACATCATCTTCCTTCTCTTAATCCATTTCAAAATAAATTTCATTATATTAAGATTTAATGATAACAAACACTAAATATGACAATATTAAAGTTAATTAAAAATGTCGGTTTATGTTTAATACTTCATTTATAAAAATGCTTTAGTTCTTACTCAGCTCTATAGAAGTTTGGTTTTTTACTCAAACGACCAAATCTTGTGACATACTCATCTGCTGTTCTTGGTTGTTGCATTGATTTTGATCCTAGATCAAAATCACTATGGCTGTTATTATTAGGAGACACGGATGGAGTGTCCGTGTCCTGCAATAGGTTGTTAGCATGTTAAAGTTCAAGAGAGGAGTCACCTAAGTTTCTAGAGGCAGAGTTGGGTCCTTCTTCAACATCAGGTAAGATAATGTGAGGAGAATTCATTGACCTACGTAAGTGAAATGTATTCCTACGAATAATTCTGTTGTTTTCATTTTGTAGACAGTATGATTTTAGAAGCTCATGTTTTGAAACTACTCTAGCAGGTTCCCACCTTCCATTGTGTCTATATACCACATTCTCTCCTTCCTTCAAATTAATTTCTTTCCGCGGTCGAATTGGATTGTTATGCCTCAAAGTTTTTTCTTGGCGTCGTTCTAGTAACGATTGCAAGTTTGAAGGAATTTTAGGTATAAGATCCTCATCTCTTATCGGAAGCCAAGTCCGTAACTTACGATTCATTAACATTTCTGCTGGTGAATACCCGATACCTGGAATTGGTGTACTCCTATATTCTAAAAGAGCTTCTTCTAGACTACCTTCTGATCGATTATTAATTTTTTTTAGTAACGATTTTGCGATATGAACCGCTTTTTCTGCTAGACCATTTGATCGTGGATACCTAGGACTGCTATATATGAAGTCAAAGTTTGAGCTTTTAGCAAAATTTCGAAGTTCGTACGAATTGAAAGGTTGATTGTCGGAGACAATAGGTGCGTTTTTTTGCACGCGTATATACACTTGCTTAAATTTTTGCATGTTAAAAACAACAACAAAATAAGCGAATAGCGCGGATAAACATCTACGTTTATTTCTGAAGCGAATATAAACTGCAAGTGCTACCAATATCTGGAAGATGAATTTTAGGAAATGTCAAAAAATTCATTCAAAATTCATTCGTTTGACAAAGCAAATAAAAACAAATTTCTGTTTTTTTTTTTTGTCATTTGTCAATTATCTGGTCTTTCATTTGCGTCCTCCAAAGGCAAGTTTTAAAATTCACTACCTAAATGCATATCAAATTAAATTTTATATATTTTCTTCGTCTGTGTAGAAAACCAATCAACCAGGATCAAGTGGATTTGTCAATTCCTTGGCCAAAATGACTGCATCAACTCGTCCCAGAGTGGTTTCCATCGATTTCCCTACCTACAGAAAATTTTAGTTTTTGAAAAAGACCATAATTGTCGTGTGGTTTGCAATCAAAAGATCTTTTGTTGTTTTTATTTATAGAACATTTGTTTCTTAATAATAAATAGCTATGTAATGATATTCCAAACGTTTGTTCTTCGTCAGAGGCACTGACGGAACCCGAACTGTTGAGCGAGCCACTTTTAAATCGCGATCGGGGTCCCGATTTTGACATGGCCACTACGTGAACGTGATCGATTGCGATCGCGAATCTGAGCTGCTGGATCGTGATCCCGAACCAAAAATTCCAAGCTCTGTAACTAGATCCACCAATGGTGATGGCAAAGGTCGATCTGGTCGGAACTTATACACCTATATTCTTTAGTTATTGGTGGAGGAATCCTTTCCATCAATATTCTTGCTGAGCGATCCCCCGAACTATAGCCTTTGAAAGAATTAGGTATAAGTATTTATAAATGTGAAACGCATGTGAAATGCATTGTTTTCTCCTACTTCTCTTTGTGCAATCTGCAAAAAATATCATGTAAATCTTTTAATAATTGAAATTAAGTTTATTTTCTACGAGTGGGAGAAACCTGTCTTGATCCTTCAACGCTGACTCACAAGAAGCATTTCCATCTTCGTTGTCTAACGAGTAAGGCCCTATGAATATTTTGCCAATCCCTTTCACCTTTCCTGGATCAGTGATGTAAGTTTCGCACATCCCATTCGTTTTGGGAATGATAATGACCCGATTCGTGGCCAGCTCAGAAATAAACAACACTGACTTTTTGTCTGTTTCTTAAAACAAATAAGAGCAATTATAAAAAATAACACATCACAATTTCACAATTTGTATAGTTTACCTTCATGCTGTTTTTCCATTCCACAACTGCCTGATGCCATCGTAGTGCGTATTCCGTAGTCTACAGTCTAGAGTCTAGACAAAGACAGACAGCTGTTAAATAAAAATTTGTCATTTGTGTCAAATCACAGTGCTACCAAATGTTTAAAAAATTTGGGGAAGACGTTTTTTTGGGCGAAGATTATATTCGCGTGCAAAAAAACACACCTAATATTTTGTGGGATACCATGAATGGAGAATATTTTATTTAAAACTTTTATGATACTTGCTGCCGATTTGTCTACAATTGAATGAAGTTCTATCCATTTTGAATAGTAATCCATTGCCACCAAATAAGATTTCCCTCCATATTCAAGACAATCAACTCCAAGTTTTTGAAAAGGGTTTTTGGGCAAAGGATGTGGGATCATTGAATGTTTTTTATTTTCCGGCCTGAATATTTCACACTTTCGACATGCTAAAACCATTTTTTCAATGTCCCTGTTCATGTAAGGCCAATAAAGTGTGGCTTTCGCTCTATTTAAAGTTTTTGTTATGCCCATGTGGGACTTATGAAGTGCTCCTAGCATTTCGCTTATCAAACTATGTGGGACAAAGACACGATTCTCATAGAAGATCAAACCATCTTCGACATATATTTTATCTTCAATTTGCCAAAAGGACCTGGCATTGTCTGGGACTTGCTGCTTATTTAATGGCCAACCATCATCATAGTAATGTTTAAGAGACTGAAGTAGTGAATCCTTTTATGTTTCTTCTTCAAGCATCTTTCTTTTCGGATCACTTATGTTTACACTATGTACAAGATCTTTTAAAGTATATTCCATATCAATTAAAGGATCTTTTCTGAAATTCCGTGACAGCAAGTCGGCTACATACAAAAACTTGCCCGGCACATCCTCTATTTCGAAATCATATTTTGAAAGCTTCAACTTCATGCGTTGTAAGCGAGTGGAGTGAATTTCACCAACATCTTTTTTTAAGATTGCCACCAACGGTTTGTGGTCGGTATTTATAATAAAATGATACCCATAAATGTAATTTTTGAATTTTTCACACGCGTAAACTACCGCCAGTAACTCCTTTTCAATTTGCGCATATCTGGTTTCCGTATCGGTCAAGCTTTTAGATGCGTAAGCCACTGGCTTACCATCCTGAAGAAGGCAACATCCTAAACCGTTTTGAGATGCATCCGTTTGCAGCAAAATTTGCTTTTTCGGATCAAAAACATTAAGAACGGAATGTTTGGCAAGAGTATCTTTTATCTCTTTGAACACTTTGCAATGATATGGAGACCACTAAAATTCATTATTTTTCTTTAGCAATTCCCTAAGAGACGCATTTAAATTCGAGTAGTTTGGTATAAAAGAACGAAGATAATTGAACATACCCATGATACTTTCTAATTGCTTCTTATCTTGTGGTTCCTTAAGTCTTATAACTGCCTCTACACGATTTGGATCTGGACAAATAGTGTCACCAGTGAAGACATGTCCCAAATACCTTACTTTATTTACACAAAGCTGCACTTTATCCTTGTTAAATTTAACGTTTACTTCACGAGCTCTTTTTATTACTTTCTTAACATTTTCATCGTGCTCCTCTTTAGTTTTTCCCCCAACTATTACATCATCAATGTAAACAAATGTACCTGGCAAGCTACCAAAATATTTAGCGTTTAGTTTTTGGAATTTTTCCGGGGCCGTTTTGATTCCGAAAGGTAGCACATTGTATTGATACGAACCAAATGGCGTGCTAAAAACGGTTAATTCTCTAGATTTGTGACATAACTCCAGCTGCCAAAATCCCTCCTTAAGATCGAAAACTGAAAAAAACTTAAGTTCCTTCATTGCATCACAAAAATCGTCAAGCGTCGGAATTATGAAGTGCTCGTCTTTGAGGCTCACGTTAAGTGCACTGGGATCAAGGCATAATCTTAAAGATCCGTTGGCCTTTTCTACAACAACTAACTGGTGTGACCAAGCAGAAGGTTGATCTCTTTTGCTAATTATACCGCGACGTTCCATATTGTCTAGCGCTTCTTTTACTTTTTGTCTTATACCGATTGGAATTCGCCTAGGTGGTTTACTAACAGGAACACTATTTGATTTTAATTCTAAAACACACTTGTCTGGAAATCGTCCATCGCCCATAAATACATCATTATTTTTATGAATAAACTCACAAACATTGCTCACTTCATGCACTCTTTGAATTAAACTTAAATCTACGCAAGAACTTAGACCCAGCAATGGTTTTGAGTCACTGCCGACTACCATGAAATCTGTCTCTATTATTTTGTTTTTATATTGAGTCTGAAGACAAACTAACCCTTTGGTTGGAATGAAAGAACCACCATATGCCTCTAACTTCATTTTAAGGCTTGCCCAAACCAATGCGGTGAGCGCGTGCGATGCGATTGCGATAAGTGGAACGTATCGTGTGATGCGGTTGCGATCCGATTCCTCTTCAAACTAGTGCGATTTGCCCCCGTGCGATATTCTGTCAAATTGTTTTTTTGCATCAATTTTTAATATTTTATTCTAGATTTCACAAATACAAGTTCCGAAAAGTCGAAATCGGAAAGCCCTAAAGACAAGTCATTGGAGACTTCGAGTGTCGTCATGTTTGCTCCCGCTAGTCAAGATACATATCATATTTCTGAACGATAGTTGTGACAATTTTAATATCGAATCGATGGACTTATTGAAAGATATAAAGAACCCTACAGAGAGTAAACTAACCAATTTAAGGCGAATAAAATCAGATGGGTAAGTTGAAGAAGGACCAACAAACAATACTAGTTGAATCCTGAAAAGCTAATAATTCATTTTGTTTTGTTCAGGATAAAGTCGCTTTAAGACTGCAAGCTAGACACAGTGACTGTCCTCCGTTCTCTTGCTGACCGTGTAATTGCAGACGCAAAAGTGTACGACAAATTCCAATTCGAAACTGTTGATACTGACAGCACCAAGGACCTCTGCTTGTCTTCAATCGAACTGTTGGTCTAAAAGAGGATGCTGGCAAGAAGTGATACCTCCAATAAAATAAACATTGCTATTGTGTTTTTGTACTAAAAAAAGAATAAACAGTTTATTTTTTGCCTGTTGATTATGTGGTTTTCAATTTTAGTGTTGATACTTGCACTTTATTTGCTCTTTAATCTCTGATTATGACAGTGTCCTTCCAGAGTCTGTTTCACTTTTAGGGTCTGCAGTGAAAATAGCTTCTATAATTTAGGGGATATTGCTTTGCTCTCACCCCTGCCAACTCGGAATTATGCACTTGAACCGTTTTCGAAAGTCAAAATCATCTTTAAAGTTTACCTTTACTATGTTCTCATTCTTGCATGTAGAGGCCAACAGGTAACAAGTTCAGTATCGATCTTCAATTCGAGATTTGTAGGTAACCGGTATAGAAAAGCTCTCATATTTCAGAACCAAAACTAAAGCATCACAAATGTTTGATAATTCTTATTTATTAATAAAAAAAGCGAAATCACAATTTAACTCTTTCTCTTTTTTCCAAACTTTTGTTCTCCGCCCCCAATCTTCTTGCCCTTTCCAGTGTAACTTTTGGAATTCGATCTTCTTTTCTCTCCCATTTCATTTGTTTTTCTGACGATTTATCCTTATTGTACACAGCACTTTATGTACCTTGTCCCTTTGTCTTGCCTGTCTCTTCGAGAAGTTTCGGAAGATTTTCCGATTGCCAGCCGCCGCAAACAACGAGCTCATGTCTAAAAAAAATCAAATTATTTTGTTAATTTCATTAAACACAATAATCCTTTATCAAACTCACCACCACTGTGCTTCAAAGTTTTGGTGAAGTTCATTTCCGCACAGGTTTCTTTGCCTTCTTTGATTTGGGTGGCTTCAATTCATCGTCATCATCATCCTCGTCGTCTTCTTCATCATCCTCGGGTTCACTCATATCATCGTCACTGCCACCTTCGTTCAAAGAAATTGATCCATCATCGTCCCCGATAGAACCATTCATCATCTTCTGAGTGCTCCTCTCCCGACATATCTTCATCATCGTCACCCCACTCACCGTCCTCCATATCGTCATCATCTTCTTCAATATCTACTTTCTTCTTCTTTTTCTTACTCTTATCGCCTTCTTTTATCTCCCCACCTAGCTCCTTCAAGAAGTCCAAATCTTCCGCGTCATCTTCATCTTTGGCGGCCTTCATCTTTTTCCCAAAGAAACCGTCCAAATAGTCTTCGAACTCATCATCGTCCACATCACTTGCTCCTTCATTGTCGTCGTCACCACCCTTTTCCTTTATAGATAGAGAAGTTTCCGTTTCTTCTCTAAATAGTTGAAGATAAACATTTCGTCTTCGGTGCAGTTGGCTTTAGTGAGACTTCAAACTGGTCTTCCACGAGTGCCGTACGGAACTATTGCTTGCTATGAATTATTGGCGTTTCGCGGCTTTGTCTGAGTCTATTTTTTGTTTTTTTGTTTTTGGGCTTTTGAAAGCAAATAGCTCTAGGAAGTGAGAAAGACTGAAATCCCGAAGTGGATCGCCATAACAATCAATTTTTTTCTCTGGAAACAATAAACAAAAAATAAAGTCAGGCATATCAGTTAAAATGTTGTTATACTTACTCTGAAGAATACTCTCAACAAATACCTTCACTCTTCACTGTTGGATGATAATGCTCTATTAGGACTAGTAGTTCTGCCTGCAAAGCGTACTCTGCTCCAGCAAATGCAGGAACCCTATGATAAAGATCGTACTTGGTGGCAGATACCGTACTGGTCACTTCTGGTTCATCCTCTTTTAACTTGGCCTGATGCCATGAGGAACCCAACAGCACCTCTTTCTTGGAACCCTCTTCTGCTAAGACTAAATCCTCTTTCTTGGTAATTTCATCTGCTGAATTTTCTTTCGTGGACACCTCCTCAGCTGAAATCTCTTCCTTTTTGCCATGAAAATCAAAAATAAAAATTAATAAATAAATAAAAAATTTTAGCAGCTCAGTGTGAGCGCACAGAAACTTCATTTTAAAATAGTGGATGCTGCGTTCCGAAAATCGTTCTACAAAACGCAGCTGTGGAACGTATGTGGAACCGTCAGAACGCATAGGTGTGTGCTACTCCATAAGGTTACATGTGTTTCATTTTATCGTCCACCGCATCGCACGCACTCACCGCATTGGTTTGGCAGGCTTTAACCGGCCTAATTTTGTGTTCACAGTTCATATTCTTTACGTCTTTGAGCGTAATAATGTTTACATCGGCGCCACTATCTTACTTAAATTTGATTAAGCTGTTTTCAACCTTGATATTCTCATACCAACTCTTACACATCTGTCGAACTTGATCTATGGAACCAGCATCAATGCAACCTCCCTCAGAATCGTCAACAACCTCTATCGAATCTATATATGACTCATCTTCATCTCTCATATCAGTCGTTCAGCAACAGCTACATATCGAGTGTAGACGTGTTGACGACTTTAGCTGTGTATATTTTAAATATAGTTATATAGTATAGTAGTATAGTGTATAGTTTAAATTCAGTGAAATTTCAATAAGCCAGTAGCCGAGCGAGTAGCGCAGCAGGTACCCAGTGTGGAGCAACGTGGGTTCAATTCCCAGCCAGGGCCTCCATTCTTGCTTAAAAGCAAATAGCGTTGATTAAGGAGAAAATCCGCAAAGAAACCGAAAACAAAGCGACAGAGTCGTTTGTGATGGACCGTTCCGGTCCATCAACAGCAAAAAAAGTGTTGGATGAGAATCCAACACCAACAACAACAACAAGCAAAGTAGCGGCAACAACCGCAATGGAAATTGCGGTGCCAGCAACAGCAACAACAGCAGCAATAACAACTGCAAAAAAGAGGTGGCGCATAAAAGCCAAGCCGAATTTGGTTGCCCGTAAACAAAAGACAAAGGGAACAGATAAGGAGATCGGCGACGACGAGATGTCGACCAGCAGCAGCGAGAGCATGGAAAGTTTAAATTCGACATACGAATATGAATCCAACGGTGGTGAGGGCCGTTACACCGGCTGTTTTGACTTGAATGAGTCGTATATAAAAAAATGAAAAACCAAAAGTCACTTGAAATAAAATGTGAAAATAAAATGCAACACTTTTCTTTTGTTCAATTTCAATGTATATATTGCTTCTTGTTTTACACCGAATATCTTTCATATGACCTCTAGTAGTACATTACATTTTATTATATAGCAAGTAGGTATTCTATGTTTTTGTTTACTTTATTAGTTTTGACATTTAATGTGGATGGTAACTTTAAGACTTGTTTGATTAACTATTTATATTTTAATATTTGTGATATTTCAATGTACTTTCGTACATTCTCCCGCCTCGGAATGGTGAATGGTACAATTTTGATGTTGCAGAAATATGCAGTAGTATGGCATCACAGTTTCCATTTATTTCAGCCACAAAGTATACTACATTTATCTATTCCGTGGTTGGTCGATTCCAATGTGTTCCAATATGAGAGACCACTCAGGTATACATGCAAATATACAACAATGTTAGTGCATAAGAAATAATACAACCCCATATACACCCATGCCCAAGTAAGATAACAAGACTTTTATTACAACATATATGCATACTACGTAAACACAGTGTACTCAGACGAAGTAGTGTTTTTTCATTCACGCTTGAATGAAATTTTGATGGGTTGCTGGTTGCTGGTAGTAAGCGTAGTACAGCAAGACTATCGGTGAATGGTGTTCGGCAATCGGCAATCAATGTATGTTGTATTGTATTCAATGCCATTCAGTTTCATGGCCATGTACATTGTACATTATTATGTCGTGTGTTTTTTGATAGTGCGGGTCGTTGAGTGGTCGCGTCGTGTGTTGTTTTTTTTTTTTATTTTGTGGTTTTTCTTTTAAATTAAATATTTTAAATAATGAAAAGTGATCAATTGCGGAGGTATTCTATAGATCCGGTTAATGTTCAGGTGAGTTTTGCATTAAATAGTTTGATTTAGATTTAATAATTTTATGAAATGTGTGTTGTTGAGAGTGAGTAGAATGTGAATGTTGTACATATGTTTTTCGATTACCAAGCGCGCGCGAGATTTGTGTGAAATGTGTATGTGTGCGCATGGGTAAATTTAGTTTTAATTTTGATTCTTTTAAATTTCAATTGATGTGTTAAAATTCATTGATATGAAATGAAAATTCATTGATTAATGCATTAGATTTAAAGTCAATGGTGGGCTTGAACGCCGTTATTTTCCACATAAGAATTTTAGTTTTCTTTTTATGTGCAATCAGCTATGTTATATACATAAGCAATAGTGATGCACATTCGGTGTTTGCCTATAGTAGATTTGTTGGCTAGGCTCGTGCGTATTCGGTGCTTTTTTTTTGCGGTTCGCGTTAAGTACATTGTACATTATGTGCTAGCGTGTGTGAGCGAAATACTTGTTCAATTTAAATTGATCATGAACGAGTGTTGTCTTCTTCTAGTTAGAAAAGAATGCGACTTCTAACTAGAAATTGTTGTTTACGTTTTGGTGTTATAAACAACTCGCGATGTTTCTTTATTTATTTTATATGAAGTTTATTAAGTTTTAGGAGTGAAGTGATTCCAATTGAAGTGAATTTGCTTTAGTGTTTTCTCCATTTAGTGATAATTTAGTGGACTGTATAGTTTAAAAATAGAAAAGTGTTGTGGTGTGCAGTGGTTTGTCAAATGCATTTTGCCGACGGCATTTGACATTTCGCGATTGCCTTAAATTTGTTTTTGTGTGGATTGTGTTTGCATTTTACGTAGAAGATCTGTTTTCTGTGCAAATTGACTTGGCTCAGAATTTAATATTTTGTTAATAGTTGTGATTTAAAAGTGATCTTTTGTAAAGTTTGTATTTTAAGCATTAAGTTTTATAATATATGCATGCGTTGTTGCAGTGAAATAAATTTTATTAAAGAACATGCGTTGTTACAGTGTTCTGTGTTTTTTTTTTTTTATATATTATGAGTTTAATTTTGTGTGTGCTGTGTTGCAGCACAGCATTTAACGATGAATTGCATTAATTGCAATTGTTAGTAAATTTTATATCTTTAATAAAGATGATTTTTAAAACAAGTTTTGTTTGATTTATTTTTCTTTATAAACTGCTTTCAGGTGATTTAAAGTTGGGTTGATTAATGTCTCGAATGAATGTTTCAGGTGCTTTAAAGATGAGTTGATTGCTGTGTTTCGAATGAATGTGTTATTAAATAAAGATGTGTTTGAACAGATGAAAAATGTGTTGTGATAACGATGGGTGTTTGATTTCATTTTATGATATTAGGTTTTAGGTTTTCCATTGATTTTTATTTCATTTTACTATAGTAGTTTTAATTTTGTGCGCGAGAGATCAAATTATGTCGATTTGTTCGGAAGTTTTGTTCGACGGTAGTAAGCAAATTTTTGTGATAGGCCTCTTCAATTGTCCGTTTTGTGTTTTTACCGTCACGACGCGTATCAAACCGTCCGATCCGGCGTGGGTTTCTTGAATTCTAGCAAGATTCCAATAGGTCGATGGAAGTCGCTCATCTTTAAGAAGAACCAAGTCTCCTACTTTCGGCATTTCCTTTATTTGTGTCCATTTTGGTCGCTGCTGAAGCCTCGCGAGATATTCGGAGTTCCATTTTCGCCAGAATCCTTCTGCTAAAACCTGGACACGTTTCCAGCGATCTGCATGCGTGATATTGAGATTTAATTCGCCTTGTGGTATAGCGTGTAATGATTCGCCGACTAGAAAGTGTGCGGGTGTAAGTGCATTTAAATCATCTAAGCTGTCGGAGAGAGGGCAAAGAGGCCTCGAATTTAAACAAGCTTCTATTTGAGCTAGAAGCGTCATGAGTTCCTCGAAAGTTAGCCTTTCCGTTCCAACGACTCGTTTTAAGTGGTACTTGACCGATTTCACACCCGCTTCCCATAATCCACCGAAGTGTGGAGAAGCTGGGGGAATAAAGTGCCATTCGGTACCGTGATTCGCTAAGTCTTCCGCAATTTCCTTCCAATCGTGTTGTGCTTCCTTTAATAATTTTACTAACTCGTTGTTAGCACCAACAAAATTAGTTCCGCAGTCACTATATACCTTCGTACAGATTCCTCTTCTGGCAGTAAATCTTTTAAACGATGCCAAAAACGCTTGTGTCGTAAGGTCTGACACGACCTCCAGATGAATAGCTTTTGTTGCTAAGCAGATAAATATTGCAAAATATCCTTTAAGAATTTTCGCTCCGCGTGCCTTCCAGGACTTAATCTCGATGGGACCTGCATAATCCACACCAGTATGACTAAACGGTCTAGACATACGCACTCTCGCTGCAGGCAGATTCCCCATTAATTGCTGCATTTCAGATGCTTTTTGTCGATAACATGAAGGACATCTGTGTAATTGGTATTTGACGCTTCTTCTTATTTGCCCAATCCAGTAACGTTGTCGAATGTAGCTAATCATTTGCTGGATACCGCCGTGGAATGTATTTTTATGAGCATCTCGGACAACCAAATTCGTAAAATGATGGTTGTTTTGAAGCAATATCGGATGTTGGGCGTCATAAGAAAGTAGAGAGTTCTCCAAACGTCCTCCCACTCGCAGTACTCCGGTAGCATCGATAAAAGCATTTAACGCACTTAACGGTTTGGGTGTCTTGTTATTGCGAATTTGTTGCATTTCGTTCGCGAACATTTCTTTTTGTGCTGTCTTAACGATGAGTAGACGGGCAGCTTCCAATTCTTTAGGTTTGAGTGGACCTGAAATAGGCCCCAATTTGGGTCTACATTTTGCTATAAATCGACAACAGGTGGCAACAACTCTAATAACTTTGAGAAGGCTCGAAAAGTTACATATAATTTGTAGTATACTATCACCTTCTATTGCGTTTATGCTCAAAACCTTGATATTTCGTTGCTCTTCCAACGTATCTATTTCGATGGGTTGATCTGGACGATCGAATACCCATTTTTCTCGTAGGAATTCTGGACCATTCCACCACGATTTAAGTGATTCCAGTTCGGATGGATATACTCCCCTGGACGCTAGATCGGCTGGGTTATGAAGCGTTGCGACATGTCCCCAGCAATCGATCCCCACTAACCGCTGGATTTCCGACACACGGTTGGATACGAACGTGGTCCATCGAGCGGGAGTGGCGCGTATCCAGGCCAATGCAATTGTGGAATCTGTCCACGCATATATTTTGACATCAGGAATTAGCAGAACTTCCTTGGTGTATTGTAATAGCTCTGCCAAAACTACTGCACCACAAAGTTCCAGACGAGGTAAAGTTATCGTTCGCTGATTTGGCGCTACTTTTGTCTTTGACAAAATAAGATTGACGTGAATTTTGTCTTCACTATCCAAAACACGTACGTAAACTGCTGCACCGTAGGCCTTCATAGATGCATCACAAAACCCGTGCAACTCGATCGATTTGTTGGTCTTGCTCATCTGGGTCCATCTTGGAATCCGAAGCCGCTCGATCAGATGGAGTTCTCGGAAAAAAGCATCCCAATCATTCTTCAAAGCAGCTGGAATTGGTTCATCCCAGTCACAGCCAAGCTCCCATAATCGCTGCATCATTAGTTTTGCGGTGATGACACATGGTGAGATCCAGCCCAAAGGATCAAACAATTTGGCTATAGTTGACAGCATTGATCTTTTTGTTGTTGATTCCGTTGCAGATTGTAGATTTTGATAAGAGAAGAAGTCATCGATGGGAAACCACTTAATACCTAACGTTTTGACGTGATTTGCTAAATTCAGCGGAAGTTCAAAATCAAGTTCCCTATCCTGAACTGGGATATCTTCGATGAGTTCTCGCCTGTTACTCGTCCACTTTCTGAGGTTGAATCCCGCTGTTGCCAAAAGTTGCCTTGCCTCATCTCGTTTCGTTCTCGCTTCTTCAATGGTGTCCGCTCCACTTATCAGATCGTCGACATACATATCTTCACGAACAACCTTCGCCCCCTCCGGAAAATTTTCGCTCTCATCATCAGCGACCTTCTTCAAAATTTTGATTGCAAGGTATGGTGCACTCGCTGTACCAAAAGTAACCGTTTTCAGTTTGAAAATTTTCACAGGTCCGGTTTTCTCATCTCTCCACAGGATTAATTGATAGTATCGATCTGCTTGATTGATCCAAATTCGCCGATACATTTTTTCAATGTCGGCGGTGAAAGTAACTCGATGAGTTCGCCATTTCAGCACCAGATCAATTATACTTGATTGTAATTTTGGACCGACAAGCAACCAATCGTTGAGGGATTTGCCATCCGTAGTTTTCGCTGCAGCATCGAACACCACTCGGAGTTTGGTAGTAGAACTCGCTTCTTTGAAAACCGCATGATGCGGTAAGAAATAATGGAATGGGGTGTCTAAAACCGCATCATTACCATCTACCTCTTCCATTTGACCAAGTTCTTTGTATTCTTGGATACATTTCTTGTAGCCTTCAGCAAGTTTCTCGTTCGAATCTAGCCTCTTCTCCAGATGAAGAAATCGTCGTAAGGCGATTTGCCGACTCGATCCCATTTCTGGATAGACTCCACCTCTAAATGGTAACTTCACTTGATAACGACCACCAGGTAAACGTGTTGTATGTTGGTTAAAATGCTCGTCACAAGCAATGTCTTCTTCAGTCTCTTGCTTCTGGAAAAGTGTCTCTTCAATAGTCCAAAATTTCTCTAATTGAGAACTCAGATCCGTTAATTGAACAAAGCTTCGGACTTGTTGTGGAATTTCGGCTGAAACTTTCCCAAAGACAATCCATCCCAGTTCGGTGTTTTGAGCTACGGGTCCATTTCCATCTTCTGGACGCCTTATTTCAGGAAGAAATATTTCTGCACAAACTTCACTTCCGAAAAGTAGGTCTATTGGTGCAGGTTCATACAGATGAGGATCAGCTAACGAAAGACCTTTCAAATGTTTCCAAGTGCCAGGTACCACTCGCTGGGCCGGGAGATGGCCAGTCAACGACTTAAAAACCAACGCCTGAATGGCAGTCTCAAACGTCGAGTGACGGGAAGCAAATCTTACTTCGACGGAGTGTTGCGCAGTGCCGTTGTTGACCAACCCTAACCCAGATACCTCTACATTTGTACGCCTTCTCTCCAATTTCAAAAGTTGTGCCGCTGCTTCAGTGATGAAGGATTTTTCTGACCCTGTATCAATCAGAGCACGTAAAAGACGTAACTTACCATCTGCTGCTCGAACCTTTACCACCGCTGTCGCCATGAGCACCTGGTGTGCGTAACCACCTTGCGACGCGTGGTAACTAAAAGATTGTCCTACCGATGGCTGAAAGACAGGCGCATTTGGATTTATGGACGTCTGAAAAGTGTTCGCTTGAGACGAAGACGCGCTGGAACTGGTTGCAGGAAATTGTTGTACATGTCTGTTGCTTGAAGATTGTTGCTGTTGTTTGTCATGTAGCAGCGAATGATGTCTTTGTTGGCAAAAGTAACATGAAGTAAGACTGTAACATGTTCCAACAAGATGTCCGTAAGACAAGCAATTTTCGCATATCTTTAGCCTGGAAACAGTTTCTTGACGATTTTTCACATCCATATTGAGGAATTGTTGGCATTTCCTCAAAGTATGCTTGCCTTGACCGCACAGTTTACAGACCAGTTGCTCCACGGTGTTGTTCCTGTCTACGGTGTGGTTCCTGTCTACGGTGTGGTTCCTGTCTCCGGTGTGGTTCCTGTCTACTGGCTTGGATGGCTGTTTGACGACTTGCTTTGCGTGCATAACTTTCGTCTTAACTGGCTGAAAACGAGGCCTTGTTTTGACGTGTGGCTCTTCTTTCGTCCTGTATGCAGCTTCATGTTCCTGCTGACCCATCACTTCAAGCGTTCGGAAACGGATCTCCAAAAACTCGGTAAATTCCTTGTATGTAGGCAAATCTTTCCTATTACCAAGTTTTTCTTCCCATAGGTGTTGACAGGAATGCGGAAGTTTCGGGAGAAGAAACCAGATAAGGACGGTGCCCCAGTAAGACACAGGCACATCCATTTTCTCTAGCGCGAGAAAACACTCTCTGGTGGTGTACAGCAGATCTTTGATGCCCGTGGCAGTCTCACGAATCAAGGATGGTTGACCAAAAAGTGCTTGCATTTGCGTATGCACCAAAATGCGCTTATGATCGTATCGATCATTTAATAATTCCCACACCTTACTGTAATTGGCAGCCTCAACAGCAAAATTCTGCAGAAACCGATCTGCATCACCTGTCAAGCATGATTGCAAAAAATGCAGCTTGTCGATGTCATCAAGACTGTTGTTGTTGTAGATCAGAGACTGAAATCTGTCGTGAAAAGCGCGCCAGGTAGTATATGAACCGTCGAATTTTGGTAGATCTATCCGTGGAAGTCTTATTCCCGAATGAGCTGATGTACCAGTTGTATTTTGGGACGTAGCATCCAAGTTTGGAACGTTAGTACCGATTGTTGCCCATTTCTCAATCACTTCCAGAAGCTCTATGCGATATTCGAGGTAAATTTCATCAATTTGTTCATAAACTACCTTTAATTCCTCAACTTTCATACTCTCTTCCAGCATTCCACCTCCAACGATGGCTTCATAGTATGTTTTGGCCGACGACATATCTTCTTCCAACTTGCTTAGACGAGCTGACGCATACGCCTTTGTTCGGCGTTCTTTTGAGGACTTCTTAAAATTGGTGAAATCCTTTATTATTTTTGCCAAGAGGTCTTTTTGTAATTGACCGTACTTGAAATTTTTAGTCTCACCCATAGTAATAATTTATTTATTTCTTTTATATCACAGAAATACGAATGAAATTATCAGACAAGTTTACGACACGTAAAGCAAAAAACTTACTGCTTGTCTGCAACTGTTGCTTCTTCTTCTGTGGTGCTGCTAATGTTGCTACTGCTGCTTATGCTGCTACTGCTGCTGCTGCTACTGCTGCTGACAACGCCAATATGCTGATCGTATCCTTATGTCGCTTTGTAGTGTCTCTTCTGGACACTTTTGTTTAGAAATAAGTTAAATTTGTTAAATTAACCACTTGTTAAACGAAAAAACACTTGTTAAACAAGCTAAGTAGCTATTAAGTTTATGTAATCAACGTTAATCAACGAAAACTAATTTTAAATGTACTTTTAAGTCACTTTTTGCAGATTGTAAAATCTTTTTTCTAATGGGGGTATTCACCGCACACACTTCTTAATATTTTAATGTTTATCTTATTAAAACTGATTCTTGAAGGCAAGAAGGACCAAATGTTTTGACTTGAATGAGTCGTATAAAAATTAAAAAACCAAAAGTCACTTGAAATAAAAAATGTGAAAATAAAAATGCAACACTTTTCCTTTGTTCAATTTCAATGTATATATTGCTTCTTGTTTTACACCGAATATCTTTCATATGACCTCTAGTAGTACATTACATTTTATTATATAGCAAGTAGGTATTCTATGTTTTTGTTTACTTTATTAGTTTTGACATTTAATGTGGATGGTAACTTTAAGACTTGTTTGATTAACTATTTATATTTTAATATTTGTGATATTTCAATGTACTTTCGTACACCGGCAGTGGCAGTTCTTTCGCTGCTCTAGCAGACGAAGGGGACGGTGAGGTCGAGGAAGTAAACGAAGATGATAAAAAACTCCAAGCATTAACAAGTACCGTGGAGAAGCTATACAAGGAAATAGAGGAGATTAAATCCAGGCAAGTGGCTCGCAGACTAAAAGAAAGCGAGGCAAGAAAACAACAACTGTTGTCAAAGGGTGATGCTACAATTGCCAAACAGCAGAAGCCAACAACAACAACAAATGCTAACGCAAAAACAGCTCCCGTGCAGCAAAAAGGCACAACAGCTAATAAAATAGCTGGGGAGCAAATCGAAAGAAAGAAAACTGCTACCCAAGAGCAGCAACGGGGGACCGCGGCTAAAAAAGCCGCGCCATCGAAGCAGCCAGGGGAGACGGTGCCAAAGCAGCAGCAGCAGCAGAGACAACAACAACAACAACAACAGCAGCAGCCAAAGAAGTCAGCAGCTAAAAGCAGGACGCCTCCTATCAACACCCACAAAATGGAAATAAAAGCGACAAAAAGCCTGTGTAAGTCCGCCATAGGCGATAAATTTGTAATTAAACGATTAGGACAAGATCGACATGCGATCCAATGTGAAAACATTTGTGACCATAAGATCGTTCGGGAGTTGCTTGCTAAGACAACCACCGAATATTATAGTTACACTCCCAAAGAGGAGAAACCAAAAAGTATGTTATTGAAAGGGGTAGAGCCTACCTCTGACCCAGAGGAGCTCTTAGCGGAATTCCGCATGTTGGCGAGCGACGATCTCGAGTTTATTGGGGTCAAGTCGTTCACCACGGCTAAGGCTAGACGGGAGAGACGGCTATTGCCGATGTTCCTCGTCACCCTATCACCCAGTAGCCGTCTGGAGAGTCTGAGGAAAATCTCCGTCCTAGACTACCAGATGGTAAGATGGGAAAAAATAAACAGGCGCGGGGACATTTTACAATGTCTTCGCTGCCAAAGGTTCGGGCACGCCGCATTCAACTGCCAAATGCAGTCGAGGTGCGTGAAGTGTGGAGAGAACCACAAAGAAAATGAGTGCAAGCTCGGTGAGACAAGGGTCGAAGATAAGACCCAATTGAAATGTGTTCTCTGTGGTGGAGATGGACGCCCTGCTAACTATCGGGGATGTCCTCGATACCAAGTAATAAAAAAATCATTAAAAGCTGCTCCAACAGTAACCAAGGATGAGGGAAGGCTAAGAGCCAGACCAATTCCAAGGGCCGTCGTTCCCCAAGTTTCCTACGCCCAAATGGCGGGTGGAGCTGGGAAAACGGTACAACCTCCCCAGAAAGCGGCCGCACAGCCATCTGTGTCTAAGGCTGCGACTGGGGAGTCAGAGGTGATGGTCGCTCTGCGTGTCATTCAGGCACAAATGAGTGAACTATCACGGCAAATAAGTGAGCAGGCGCGTAGGGTGGACTTGATCTACCGTGCAGTGCCGTCGCTTGCGCACTTTTTAGGTTAACGGGCGCGCTGCCGGAGAGGCCTTTTAAGATCCTAGCCGTGAATGTGAATTCGCTAGTTAGGGTAGAACGACGATCCAACTTCTTTGAGTTGTTAAAAGACCAACGTCCTGATGTATGTATGGTTAGCGAAACTAGGCTAAACCAGCATCACAATTTGACGAATAATAATTACATTATCGTAAGGAGGGACCGACCCAACTCGACTTTCGCGGGTGGGGTTGCGATCTTCATACGTAAGGGCTTTGTTCATAAAGTAATATATAGTGGTGAAGTACGCCGATTCCAGTTGCTTGAAGCGTGTATCGTATGCATCCCTCTCCAACAGGGGAAACGGTTGTATGTGGTCGCGATCTATGCGCCGGAGGCTTCTCAAAATTCATGTTTTATAACAGAGCTCGAAACACTTTTTCGATGTCTGAAACTGAATTCGGATAAAAACTGTTTCCTTTTGGCCGGTGATTACAATGCTAAACACCAAGATTGGGGAAATCAATTAGCCAATCCAAGGGGGACCCAGCTATTCAATTGGCTGGGGCTCCACAGCATTGAGTGTAAAGTCGATCTGCTGGCTACTGACAGGCCTTCATATCCTCGAAGTGGCTCTTATTTGGATCTATTGCTTTTAGACTCAAGACTTAAACTGACCGACGACATTCTTCGACGGACGAAAAATTGTTTGCAGACGGTTGAGTACGACAGTGACCACTGTGGACTTGCCGCCGTCATACTGCTTCCGAACGACCTTGTGGAACTGGAGGAGTACGTGCCGACGCACTCTTACAACTACGGTAAGACACGTTGGCCGCGCTTTTCCGGTGCCGTCTCAAGGGAAATTCGTTCGAGCGGTATTGCACCGCCATGCAACAGGAATCTGTCGAACGTTGAGATCGATGGATACCTGCAAAGTATGGAGGATGCAATCCGCACTACAATGGACAGGACAATTCCTAAATATAGGCAACATGACTCAACGAACATGTACAGAAACGCGACAATCGACGCACTCTACAAACAAAAAAGTAGACTCCTGTCGAGACTCAAACTCTTGCACAGGACGTTTACTGACCGACACGATTTGGAGATTAGAACTCTGAAGTCACAGATCAAAAATCTAAAACAGTTAATTAAAGAAAATTACAGAATATCTATATCTCTTTTCTGGAACAACAAAATTCGGGCTGTACAGTCCAACAACCCGAGTATGTTTCCGGAAATAAATAAAATCTTTAGGAGAAAAGATCAAAATGACCTTCAGAGTATTAAACTCCAAAGGACGACAGAGAACAAAGACTTACTTCTGACAAATGACGCCATTTTGGATGATGACCACTTTATAGTGGAAGATGCTCAAGAGAAGGTAGAGACTGTGGGTGCTGTTTTCGAGCGAGTATATAAAGTGAATGACTGCATTCGTCCGAATTACGACCTTGAGAACAGAGCCTTCGTTGGACACTTCTATCTTAGAGACGAGATCTTGCATTGGCGATCCGAGAATCCTGGTTTCACTAGGTTCAATGACGACCGACTTGCAAATGCAGTCATCGCCTAGCGAAACGGGGATAACACCCTGTTCGTTTCTAAGATGGACCTCGAGAACATCTTTCACAAAATAAAGAAAAAGAAGTCAGCAGGAGTCGACGGCATACCCAATGTTGTGCTGCGAAACCTCCCTTCGGAAGCGGTGGACATATACACCACGTTGTTCAACAATGCGCTGAATAATGCATATTATCCAGTGCGTTGGAAGACGGCAGTGGTCCATCCTCTCCTTAAAAAAGGTAAGGATGGTTCCAATCCAGCAAATCTCCGGTCAATTAGTCTTCTTCCGAGTATCAGCAAAGTATTCGAGAAAGTTCTCAATAGAGCACTGTCCACATGGGCTGAGGACAAAAATATTATTCCCGAAAATCAGTTCGGTTCTAAGGCGGGTCATGATACCATACATGCCGCGTCTAAACTAGTATCTGATATTCAATGGAACAAAGCTAAAAAGCAGTGTACGGGTGCATGTCTGGTTGACTTGGAGAAGGCTTTCGACACCGTTTGGTTAGACGGTCTTTTCTATAAGTTGATCAGGTATGGCATGAGTAAACCACTGCTATATATTCTGAATGACATGCTTCATGGTAGAACGTTTGTTGTGAAAAGTTGCAATATAACTTCTACCAGAAATTTTAAAATACAGAACGGTCTACAACAGGGGGCGGTGAATTCGCCTATTTTGTTTAGCATTTTCACTGGCGATCTAATTGGTTCCCTTCACCATGCTATAGCGTACGCCGACGACCTAATCGCGTACAGAACAGGTCCAAAGATCGAGGTCATCAGAACACTCTTGCAGCGTGACTTCGATAAGATTCAGCAATATTGCGATGACTGGAAGTTGAAAATCAACTTTCAGAAATCGGAAACAATTGTGTTTAGAACCCCGTTGGCTCGGGCCTCATGGGATACGAGAAAGAACTGGCGAAAGCTGGTGATCGTTGATCTACATGGCCACCCACTGCCAAGCAAAGTAGTAGTCAAGTATCTCGGCATCTGGCTAGATCAATATTTATATTTTAACAAGCGTATGGATGCGGCTCTGGCCAGGGCTAGAGGAGCTTTTGCTCTGACGAGGCGACTGTTTCACAGCAGTCAACTCGATAGCAGAGTGAAGGTGATTTGCTACATGGCCCTCATAAGGTCAATGATTGTCTATGGGTGCCCCGTGTGGTTCAATGTTACAGCGTCTCAAATGGAAAAGATTCGGGTGTTTGAGAGACAGTGTCTGCGTACCTGTCTTGGATTGCACAGAACACCAGAGTCGGAGTACAGAAAATACTATCGTAATGAGGTCCTTTACAACGGGGCTCAAATAAACAGAATCGACAACTTCATGATAGCACTGACTCGGGGTCACACTGCAAGGGCGATGACCTCGACCAATGGCTTGATTTTTGGGGCTTATTACCCCAACTTAGAATATATGGAGAGAACACGTTTCAGTGGATTTGTCCCACCGGAGGCTTTCCTCTATTTTGACATGATAGGTTTGATACAGGACAGATCGGCGGTTCCGTTGATCTACCACGTCTGCCGTAAGTCCGTGGAACGACGGCTCCTTTACAACCGAGACGTCACCGCAGTAGGCGGAGAAGCTGAAGAGCTCCTCCGGTTCAGTAGGGCGGTATCAGATCGCGATCGACGGGACGTTGTTAAAACGTCAGAACAGTTCTGGTGGTTGTCTGAGCAACAGATAGAAAATGATACCGATAGCGAGTCGCCAATGGCTGGCTTGCACAGGCTTAGTGTGTAAGACTTAGGGTGTAGGGGGTAGACACAGTGGCAACCAAAAAAATTTTAAAAAACGTAACTAAAAAAAAACCTCAAAAAATTTTAAAAATACAAAAATACAAAAAAAAATAAAAAATTAAGCTGCGTCGAAAATCAAAAAAAAATGTAAAAACTTATTGTTGCGTCCCAAAATCCAAAAAAAAATAGAAAAACTTACAAAAACCAAAAAAAAATTATAAAACACAAAAAAAAACAAAAAACAAATAAAAGCTACTGTGGCTGCTCTAGTTTTAAGTAGTTTTAAGTAGTTTTAATAAGTTTTAAGTAGTTTTGATTAGTTGTAAGTAATTTTAAGAAAAACATAAAAAATGATCTATAAAACTAAGTTTTTTAAATTTTCTTAGTTATTAATTAGTTCTAGTTTGAAATAGACATATGGTATCTTTAGGCCGAAAGGCATTAGAAATAAGTTATTGTATAATTTAGAGTACCCGCCTAGGGTCAGTAAGTTAATTAAGTTATTATGTAAGCTAGTTTAAACATTTTTGTTAGCAAGTCAGTAGATATAAGTAATAGATAATAAAAATGAATTTAAAACTGAAAACTATCATAAGTGTTAATGTTAATATCATTAATCTTAAATTTACTGTTACATGCAGAAGCAAAATGATTGTACCTGTCGCAATTTAAACATTTTTGTCCATTCGCTGGACATCGTCCGCGAACATGATTTCTTCTGCATATGTTGCACACGTTGCTTGAATGCATACTACTACTCGAATTAAATTGTCTTTGATCATCGCTGGTTTTGGTGGTCTCTCCCCTTTGTTACATGCATTGGAGATCTAGAATTAGATTAAAAATTAGAAGCTTGCTCAGTGACATTTTTACTATAATAATTATGATTTTGTTGTTGCCCATTTTTCACCTCTGTCAAGCTGGTGAAGTGACTTTCTCGGATCGGAACAAAATTTTGTGTAATTTAGTTGCTAATTATTTGCTAATTAATTGCTAAGAAATTAATTTTTTTGCTCCTCCCGTTTAATTATAAAAATTCACATTTCCAGCTTGACGTCAAGCTGGCAAAGCAAATTTTTCAGGAAAGGTTAAGAGACCGGGTGTTTTCACCATATTTTTTTGCTAATTATTTGCTCTAAAAAAAACAAAAAAAAATAATTTTTTGCTAATTAAAAAAAAATTTCTTAATTTTTTTCTTAATTTTTTTTTTTTTTTAAAATTGACTTTTTTATATTTTTATCTACTATTTATTTGCTCTTCGTAAAAACAAAAATTTTTTTTTTGCTCTTCCCGTTTACCTATAAAAATTCACATTTCCAGCTTGACGTCAAGCTGGCAAAGCAAATTTTTCAGGAAAGGTTAAGAGACCGGGTGTTTTCACCATATTTTTTTGCTAATTATTTGCTCTAAAAAAAACAAAAAAAAATAATTTTTTGCTAATTAAAAAAAAAATTCTTAATTTTTTTCTTAATTTTTTTTTTTGAAAAATTGACTTTTTTATATTTTTATCTACTATTTATTTGCTCTTCGTAAAAACAAAAATTTTTTTTTTTGCTCTTCCCGTTTACCTATAAAAATTCACATTTCCAGCTTGACGTCAAGCTGGTGAGGCAATTTTTTCAGGAAAGTTTTAGAGATCGGGTCTTTTCACAAGATTTTTTTGCAATTTTTTTGCTCTAGGAAAATTAAAACCAAAATTTAATAATTAAAAAAATTTTTTTTTTATTTTTTTTTTTTGCAAACATTTTCTTAGCATATTCTTTTTTTTGCTATTTAATTGCTCTACGAAAAATAAAACAAAACTTTTTTTTGCTGACTACAAAAATTTTTTTTTTTATTTTTTCGAAATTTTTTCTTTTGTTGCTAACAAATTTTTAGCATTTTCTTTTTTTGCTATTTAATTGCTCTACGAAAAATAAAACAAAACTTTTTTTTGCTGACTACAAAAAATTTTTTTTTATTTTTTCAAATTTTTTTCTTTTGTTGCTGACAAATTTTTAGCATTTTCTTTTTTTGCTATTTAATTGCTCTACGAAAAATAAAACAAAACTTTTTTTTGCTGACTACAAAAAATTTTTTTTTATTTTTTCAAATTTTTTTCTTTTGTTGCTAACAAATTTTTAGCATTTTCTTTTTTTGCTATTTAATTGCTCTACGAAAAATAAAACAAAACTTTTTTTTGCTGACTACAAAAAATTTTTTTTTATTTTTTCAAATTTTTTTCTTTTGTTGCTAACAAATTTTTAGCATTTTCTTTTTTTGCTATTTAATTGCTCTACGAAAAATAAAACAAAACTTTTTTTTGCTGACTACAAAAAATTTTTTTTTATTTTTTCAAATTTTTTTCTTTTGTTGCTAACAAATTTTTAGCATTTTCTTTTTTTGCTATTTAATTGCTCTACGAAAAATAAAACAAAACTTTTTTTTGCTGACTACAAAAAATTTTTTTTTATTTTTTCCAATTTTTTTCTTTTGTTGCTAACAAATTTTTAGCATTTTCTTTTTTTGCTATTTAATTGCTCTACGAAAAATAAAACAAAACTTTTTTTTGCTGACTACAAAAAATTTTTTTTTTTTTTTCAAAATTTTTTTTGGTTGCTAACAAATTTTTAGCATTTTCTTTTTTTGCTATTTAATTGCTCTACGAAAAATAAAACTAAACTTTTTTTTGCTGACTACAAAAAATTTTTTTTTTTTTTCAAAATTTTTTTTTGGTTGCTAACAAATTTTTAGCATTTTCTTTTTTTGCTATTTAATTGCTCTACGAAAAATAAAACAAAACTTTTTTTTGCTGACTACAAAAAATTTTTTTTTATTTTTTCAAATATTTTTCTTTTGTTGCTAACAAATTTTTAGCATTTTCTTTTTTTGCTATTTAATTGCTCTACGAAAAATAAAACAAAACTTTTTTTTGCTGACTACAAAAATTTTTTTTTTATTTTTTCGAAATTTTTTCTTTTGTTGCTAACAAATTTTTAGCATTTTCTTTTTTTGCTATTTAATTGCTCTACGAAAAATAAAACAAAACTTTTTTTTGCTGACTACAAAAAATTTTTTTTTATTTTTTCAAATTTTTTTCTTTTGTTGCTGACAAATTTTTAGCATTTTCTTTTTTTGCTATTTAATTGCTTTACGAAAAATAAAACAAAACTTTTTTTTGCTGACTACAAAAAATTTTTTTTTATTTTTTCGAAATTTTTTCTTTTGTTGCTAACAAATTTTTAGCATTTTCTTTTTTTGCTATTTAATTGCTCTACGAAAAATAAAACAAAACTTTTTTTTGCTGACTACAAAAAATTTTTTTTTATTTTTTCGAAATTTTTTCTTTTGTTGCTAACAAATTTTTAGCATTTTCTTTTTTTGCTATTTAATTGCTCTACGAAAAATAAAACAAAACTTTTTTTTGCTGACTACAAAAAAATTTTTTTTATTTTTTCCAATTTTTTTCTTTTGTTGCTAACAAATTTTTGGCATTTTCTTTTTTTGCTATTTAATTGCTCTACGAAAAATAAAACAAAACTTTTTTTTGCTGACTACAAAAAAATTTTTTTTATTTTTTCGAAATTTTTTCTTTCGTTGCTAACAAATTTTTAGCATTTTCTTTTTTTGCTATTTAATTGCTCTACGAAAAATAAAACAAAACTTTTTTTTGCTGACTACAAAAAATTTTTTTTTATTTTTTCAAATTTTTTTCTTTTGTTGCTAACAAATTTTTAGCATTTTCTTTTTTTGCTATTTAATTGCTCTACGAAAAATAAAACAAAACTTTTTTTTGCTGACTACAAAAAATTTTTTTTTTTTTTTTCAAAATTTTTTTTTGGTTGCTAACAAATTTTTAGCGTTTTCTTTTTTTGCTATTTAATTGCTCTACGAAAAATAAAACAAAACTTTTTTTTGCTGACTACAAAAAATTTTTTTTTATTTTTTCAAATTTTTTTCTTTTGTTGCTAACAAATTTTTAGCATTTTCTTTTTTTGCTATTTAATTGCTCTACGAAAAATAAAACAAAACTTTTTTTTGCTGACTACAAAAATTTTTTTTTTTATTTTTTCGAAATTTTTTCTTTTGTTGCTAACAAATTTTTAGCATTTTCTTTTTTTGCTATTTAATTGCTCTACGAAAAATAAAACAAAACTTTTTTTTGCTGACTACAAAAAATTTTTTTTTATTTTTTCAAATTTTTTTCTTTTGTTGCTGACAAATTTTTAGCATTTTCTTTTTTTGCTATTTAATTGCTCTACGAAAAATAAAACAAAACTTTTTTTTGCTGACTACAAAAAATTTTTTTTTATTTTTTCAAATTTTTTTCTTTTGTTGCTGACAAATTTTTAGCATTTTCTTTTTTTGCTATTTAATTGCTCTACGAAAAATAAAACAAAACTTTTTTTTGCTGACTACAAAAAATTTATTTTTATTTTTTCAAATTTTTTTCTTTTGTTGCTAACAAATTTTTAGCATTTTCTTTTTTTGCTATTTAATTGCTCCACGAAAAATAAAACAAAACTTTTTTTTGCTGACTACAAAAAATTTTTTTTTATTTTTTCAAATTTTTTTCTTTTGTTGCTAACAAATTTTTAGCATTTTCTTTTTTTGCTATTTAATTGCTCTACGAAAAATAAAACAAAACTTTTTTTTGCTGACTACAAAAATTTTTTTTTTATTTTTTCGAAATTTTTTCTTTTGTTGCTAACAAATTTTTAGCATTTTCTTTTTTTGCTATTTAATTGCTCTACGAAAAATAAAACAAAACTTTTTTTTGCTGACTACAAAAATTTTTTTTTTATTTTTTCAAATTTTTTTCTTTTGTTGCTGACAAATTTTTAGCATTTACTTTTTTTGCTATTTAATTGCTCTACGAAAAATAAAACAAAACTTTTTTTTGCTGACTACAAAAAATTTTTTTATATTTTTTCGAAATTTTTTCTATTGTTGCTAACAAATTTTTAGCATTTTCTTTTTTTGCTATTTAATTGCTCTACGAAAAATAAAACAAAACTTTTTTTTGCTGACTACAAAAAATTTTTTTTAATTTTTTCGAAATTTTTTCTTTTGTTGCTAACAAATTTGTAGCATTTTCTTTTTTTGCTATTTAATTGCTCTACGAAAAATAAAACAAAACTTTTTTTTGCTGACTACAAAAAATTTTTTTTTATTTTTTCAAATTTTTTTCTTTTGTTGCTAACAAATTTTTAGCATTTTCTTTTTTTGCTATTTAATTGCTCTACGAAAAATAAAACAAAACTTTTTTTTGCTAACTACAAAAAAAATTTTTTTTTTTTTTCAAAATTTTTTTTTGGTTGCTAACAAATTTTTAGCATTTTCTTTTTTTGCTATTTAATTGCTCTACGAAAAATAAAACAAAACTTTTTTTTGCTGACTACAAAAAATTTTTTTTTATTTTTTCGAAATTTTTTCTTTTGTTGCTAACAAATTTTTAGCATTTTCTTTTTTTGCTATTTAATTGCTCTACGAAAAATAAAACAAAACTTTTTTTTGCTGACTACAAAAAATTTTTTTTTATTTTTTCAAATTTTTTTCTTTTGTTGCTAACAAATTTTTAGCATTTTCTTTTTTTGCTATTTAATTGCTCTACGAAAAATAAAACAAAACTTTTTTTTGCTGACTACAAAAAATTTTTTTTTATTTTTTCAAATTTTTTTCTTTTGTTGCTAACAAATTTGTAGCATTTTCTTTTTTTGCTATTTAATTGCTCTACGAAAAATAAAATTTGTTAGCAACAAAAGAAAAAATTTCGAAAAAATAAAAAAAAAAATTTTTGTAGTCAGCAAAAAAAAGTTTTGTTTTATTTTTCGTAGAGCAATTAAATAGCAAAAAAAGAAAATGCTAAAAATTTGTTAGCAACAAAAGAAAAAAATTTGAAAAAATAAAAAAAAATTTTTTGTAGTCAGCAAAAAAAAGTTTTGTTTTATTTTTCGTAGAGCAATTAAATAGCAAAAAAAGAAAATGCTAAAAATTTGTTAGCAACACAAGAAAAAAATTTGAAAAAATAAAAAAAAATTTTTTGTAGTCAGCAAAAAAAAGTTTTGTTTTATTTTTCGTAGAGCAATTAAATAGCAAAAAAAGAAAATGCTAAAAATTTGTTAGCAACCAAAAAAAAATTTTGAAAAGAAAAAAAATTTTTTTGTAGTCAGCAAAAAAAAGTTTTGTTTTATTTTTCGTAGAGCAATTAAATAGCAAAAAAAGAAAATGCTAAAAATTTGTTAGCAACAAAAGAAAAAATTTCGAAAAAATAAAAAAAAATTTTTTGTAGTCAGCAAAAAAAAGTTTTGTTTTATTTTTCGTAGAGCAATTAAATAGCAAAAAAAGAAAATGCTAAAAATTTGTTAGCAACAAAAAAAAAAAATTTGAAAAAATAAAAAAAAATTTTTTGTAGTCAGCAAAAAAAAGTTTTGTTTTATTTTTCGTAGAGCAATTAAATAGCAAAAAAAGAAAATGCAAAAAATTTGTTAGCAACAAAAGAAACAATTTCGAAAAAATAAAAAAAAAATTTTTGTAGTCAGCAAAAAAAAGTTTTGTTTTATTTTTCGTAGAGCAATTAAATAGCAAAAAAAGAAAATGCTAAAAATTTGTTAGCAACAAAAGAAAAAAAATTTGAAAAAATAAAAAAAAATTTTTTGTAGTCAGCAAAAAAAAGTTTTGTTTTATTTTTCGTAGAGCAATTAAATAGCAAAAAAAGAAAATGCTAAAAATTTGTTAGCAACAAAAGAAAAAATTTCGAAAAAATAAAAAAAAATTTTTTGTAGTCAGCAAAAAAAAGTTTTGTTTTATTTTTCGTAAAGCAATTAAATAGCAAAAAAAGAAAATGCTAAAAATTTGTTAGCAACAAAAGAAAAAAATTTGAAAAAATAAAAAAAAATTTTTTGTAGTCAGCAAAAAAAAGTTTTGTTTTATTTTTCGTAGAGCAATTAAATAGCAAAAAAAGAAAATGCTAAAAATTTGTTAGCAACAAAAGAAAAAATTTCGAAAAAATAAAAAAAAATTTTTTGTAGTCAGCAAAAAAAAGTTTTGTTTTATTTTTCGTAGAGCAATTAAATAGCAAAAAAAGAAAATGCTAAAAATTTGTTAGCAACAAAAGAAAAAAATTTGAAAAAATAAAAAAAAATTTTTTGTAGTCAGCAAAAAAAAGTTTTGTTTTATTTTTCGTGGAGCAATTAAATAGCAAAAAAAGAAAATGCTAAAAATTTGTTAGCAACAAAAGAAAAAATTTCGAAAAAATTAAAAAAAATTTTTTGTAGTCAGCAAAAAAAAAATTTGTTTTATTTTTCGTAGAGCAATTAAATAGCAAAAAAAGAAAATGCTAAAAATTTGTTAGCAACAAAAGAAAAAATTTCGAAAAAAATAAAAAAAATTTTTTGTAGTCAGCAAAAAAAAAATTTGTTTTATTTTTCGTAGAGCAATTAAATAGCAAAAAAAAGAATATGCTAAGAAAATGTTTGCAAAAAAAAAAAATAAAAAAAAAATTTTTTTAATTATTAAATTTTGGTTTTAATTTTCCTAGAGCAAAAAAATTGCAAAAAAATCTTGTGAAAAGACCCGATCTCTAAAACTTTCCTGAAAAAATTGCCTCACCAGCTTGACGTCAAGCTGGAAATGGGAATTTTTATAGGTAAACGGGAAGAGCAAAAAAAAAATTTTTTTGTTTTTACGAAGAGCAAATAAATAGTAGATAAAAATATAAAAAAGTCAATTTTTCAAAAAAAAAAAAATTAAGAAAAAAATTAAGAAATTTTTTTTTAATTAGCAAAAAATTATTTTTTTTTGTTTTTTTTAGAGCAAATAATTAGCAAAAAAATATGGTGAAAACACCCGGTCTCTTAACCTTTCCTGAAAAATTTGCTTTGCCAGCTTGACGTCAAGCTGGAAATGTGAATTTTTATAGGTAAACGGGAAGAGCAAAAAAAAAAATTTTTGTTTTTACGAAGAGCAAATAAATAGTAGATAAAAATATAAAAAAGTCAATTTTTCAAAAAAAAAAAAAATTAAGAAAAAAATTAAGAAATTTTTTTTTAATTAGCAAAAAATTATTTTTTTTTGTTTTTTTTAGAGCAAATAATTAGCAAAAAAATATGGTGAAAACACCCGGTCTCTTAACCTTTCCTGAAAAATTTGCTTTGCCAGCTTGACGTCAAGCTGGAAATGTGAATTTTTATAGGTAAACGGGAAGAGCAAAAAAAAAAATTTTTGTTTTTACGAAGAGCAAATAAATAGTAGATAAAAATATAAAAAAGTCAATTTTTCAAAAAAAAAAAAATTAAGAAAAAAATTAAGAAATTTTTTTTTAATTAGCAAAAAATTATTTTTTTTTGTTTTTTTTAGAGCAAATAATTAGCAAAAAAATATGGTGAAAACACCCGGTCTCTTAACCTTTCCTGAAAAATTTGCTTTGCCAGCTTGACGTCAAGCTGGAAATGTGAATTTTTATAATTAAACGGGAGGAGCAAAAAAATTAATTTCTTAGCAATTAATTAGCAAATAATTAGCAACTAAATTACACAAAATTTTGTTCCGATCCGAGAAAGTCACTTCACCAGCTTGACAGAGGTCATTTTTCTTTGAAATTGCTGCGATCGATGATACTCGTTCTGCTTGCATTTGTTGTGCTTGCATGCTTGCTTGCTCAGCCACACGACAAAGCTCCTTAGCTTTAGGCAAGTCAAGATTATCCGTCTTTAATAGCTGCAATCTGATGTTCTGCTCTGCAATGCCCATAACAATTCGATCCCTGATCATCGATTCTTTTTGAGAGTCAAATTCACAGCTCTCAGCAAATTTAACGATGTCAGATAAAAAATGCTCGAACGGCTCTCCTTCCTTCTGACGTCGTGAAAAAAATATATATCGCTCGTAGACCACGTCGTTTCTCGGCATACAATATGTTTCGAACGCTTTGATTACCTCCTTAATTTTATTTTTATTTTCATCAATTATTGGCAGTGTTTGAAATATTTCAATAGCCTTTTCCCCAGCACATGACAGAAATCTTGCGGTCTGGATAGCCTCACTTTCGCTGTTCGTTTTTGTGGCCACCGTATATATATTCCACATATTGTAAAATTTGCGCCAATTTTCTTTGACATTTCCATCCACTACTAGTGGTCCAGGCTTTTGGAAGTCACAGTTTGCCATTTAATTAGATACTGGTATATTTTTTTTCACAATTTCAGAGAAATTAAAAGATTTTCTTTTACTTTTTTTTTAAATTTGCTTTGATCTTTAAACCGACTGCGCCATGTTGTATTTCTATATTCTATAAATCAAAGGTGTGGTCTACAATAGTTCAACTTTCTTTATTGAGTTACAATTGCCAACTGGCTCTATGAGAACAATCAAAGACTGAGACCACTGCACCAGGTGAAGTATACAATACAATGATTTAAGAACATAAATGTATGTGTTCATATTCATAACTCAATATGTTAGGTATATAAATGCTAATGAGAGTAATTATAATAAAGTTAAAAATAGGCATTTGTACATCATGGATGACGATGTCGAATCCAGGTCTATGGACAGAATCCCGACTGGAGATAAATAACTGCTGCTATCCCAGGAGATCCCTGTCTGGGATCGGATGACGTGGTTTATCAAGTCATTTTATGAGAGGTCAATATTGTTAATTGTTTTTGTCATGAGTAAGAGGTTATATCTCAAAAGCGGAATGATTTTGGTGGTATTGTATATGTAGGAGTTAGAAAAACGCTTGGTGGGCGTCTCAAAGTTTTTTCCCACACATAGCCGGAGGATTTTCTTTTCCAAAATAATCTCCATAGATTGTGCTACAGTGGGAGAGATAGAAAACCAAATTGGGAAGGCGTAATTCAAGACAGGCCTGATCAAGGTTTTATAAAGTAAGAGATTGTGTCTTAGTATTAAGGTCTCTGTGTCTGAAAAAAGGCATAAACATATTAGAAATCTTTATCGCTTTTTGGAGAGTTATTTTAGCATGGGGGTTGAATTTCAGTAGATTATTGAAGTTCACTCCTAGGTATTTAAGTTTATTTTTTACCTGAATACTGTGGCCGTCAAGTCTTAGAGAGAGGAATCTACTCTCTCTAACCACACCTTCTGGACCTTTGCCACTGGCGTTGCGGAAACAGATGACTTCCGATTTTGGTATGTTTAGAGCAATTCCCCAAGTTTTATAGTAGAGGTTGATTTCATTAAGATGCCTATCCAAAAATCGCGTGGCAACAATGGGCGACTCATGGCTCGAATAAACAATTGTATCATCGGCATATAGGAGTCCAGTTGATAGCAAATTGTTTTCTGAATATTGATGTGGAAAGTCATATATAAAATGTTGTAGAGGTATGGACCCGAAATGGAGCCCTGAGGGACGCCACAGTTACTATCACACAAGTTACCCATTGAGCCCTGTTCGATAGCTCGATAAATGAAGAATTATTATATAAAAAAATGAAAGGCAAGTTTAATATAAATGAAAAGGTATAAATTTATTAATTAACTTGTTGGAAGAAAACGATCTGTACACGAGGCGGTATGCTGCAAAAGTGGCAGATTGGTAGGGAGATTAGTTGACATTTGGCAAGTAGATTAAGGATAGGAACAAAAGGAAATAGATAATAGGAAAAAATAGAAAACAGGTAGGTATTGCCAGTAATGTAAATTTTAAGGTATTAGTTTCAGATAAATAATGTAAGAGATCTTAAACATACCGCCGGGGAAGAACTACTGTTCTTAAATAAAGATACAATTAAAAAAATTTTTAATTGAAAATGAAAGGAATAATGATTAAAGATTAATATTACAAAGTAAAGTTGATAATATGTATATGAGCATTTCCTCTCATATACTTATGACGAAAAGTTGAATTTGAAACAGGATTTCTAGCGCTTGATACTCGCTCTCAGGAAAAAAAAAAACCAAAGATAAATATTGTTTAAATAACTTGAAGATCATTAAGAATGCGTTGATTAAAAAAAAAATTTTTTGATGTTGATTATGTTGAATGCTTGATGGTTTCAGAAGATGAATTTGGTGTGTTGACATCAGGAAGCAAACATAGCTTCGTTATGGGACGCTTAAGATGTTTTCCATGTGCATACACAGTAACAACTCTGCATTTGCCGTCTGGACCAAGGTGCGTCTCCACTACTCTAGCCAGTGGCCACTTCGCTGGAGGATACCTTTCATCTGTAATGATGACTATGTCGTTAACTTCAAAATTCCTTTTTGATTTTGTCCACTTTGGACGTTGTTGAAGACGCGACAGATACTCCTTCTGCCATCTATCCTCATCTGTTGGATATGCTGCCATCTATTTAGTCGGCTAGTTTTGAGGTCTAACAGGGAGGGTTCTGGAACGATGTTTGTAGGCTCTCTTCAAGGGTCTGGAATTAAGAGAGAATTCAATTTGAACTAAAAGTGTATACATTTCTTCGTACGAATGAGTTCTATTTAATAAAATACGTTTGAGATGGTACTTAACTGATTTAACTCCTGCCTCCCATAATCCACCGAAATGTGGCGAGGCAGGGGGAATGAAGCTCCAGGAAGTTCCTTCATTTTCCATCTGGGCACGAACGTCAGGTGTAAGAAGTTCAAGAAATTGGCGATTCATCCTTATTAACTTTTTGTTGGCTCCCACAAAGTTGTTTCCATTGTCACTGTACAAGTGACCAGCTTCCTCTGCGTGCAGTGAACCTTCGGAATGCAGCCAAAAATCCTTCAGAAGTCATATCTGAGACAAGCTCGATATGAATAGCTTTTGTCACTAAACAAATAAAAATACTTATAAAACCTTTGTAGGTCTTCGGAGATCTACCTTTAGATATCTTAAGGTCGAAAGGGCCAGCATAGTCCACAACACTGTGCCGAAATGCTCTGCTTTCATTCACTCTTACCTGGGGGAGTGAACCCATTAATTGAGTTGTTCGCATTCTGCTGAATCGAGTGCAAGTAACACAAGAACGATATGCTGCTCTTGCAATATTTCTTCGATTTGTAATCCAATACTTGTTTCGAATATAGGAAATAATTAATTGAGGTCCACCATGTATTGTTCTTAAGTGCGCTTCGGCAACTAAAAGTTTTGACAAGTTACAAGAACCTGATAAAATAAGTGGATATTTTGAATCTTCGTCTATGTTAGCAAAACGAAGTCGACCTCCAACGCGTAGTTGGTTATTTTTATCCATGAATGGATATAAATTAATGAGTTTGCTTTTGGAAGAAATTTCTTTTTTAGACGTAAGACTTTTTATTTCGTCTGGAAATGATAAGGATTGTGATAGTGTAATGAGACATTTTAATGATGCTTGCATTTCTATAGCCTTTAGATAACCACTAAAAATTCTGTTTTTCTTAGGACGGATTCTAAGGATATGAGATGTCACTCGTATTAAACGATGTAGTGAACTGAAACTATCTAAGAGATTAGTAGAAAATCGGATAAGTACGTTAGTACATGCAAGTATTTTCAACTTTTGTTCAAGATCAGTAGAAAATTGAGACATATCTTGAATAGGCCAATCGGATTTTGGGCGACTTAGCCATTGAGGACCATTCCACCAAAGTGTGTAGTTTTCTAAATCTTGAGGTTAAACTTTTCGTGAGGCACAGTCAGCTGGATTTTGCTCTGAACGTACATGAAACCATTGGTTAATATTCGTTATTTCTTGAATTTCGCTTACACGGTTGGCGACAAAAGTTTTCCAACGAATGGGTAAAGCATGAATCCAGCCAAGAACAATAGTTGAATCGGTCCAAAAGTACGATTCCAATTTAGTAGTAGCGATTTGAGTAGCAGATACGAATTTTCTAAACAGTTTAGCCAATAATACTGCACCACATAATTCCAGTCTAGGTAATGAGATTTGCTTTATTGGTGCAACCTTAGTTTTTGCAGTGATTATGTTAACATAAATCTGACCATCAGGCATTTGAGTTCGGCAGTACAGAACTGCAGAGTATGCACGGACTGAGGCATCAGAACACCCATGAATTTCTATGGCTGCCGAAGATGTAGTGCCTAGCCATCTGGGTATTTTGATAGATTGCAATGATATAAGATTCTTCCTATAGTTTTCCCATTCGGAACATAGTTTAGGAGGAAGTGGATCATCCCATTTTATACCATCCAGCCAAAGCTGTTGGAAATATATTTTAGCAAGAATTATAATTGGTGCTATCAACCCAAGTGGATCGAAAAGTTTCGATGCGTCGGAAAGTAATGTTCTTTTGGTATAAATATTACATGTGGGAAGTGATACTTTGAAGAAAAGATAATCATGTTTTGGATTCCAAAATAATCCCAATGCTTTAACTGATGTATCAGAATCATCAGAATCAAATGAAAACTCACAATCTTCTGGTTGTAAATCAGAGAGAAGTTCAGGACAATTTGATGTCCATTTTCTGAGGTTAAATCCTCCGGAACTTAAAAGATCCTTAAGCTCTTTTTGAATTATTTTTGCTGAATTAATATCGTCAGCACCAGATATAATATCATCTACATAGATGTCTTTTTTGAGAATTTCAGCTCCTTGAGGAAAATATTTTGCTTCATCATGTGCTAATTGTTGCAGTACTCGAATTGAAAGATATGGGGCACAAGTTGTACCATAAGTAACAGTTTGTAATTCATACAGTTGCAAAGGACTTGTCGTATCAGAACACCATAAGATCCTCTGAAATTTAGTTTCTTCCGGATGCACAATGATTTGTCGGAACATTTTTTCAATATCCGATGTAAACACGAACAGAAATGTTCGCCATTTCATAATTACTGAATATAAATCATTTTGTAACGTAGGACCGGGTAAAAGCTCTTGATTAAGAGAAAATGAGTTGGGAGGTTTCGAAGATCCATCGAAAACAACTCTTAATTTAGTTGTAGAACTACTTTCTTTCCATACTCCATGATGTGGTAATATGAAACCATTTGCAATAGGAGGAAGATCTTGTAAATTACATACACCGAAAAAAAAGTCGAATGTAAAATTGACATTTCTGTCTTATCAAACTCAGAAATTTTGAAATAACGGACAAAAATGTCTAATTAGCATGAAAACTTTCTTATTGACAGTTTTCCATCAAAATTACATTGTTTTTGCAATGTTTAATTTACATTGCAACATCAATACACAACATCAATTTTTAAGAAGTGTAAAAAAACATTTTTTCTTGTAAATCTGCATCAAAAATGTAAATAAAACATTACTTTTAGAATTTGATGTTGAAAATGTATAATAAACATGGCTTTTAGAACAATGTTTTACCAGCATTATTTTTTAACAAAAGTTTTGATACAATTTTCACATTTTTTAATATTAATTTGACATTGTAATGTGAATTTCACATAATTTTTTTCGATTTGATGTTGAAAATGTAAAATTGACATGATTTTCAGAACAAATTAGCACAATGTTTTTTCAACAGTTTTTTTTTTTACAAAAATGTTCATATCAATTTTACATTGCTTAATGCTTATTTGACATTTAAAAGGTAATTTCACAATATTGTCTAGATTTGATGTTGAAAATGTAAAACTGACGTGATTTTCAGAACAAATTAGCACAATGTTTTTTCAACAGTTTTTTTTTACAAAAATTTTCATATCAATTTTACATTGCTTAATGCTTATTTGACATTTAAAACGTAATTTCACAATATTGTCTAGATTTGATGTTGAAAATGTAAAACTGACGTGATTTTCAGAACAAATTAGCACAATGTTTTTTCAACAGTTTTTTTTTACAAAAATTTTCATATCAATTTTACATTGCTTAATGCTTATTTGACATTTAAAAGGTAATTTCACAATATTGTCTAGATTTGATGTTGAAAATGTAAAACTGACGTGATTTTCAGAACAAATTAGCACAATGTTTTTTCAACAGTTTTTTTTTTACAAAAATTTTCATATCAATTTTACATTGCTTAATGCTTATTTGACATTTAAAAGGTAATTTCACAATATTGTCTAGATTTGATGTTGAAAATGTAAAACTGACGTGATTTTCAGAACAAATTAGCGCAATGTTTTTTCAACAGTTTTTTTTTTTACAAAAATTTTCATATCAATTTTACATTGCTTAATGCTTATTTGACATTTAAAAGGTAATTTCACAATATTGTCTAGATTTGATGTTGAAAATGTAAAACTGACGTGATTTTCAGAACAAATTAGCGCAATGTTTTTTCAACAGTTTTTTTTTTTACAAAAATTTTCATATCAATTTTACATTGCTTAATGCTTATTTGACATTTAAAAGGTAATTTCACAATATAGTCTAGATTTGATGTTGAAAATGTAAAACTGACGTGATTTTCAGAACAAGGTTTTGAACTACTCCTTTTTTTAATCCTGCTAGATGAAATAAAATCTATACTACTGAGGTAAGAATATTGAAGCATTCTAATGTTGAAAGAATTTGGGAAATCTGATCAACAGTTTTTAAGTTCCGCTTTACATTCCCGTTCCCTGGAAGTATTCGGATGAAATATAGTCGATGTTATTTGGGGGTAATGTACCACTCTATCGGTGAAAGAATTTTTGAAAACGTTCAAGTACATTTCTAGTTCCCGGTTATGTTCCCATTCCTGTCCTTTTCTCGTGGAAATATGGGAATGAAATATAGTCCATGTTACTCGGAGATAATAATACACTTTAGCAGTGAACTAATTTTGAAACCAGTCACATATTTTCAAAAATTTCTTGTTTTGTTCCCGTTCGCGTTCCTTTGCCGTAGGAATGACCCTAGAGCATTTCTGTTCCTAATATTATTCAATTCGACTCAATAGTTGTAGAGCCTATTCAATACAAAGTCTTAGTTCTTGTTTACGTTGCCGTTTCCGTTCCCGAAGGAATATGGGGACGAAGTATGACCTATGTTTCTTCCAAGGCTCTGGGCCATCTCTGTTGCAATTTTCATTCAAATTGGTTCAGTAGTTTTGGAGCCTATTCGGTACAAACAAACAAACAAAAAAATCTTTCCTCATTATAATAGTGTAAAGATAAAGAAAAGATAGCAGTAATGTAGACATGAAAGAAGAATGTAGACATGCATTCATTGGAAAGCCGATGCACTCAAAACGAGTCACTGTATGGTGCAGATTTTGATCCAGAGACGTTTGGGTCATTTTTCTTCGAAAATGAGCAAAGAGTGGTCGTTACAGTCAATAGCGATCGTTATCGGGCCATGTTTGTTCACAACAATTGAAGAGGAGGATATTGGCAAGGTTTGGTTTCAACAGGACGGCGCTACGTGCCACACAGCCGAAGCTACACTCGATGTTTTGCGCCCAGTTTTCGAAAAAAAAAGTTATTTGGCGGACCCTGTACATATTTTTTTACCCTTTTCTATTTTCTTCCCAAAAATAAAAAACCGGTTAGCATTTACTGTACAATAGTTTTGTTTTTGCATACAAAAGGAATGTCCTTACTATTGAGTAGCAATAAAAAAAAAACAAAAACCAAAGAACAATAGATAATAAATCATTTCATCTTTCTATGCGTATGCATTTCATTCCTTTCAATATTGTCGCAAAAAAACAAAATCTAAATCCACTGTGCCCATAATAATCTTATTTTTACATTTTCTTAATGCAGAAAAGACATTTTTTACATTGATCAATGTAGAAATGACATGTTTTCAATCCAATAAAAACCGTTGAAAACATTGAAAATAACACACAAATGTAGTTATCGCATTTTTTAATGTATTTTAGACATTGCAATAAGCAAACGCCTGCCGCACATGGGTTTGTCTTTGTAGTTTTAACGCATTCTTTCGTCATCGTCATTTTATTACTTTTTTCTGTTTTGAAATGGAAACTCTCACATTCAAACATCTTTCTATGTCTACATATTGTAACGTGCGCTTAGTTCGAAAAATAAAACTTCACTTTTCAATTTAATTCTGCCACTTTATTCAGTTTCTACTTTCGATATACACTTTATTTGAACTCAACTCGACTTTTGGACTGTCACTTGTATTTACTCTTAACTTTATCACTCTATAAACAAGACTGCCCTCTGGTTGCCTCGGGCGGGCTATTTATATCGAATGACATGCCATCTAGAACTCTCCAGTAACTTCTACATTGTCGCCACATTTGCTGTCAAGCATCTGTACACTCACACACACTGGCTTACAAGCAACGTCTGTCATTTATACCATTCCATTATAGTGTTGCCAGTTGTGTTTTCGGTTGAACGTTTTTTCGATTAGGAAATTGGTATAAAATGTTGGGTTCACGTTACACTGCCCCCTCCTTAGGATTGTTCGTCCCGAATAATTCCATCTGCAGCCTCGCCACTATATCGATGCAGCCTGTCATAATGAACTACTTTTAACTTGCCTCTTAGTCCTCTTTGGATGCGGTAAACCACGTCGTTAATCCTAGTGACTACAGTATAAGGACCTTCCCAGTTTTGCTGAAGTTTCGGTGACAATCCCTTTTGACGATGAGGATTATAAAGCCACACACGTTCTCCTGCTTGGAATCCTGCCGTTCTCGCTTTTGTGTCATACCGAGTCTTCATCCGGTCGCCATACACTGTGGCCCATGTCCCTGTTCTATTAGGTCTATCTGTCAGCCTACCCACCTCTATGTTTGAATCACAGACATAACAATTTCGGAACCACTTCTCCACGTCACCTCTAACATGCAGCCAGTAAAAGCGTTTTCGCACATTCTCCAGCGTCTTGTTGACTCCCAGGTGGCTTCCTGTAGGGCTTCTATGCATCTTTTGTAAAACCTCTTTGATTTTCGATTGAGGAACAATAAGCTGCATTACAAAGGATTTACCGTCAGGAGATTCCCATTTGCGCTGGAGTACACCTTCTTGCACGCGAAGCGAGTCCCACTGTGCCCAATAAGCTTTGACAACAGAGCTTTGGTCCGAAATGTCGTTCCAGTCAGGTTTCGTGTTGTTCTCTTTCCATTTGAGAATCGGTCCGATGTCTGGATCCTTCTTTTGAGCAGACCTCAATTCTTCCTTGTTCCATCCGAATATGGGTTCCACTCTCATCCGCTGAGTCTTGGTCTCTACTTTCCGCCAGCAATTCCATTGGGGGTTTTCTACCTGATGTCCAATTCGGTATTGATAAGTCTGCGGTCTTACTCTACAGCTCGCGGATTGATTTTCTTGGACTTCACAACGTCGACAAGCAGTTTCAGTTTTAATTGGTGGCAACCGGCATTGTCGCTGTAAGTGCCCCGTCTTATTACAATTCCAACATCTGGTAAGTCCGTTCCGCTGGTTCCTTTGTAGCTTAATTCCTGGGCATGATCCAGCCTCGAATATGGCTTCTCTTTGACAATGTACCATTTGAGAAGCTTGCTCAGATGCTTCCATCATTAATGCAAACTCTAGAGTCTCAGAAAGAGTTCGTGTTCTAGCAGTTCGCACAGATCTCTGAAGATGTTTGTCAGAAATGGCACGAACGAAGGACTCAACAGCCAGATGGTTGATGATTTCTTCTCCAGCATCCGGGTATGCCAGGTGAGCCAGTCTTTCGACGTCTGCTTGGAGCTGCTGTAGACTTTCACCCCTTTTCTGGACTCTGCTATTGAGTTGGACTCGGAAGACCTCTTTCAAGTGGCTATCACCAAACCGTTTATCTATAGCTGCCACGAGAGAACTGAAATTGTAGCTCTTACCAGCTGGAACAGTTTGAAGTAATTCAGCTGCTGGTCCTCTAAGAGCAAGAGTCAGTGCTATGTATTTGTCTTCGTCATCCCAGCCATTTGCTGTCGCAGCTGCCTCGAATTGTCTCCTGTAAACTGACCAAGACGACTGTCCGTCGAATGTTGGTGGTTGTACTTCTCTTTGCTTTAGACAATCTCCACAAGTTTTCCGTAGCTCCATTTTCCGCATCTGGTCTAGTTCTTTAGCCATGTTTTCGATTCGTTTCTCCAAAGTGGCAAGCTGACTTTCGCATTGACTCTCAAGCTTGGAAAATCGTTTCTCAACACATTCAATGCGTTTTTCTAGGCCACAAACATTTTTCTCAATGTTACCCAATTTGCTTTCTAGAATGTTTTTCTGACCTTCCAAAACATTCTGTTGCGCCTCAAGTCTTTCGAGAATATTCTGTTGTTCTTTCTTTTGTTTGTTTCGTTGCTCTTCCAGATTCTTTTGTTGTACTTCGAGGCGTTCGAGAACATTCTGCTGTTCCTTCTTTTGCTCGTTTCGTTGTTCTAACAAAAGTTTCATCATACTAGAAAAATCTACATTTTCACTTACTTCCTCTTCTTCCACTTCTGTTTCAAAAACAAAAGTGTTTACGTCTTCCCCTTGCTGTTCCAAATAGTTACGCAAGCGCAGGACGAGCTCATTTTTCGATCCCGCTCTAGAAAGATTTCGCTTACCTAACTCACTTTTAAGCTCAATGCAAGTGAGCTCTTCTAACAACTTACCCATTTTCACTGTATATAATTATTATTTTCTTTTTACTTTTTTTTTTTTTTTTACACTTTACTAGTCAAATAAGTTTTATTTACACTTCTGACACCAATGTAACGTGCGCTTAGTTCGAAAAATAAAACTTCACTTTTCAATTTAATTCTACCACTTTATTCAGTTTCTACTTTCGATATACACTTTATTTGAACTCAACTCGACTTTTGGACTGTCACTTGTATTTACTCTTAACTTTATCACTCTATAAACAAGACTGCCCTCTGGTTGCCTCGGGCGGGCTATTTATATCGAATGACATGCCATCTAGAACTCTCCAGTAACTTCTACATTGTCGCCACATTTGCTGTCAAGCATCTGTACACTCACACACACTGGCTTACAAGCAACGTCTGTCATTTATACCATTCCATTATAGTGTTGCCAGTTGTGTTTTCGGTTGAACGTTTTTTCGATTAGGAAATTGGTATAAAATGTTGGGTTCACGTTACAATATTTTTTACCCCTTCCTATTTTCTTCCCAAAAACAAAAAACCGGTTAGCATTAACTATGCAATGGTTTTGTTTTTGCATACAAAAGGAATGTGGAATGCCCCTACTAATGAGTAGCAAAAAAAGAGCCAAAGAACAATAGATACCTAATAAATCATTTCATCTTTCTATGCGTATACATTTCATTCCTTTCAATATTGTCGCAAAAAACAAAATCTAAATCCACTGTGCCGATAATAATGTTATTTTTACATTTTCTTACTGCAGAAAAGACATTTTTTTCATTGATCAATGTAGAAATGGCATTTTTTACATTGATCAATGTAGAAATGATATGTTTTCAATCCAATAAAAACCGTTGAAAACATTGAAAACACACACGAAAATGTAACTATGTCATTTTTTTAATGTATTTTAGACATTGCAATAAGCAAACGCCTGCCGCACATGGGTTTGTCTTTGTAGTTTTAACGCATTCTTTCGTCATCGTCATTTTATTACTTTTTTTCTGTTTTGAAATGGAAACTCTCACATTCAAACATCTTTCTATGCCTACATATTTTTTACCCCTTCCTATTTTCTTCCCAAAAACAAAAAACCGGTTAGCATTAACTATGCAATGGTTTTGTTTTCGCATACAAAAGGAATGTGGAATGCCCCTACTAATGAGTAGCAAAAAAAGAGCCAAAGAACAATAGATACCTAATAAATCATTTCATCTTTCTATGCGTATACATTTCATTCCTTTCAATATTGTCGCAAAAAACAAAATCTAAATCCACTGTGCCGATAATAATGTTATTTTTACATTTTCTTACTGCAGAAAAGACATTTTTTTCATTGATCAATGTAGAAATGGCATTTTTTACATTGATCAATATAGAAATGATATGTTTTCAATCCAATAAAAACCGTTGAAAACATTGAAAACACACACGAAAATGTAACTATGTCATTTTTTTAATGTATTTTAGACATTGCAATAAGCAAACGCCTGCCGCACATGGGTTTGTCTTTGTAGTTTTAACGCATTCTTTCGTCATCGTCATTTTATTACTTTTTTTCTGTTTTGAAATGGAAACTCTCACATTCAAACATCTTTCTGTGCCTACATATTTTTTACCCCTTCCTATTTTCTTCCCAAAAACAAAAAACCGGTTAGCATTAACTATGCAATGGTTTTGTTTTCGCATACAAAAGGAATGTGGAATGCCCCTACTAATGAGTAGCAAAAAAAGAGCCAAAGAACAATAGATACCTAATAAATCATTTCATCTTTCTATGCGTATACATTTCATTCCTTTCAATATTGTCGCAAAAAACAAAATCTTAATCCACTGTGCCCATAATAATCTTATTTTTACATTTTCATAATGCAGAAAAGACATTTTTTACATTGATCAATGTAGAAATGACATGTTTTCAATCCAATAAAAACCGTTGAAAACATTGAAAATACACACACAAATGTAGTTATCGCATTTTTTAATGTATTTTAGACATTGCACGCTTTGTAGTTTAACACATTCTTTCGTCATCGTTTCGTCAGTCCGTGCTTGTACTTTGACTTGTTTGGTGGTTAGTAAGAGCGTTGTCCTGAAATAAAAATTGTTTTTACAACTGTCTAGTGTGTCTTTAATAATAATAAAGAATAAAAAGTTTAGCGCGTTGTCCATGAAAAAAAAACTGTTTTTACATACATGTATACACATAAACATGTACTGCCTAGTGTGTCTTTTAAATTAATAATAATAAAGAATTAAAAGTTTCGCGCGTTGTCCATGAAAAAAAAAACTGTTTTTACATACATGTATACACATAAACATGTACTGCCTAGTGTGTCTTTTAAATTAATAATAAAAAGAATTAAAAGTTTCGCGCGTGGTCAATGAATAAAAACTGTTTTTACAACAGTCTAGGGTGACTTTAAATTCAATAATAATAAAGAATAAAACGTTTTGGAAAAATTCTGGATTCTGATAGTACTGTGCCTCAGACCATGTCGGTAAGATTTGTTGTTTTATGATTTCATATAAATCAATGACTTTTTTTTCTCAAGGTCCAGGACTCATACGCATTCCTGACGCAGAGCGATATCAAGGAAGTTCTCGGGAGCAACCCTTCAATTTCATTAGAACTGGAGGCTTTAGAAGAAAATCCTCTTTTTGAGCTCCTCAGGGAATTTGGGCTACCGCATACCTACGAGCCCCTTGTATGTAAGTAGTTTTTTTTTTATATATACAGTGTGATTTGCATATTGTTCGATAGGTCCAGATGAATATAAATAATGCATAAATTTAAAAAAACATTCTTTAGTCACCATATTTAAAATCTTTTTTTCAAATTTGAAAACGTAAATTTAAGGGGTTATATATGTTGAGGTCGGTCAAAAAATCTATTTTTTTATTCTTTCATCTTAAAGTATAGAATCTTAAGAAAGTTGTCCAAAAATTTTCATAGGGATCCAAGCAGTAGAAGCAAAGTTATAGCGTTTTTTAGCTTGTTCTCTTCGTATAAATTTACGTGTACTTGAAACTTTAAACGCGATTATCTCGAAACAATTTTTTCAAAAAACGTTTTTGCGGTGACTTTGATTGCGGGTGTAATTTTCAACTGATTTCAAATTTTTTTTTTTTAATTGTTCGCAATGTGTCCTTGAACGATTCCAGTTTTTCTTCTGAATTTTTGTATCAATCCTAGAAATTTTTAAATACGTTTTTTTGTAAAAAAGCGATTTTTTGAAAAAATCGCTTTAGTTTGAGAAAAAATTTTTATAAAAAGTGGATCGTTCAAGAACACAAGAAGACTGTTTACTAAGCTTTCAGTTGAGCCGTTGGTCTGGAATCTTAGTCACCTCTTTAAAAAAGGTGATTTGGGGAAATGGCTATAATTTTGACAGTTATGTGTACTATTTTATGTTTTGAGTCCTAATTTAAAGATAAGACATTCAACTACAAAAAAGTCCTACAAGTATTCAATAAAAATATGACCACAACCGCACCGCAACATACATATAACGTGTGATTCAAAAAGAGCGGTTTTTGGATTGTACACATAAAATTGAATGTTATGGTCAAAATTTTATTATGAACCAAAAGAACAATCTTTTACAATTATTTCTTAAGAATAATGTTCTTAATATGTTGGCCGCAACTTGCATTTAAATGGTCCATTCTTTCGCGCTAGTTTTCGATGACGCGTTCGAGCATTGCGACTGGAATCTCACGAATTACCCGCACAATGCTTCCAATGCTTCAATTGTCGCTGGTTTATCCACAAAGACTTTTGACTTTACGTAGCCCCAAAGAAAAAATATTCAAAGGTGTGATATCACACGATCTTGGTGGCCAATTCAAATTTCTTGATTATCTGCGAACTGTGGATTCGGAAGGTCGATTATGTAAACCATAAGTTGGGCGTAATTTGCCACATCCTTATCAGAATTTCAAAAAAATATGTTTTTTTATTTCAGCATGTGGTTTTACGTTGGAGAAGCTGAATTTCATCAACAGCGAAGACCTACAAACTGTGTTTCCAGGGAAAGAGCATACTGCCCTTAGAGCTGAATTGAGAGAAAAAATTCGATCGTGGAAAGCCAAAAATGTATGTAAACAGATTTTTACCTTATTTTATATTTTTATTCTTTTGTAGACTTTTAAAAAAAATCTATTTTTGAAATGTCAGAAAACGTTATTCCTAAGAATAAATTTATCTGCTCCCACAAGAGACGAATAAATAAATTTTCTTAGGAATAAACAAAGTTTCAAAAAAATTATTTTTAAGAATGAATTCTGAGTTGACACATTTTGCTAAGACGTATTTTGAATATTCATACTACGGATATTTTTTCATTGAAAAATAGAAAAAACTGTCTTGTTTGTTTGTCGGTCAGATATTTTGTTTCCTCAGATAGTTACCCGTTGGTTAATTAGGAAAGAGAAAAATTGGCCCTAAATTTCTTATGCATAAAAAAATTAAAAAAACCTTCCATTCACTCCCGGAGTTAACTGAATTTCTTTTCAAAAAAAAAATTGCAAAAAACTTAAATCTTACTGTAAAAAAGTAGGGATATTTAACTACGTTGCAAAATGATGATTAAATTTACGATTTTGTACGAAATATTTCAATTAATTTGTTTTTCAACAGCATCCCTCTGAAGTTCCTGTTTGCCACTGCACTTCCAAGGTCCTGCAATGGGTCCAAAACGAAAGGTTTAGTGGCACTAGTACCCCAGTGTCTGAAAAAAGTCACTATTCTGCCAATATTGTAAGTGTATTTTAAAAATATTGAAAAATTTACCGGGACAGTATGTGTTATATTTTTCAGCCAGTATTAGACATATTAAAAGGGTCAAAAGCTGGCGAAGACTTGCTGCTATATTACGCTTCAACCAATAAACTGGAAAAACAAGATAGAAGAAAGCTTCTAAACATTCTTATTGAATACCACTACGATCCTTCCCTTAATAAATATAAAGTTCCAAGTCCACGTCAACAAGAACAAATTGCAAATGAAATTCACGAAATTTTTCCTACTGAGACAAAGGAAATATATTATATTCCTCGGAAAAAGGGTGAACGAGCAAATCCTTCGGGTCTACTGTTCAATAGATTTAACAACATAAACAGAAAACGCAAATCTCTAGACGTTTCGTTCCAGTCTATACCAGAGCAAAAGACACCCTCACCAGTTACTCCTTGCGAAAATGTAGATCAAATGATATCAATTCAAAATAAAATCAAGTTGATACAAAACGATGAAGGTGAGGCCTTTGACCTATGGAAACAGACGTTTGAATACCGCAGGCAAGATATAAAATCTCAGCACAATTTTGAAAACAATTTGGAGGATTGGCCTTTTTATAAACAGTCGGGTGGTGAACGATTTGTAAGTATAATACACAAGTTTTATTTTAATTATTAAAGAAACCCATTTCTATATACAGATTAATTACGACTTTGCATGCTTATTCCCAGCCAATCAATTTCTTCTCACTGATAAATGGGAAAACTTAAGAAAGCAGCTATATGACTACTATGAGAAAAATATAAAAGACAAGCAGTATAAGGCATTGCTCAATAGTCTTAAAAATGAAACTATCGATAAAAGTAAGAAATAGTTGAAGTTCTTTTTATTTCGAAAATATTGTTTCTTTGTTATCAATATTTCAACTTGAAGTAAATTAATATATCAAATTTATTAATTAATTAAATGCAATTTACCTTAAGAAATAGTTTTTTTAGCAAAACAATATTTTTAACAAAAACATTTCATTTTTCAGATAGCCACGATTGTATCCTAATTATGCTGCTAAATGCAGCCTTAACACCTACGGCGAGATTTGTGTCCAAGGAAGAAGGAAAATCGTTGACTCAAAAAAGCACAATATCTGACGCCATCAACAGCATGATTGTTCATTTAACAACTATAAATGACTTGGAACTTGTGAAAACGAGGAAATTGCAGACATCAATCAAGAACAAAAACACAATTCAGCCTTATATTATCGTTGTGGGCACCGAACTAAGTGCTTTAAAATATTTTTATGTTAGTCTCGGTGAGCATTTCCTTAAATTTACATCATTTATTTGCGCCATTGATGCGTGTTTTAAAATATTTCAAATTTTCAACCTTGAGTATCCAAAAGAATCAGCCCTAGCCTGGCTTTTTGTTCAAACACATGTTTTTGAAATATCCACTATATTTGACAAAAAAAGTTCAAAACTATCTGAATTCATTCAAAATATTCAAAGTTCCTCTTTATTCGTTTGTTTAATGAACTTTCTTATTCTTGTTTATTTTGAATCTTATGTCATAAATCCAATCCTTTTCATCATGTCATTACATTGTTTTTTATGTAACACTCAATTCTAATGATTTATCCTTACTTTGTAAACAGTTTAAACTTATCCATGGTTTGAATTCCAACTGTTTATTTATTTGCGCCATTGATGCGTGTATTAAAATATTTCAAATTTTCAACCTTGAGTATCAAAAAGAATCAGCCCTAGCCTGGCTTTTTGTTCAAACACATATTTTTGAAATATCGACTATATTTGACAAAAAAAGTTCAAAACTATCTGAATTCATTCAAAATATTCAAAGTTCCTCTTAATTCGTTTGTTTAATGAACTTTCTTATTCTTGTTTATTTTGAATCTTATGTCATAAATCCAATCCTTTTCATCATGTCATTACATTGTTTTTTATGTAACACTCAATTCTAATGATTTATCCTTACTTTGTAAACAGTTTAAACTTATCCATGGTTTGAATTCCAACTGTTTATTTATTTGCGCCATTGATGCGTGTATTAAAATATTTCAAATTTTCAACCTTGAGTATCCAAAAGAATCAGCCCTAGCCTGGCTTTTTGTTCAAACACATGTTTTTGAAATATCCACTATATTTGACAAAAAAAGTTCAAAACTATCTGAATTCATTCAAAATATTCAAAGTTCCTCTTAATTCGTTTGTTTAATGAACTTTCTTATTCTTGTTTATTTTGAATCTTATGTCATAAATCCAATCCTTTTCATCATGTCATTACATTGTTTTTTATGTAACACTCAATTCTAATGATTTATCCTTACTTTGTAAACAGTTTAAACTTATCCATGGTTTGAATTCCAACTGTTTATTTATTTGCGCCATTGATGCGTGTATTAAAATATTTCAAATTTTCAACCTTGAGTATCCAAAAGAATCAGCCCTAGCCTGGCTTTTTGTTCAAACACATGTTTTTGAAATATCCACTATATTTGACAAAAAAAGTTCAAAACTATCTGAATTCATTCAAAATATTCAAAGTTCCTCTTAATTCGTTTGTTTAATGAACTTTCTTATTCTTGTTTATTTTGAATCTTATGTCATAAATCCAATCCTTTTCATCATGTCATTACATTGTTTTTTATGTAACACTCAATTCCATGATTTATCCTTACTTTGTAAACATTTTAAACTTATCCATGGTTTGGATTCTAACTGTGAGTTTAAATGTATTTTTTCTAACTGCAACCAACTTTTTTCCAATTTAAGTTCTTTTCAAAGACATTCTAAACATCACTTAAAAAAAAAACTCCCAACTGAAAATCCAAACAAAGAAAAATCACACAATAGTAATTTTAAGAATTGTGATGTATCGTCCAGCGAACAAATAATTCCAAATTTAAGTAATGTTCAAAAAGATGAAATATGTACGTACTCAGAGGCAAGAGATGTAATTTCAAAGAAAAGTAAAGAATTATCTTTAAGTTTACATACAAAAAATAATGTAACTCGAAAAGATGTTTTAGACATACAGAAAGGAGTTGCTGCTTTAACTCAGAGTATGACAGATATTTTAAGGCAAAATGCGCTTAAGTATATTCCTGATTCAGAGAAAGGAGACTTCTTAAATTTCTTAAATACTTGTGCAAATCCTTTTGAAAAGATAAAGTCAGAATACAAATTGTTTCAAACAATTGAAAGCTTAGATGAGTTTGCTAAGCCTACTTTTTTTAAAGTCCAGAATGAAATTTCTGAAATCATAATTGACTTTGAACCCACTTTAGGTCCCAGCAATGTTCAAGGTTGCATTATGCCTATCGAATTTCAATTTCGAAAGTTTTTTGAGTTGCCAAATGTTCTAAGAACTACACTTACCAATATGAAACAAATTTCCTCAGATAAAATTTTATCCCATTTCACTAATTCTACTTCTTTCAAGAAGTTGACTGAGCTTTATCCAGAACGTATTATCTTGCCCTTTTATATATCTCGATGGTTTTGAAATAAATAACCCTCTAGGAAGTCATGCTAATGTTGACACTGTTTGTGGGGTTTACTATAGTTTTCCTTCCCTACCTCAACATTTTTTGTCAAATCTGAATTATATTTTTGTAGCTGCTTATTTTAAGACCAAAGATCAAAAGTTATACGGAAATGATCCATTTATTCGCCCTCTGATAAATGAGCTTAAAAAAATAGAAGAAAATGGAATTGTTGTAAATACAGAATCTGGTTCTCAAAGAATTTACTTTGTTCTGAGTAGTATTCTGGGAGATAATCTGGGTTTGAATGACATCCTTGGCTTTACAACTTCTTTTAATTCGAATTTTTTTTGTCGCTTCTGTAATCGCCAGAAAAGTGATATGTTTAAGGACACAATAGAACATACTTCCTCTTTAAGAAATAAAGAAAATTATGATGCTGCAATAGCAATAAATGATGTGAAGCGCACTGGTATTAAAAAAATATTGTTTGTTTAACAATCTACCTTCTTTCCACGTTACGAATAATTATGTCGTAGATATTATGCATGATTTATTCGAAGGAGTGTGTAGATACGATTTATGTGAAATACTAGTATACTTCATATCAAAAAAATTTTTTTCAATTGAAATATTTAACTACAGAAAGCAGATGTTTAATTATGGCGAAACAGAAATAGGGAACTTATCTCCACCTCTTGAAATGCCTCATTTACTAAATAACAAAATCAAAATGTCAGCACGTGAAATGATGTGTTTTGTTCATTTTCTTCCCCTTATTATCGGTGACCTAGTTCCCACAGATGACAAAGTATGGAAATTCTTCCTTTGCTTGCTTCAAATTATTGATCTTTTATTAGGAACAAAATTTAAGCAGCACGATCTTCAAAAAATTGAAGCTTTGGTCGAGCTTCACAATGAATCTTATATAAAACTGTTTAAGAAACAACTTAAACCTAAATTTCACTTTTTAATACACTATGTTTCAGTAATCAAACATTCGGGTCCACTGAAATATTTATGGACTTATAGGTATGAATCTAAACATAGGGAAGCAAAAATATATGCGAGAAATATATCCTCTAGAAAAAATATCACTTATACACTAAGTGTTAAAGCATCTTTGAAATTTACAAATTTTTTGAACGATCATCAAATGGGCTTTCCAAATGTAGTTTGCTATGATCGTTCTTATTTTTTCGATTTAGAAAATTGTGATTATAAAAATTTTATAAAAAATTTTTCAACTCATGAAGTAGATTTTACCAATAATTTGGCAACTCAGAATTTGATATATAAAGGAACAACTTATAAGACAGGCTTTTTTTTTAACAATTCTGAAAGAAGAAAAGTTGGAGCTTTTTGAAATTAGAGATATTTTGTTAAGCAAAGAAAACCATCCCTATATAGTAGGGAAAATATTCGAAGTAATAAAATTTGAAAAACACTTTCAATCATACTCTGTAAGATGCAATGGCAACTCCTTTCAAATTATTGATATTAATGTTTTTACAAGTCCTCCAATTCATATTTATTATATTCCTACCGGAAAATCTTTAATAAGAAATAAAGTTTGGTAAATCAAGTTTGATTGTTTTTTTATTTAACTAATTTACATATGAGTATATGAGCAAGATATAAATGTCATGCATTGAATTTTTGTGCATATGCATTTCAACGTTGGGAAGAATATTTTCTATTTTGGTTTTTCCGAATATGTTTTTCTCTGTACCTAAGCACGTAAGTATTAAACTGCCAGTTATTTGAATAATGACATGAAACAACGTCAAAAATAGATAGTAAAAAATGTAATGTTAACATTTATTTAATTTCACTTTTCAATATATATATATATAGATAGATAGTAAAAAATGTATACATATATATAATGTATATAATGTATATATATATATATATATATATATATATATATATATATTGAAAAGTGACATTAAATAAATGTTAACATTACATTTTTTACTATCGATTTTTGACGTTGTTTCATGTCGGAATGACAGTAGAATAATGTGTCTTTTACATTACTTTTAATGTAAAATTGATAAGATACAACGTCAAAATTACATTTTTTACTATCGATTTTTGACGTTGTTTCATGTCGGAATGACAGTAGAATAATGTGTCTTTTACATTACTTTTAATGTAAAATTGATAAGACACAACGTCAAAATTACATTTTTTACTATCGATTTTTGACGTTGTTTCATGTCGGAATGACAGTAGAATAATGTGTCTTTTACATTACTTTTAATGTAAAATTAATAAGACACAACGTCAAAATTACATTTTTTACTATCGATTTTTGACGTTGTTTCATGTCGGAATGACAGTAGAATAATGTGTCCTTTACATTACTTTTAATGTAAAATTGATAAGATACAACGTCAAAATTACATTTTTTACTATCGATTTTTGACGTTGTTTCATGTCGGAATGACAGTAGAATAATGTGTCTTTTACATTCCTTTTAATGTAAAATTGATAAGACACAACGTCAAAATTACATTTTTTACTATCGTTTTTGACGTTGTTTCATGTCGGAATGACAGTAGGATAATGTGTCTTTTACATTGCTTTTAATGTAGAATTGATAAGACACAACGTCAAAACTACATCTTAAATATCACTTTTTGACATTTTTTCATATCAATATTACGTTGAAACAATGTAATTTATGATATGTGTTCTAAAAATTTAATGTTTCTTTTGCATTGATTTCATGTCAATATAACGTTGATTCGTATCATTTCCACATTCTGTGCTAAGAATTTTAGAACTTACGATTGTAAACATGTTCCAGCCGTATTTATTAGATTTCGCTAAAACACGCTTAAAACGCATGTTAGTTATTCAGTGATTAAGAACTTAATGAGACTTTAATCAGTGAATAAAAAATCCTTATTTATAATCATTTTTTTCGCCCATACTAGCCCTTATGTCAAAATCATAAAGAAACTCTCTTATTTTGGTTTCTCAATGGTTGAACTGACAACAGAAATTTGTTTTTGTTTATATTTTCTAACCTATGGACGATGAAATGTTGGTCACGCAATATACATTGCTCTATATATGTATATATTCTATTATTCTTTGGCTTTAATTTTGTTGTTTTGTCCAAAAAGCGAAAATCAAAAACGTTTCCGAACTGGAAAAATTGTAAGAATCGAATTTACAAAAAAGGAAAACAATGCATATTTCTGTCAATTGAAAACACATTTACTACATCCAAATTATTTATAAAGTAAATGTTATTTGAGTACATTTCCATTTTAGTTATTTTTAAAATTCTCAAAGATGTAAATAAACCACTGAATGACAACTCAATACTCACAATCAAATGACATTTATACGCTAAAACACGCTTAAAACACGCTTAAAACACACATTTCTGCGTTTAAGCTAGTCAGCCCTTATTCACTGCCGAAAAATGATTATAAATACGATTTTTGTTTTAATCAACGATTAAGCGTGTTTTAAAGTTCCGCGGAGTTTAAAATGCGATTATAAATACGGCTGGAAATGTAATATTAACATTTGTCATTTCAAAATTTGATAAGACATGAACTATAAAATTGACGTTGCGCAACATCAGCTGGAAATTGTAAGCGAATATTGTTAATCTAACGTTGTTTTTTACAATTTTTTTTTTCGGTGTATTAATTTCATATGATTAAGGCTCATGTACTCATTTATGAAGTTGTAATACTCCTGTTTCAGAGTTGGATTTTTTGTAAACACTTTAAACTCTAACCGCCGTATTAATAAACGCGGAATAGCTGGGATGGAAAATGGTATAATGGTAGCTTAATCCATGGAATAAGGCTATTCCGTGTTTATTAATACGGGGGTAAGTGAGTAAATCTTTTCTGAGCATTAAGCAAAGAATTTTGAAAGAATGGATAGTCTTCGTTAAAGACTTTTGATTTGAATGGAAGCTTTACTATGTATCTCCCAGTAGAGGTACGAGAAATTGTGTGTTGGAAGTATTCTTCACAAGCTGTTTCTTCCGGAGTAGACATTTTTGAAACGGAAACTTCTTCAACTGCCCAGAACTTTTGAATTGAAGTGTTAATCGCATTGACTTGTGTATGAAGAGAGGTCGTGTTTTGAATAGAAATGTTATCTGAATTTATAGGACCAGATAAAATCCAACCCAATTGTGTTCGTTGGGCCAAAGGTCCATTTTCAGTTCTGATAATACCGTCAAGGATAATTTCGTGGAAAATATCAGCACCTATGAGTATGTCAATATTTCCAGGCTCCGAAAACAATGGATCAGCTAGAGCAATGTTTTCGAATTCGCTTGGTAAACTGGAAGAAACTGTATAAGTATTGACATAGTCACTGATGGATGACATAACTAGCGCTTTTATTAGTATTTTAAAATTTGTATTTGTACATGATTTTAAAAGAAACTCTGCAAAACTTTTGCAGACGGTTGAAGTTGAAGTACCTATTCCACTAAATACGCAGTTGAAAGGATATTTTTTAAGTTTAAGACGTTGAACACATCTTTTTTTTTTTTTTTTTTTTTTTTTTATAATAAACGCGCACATCAAGGGGTTATGACTACCCTTATAATGTTGTTAAACACAGTGCGAGCATTTAGGAAAATAGGAGAGGATTTGAAAGGAGACATCGATGCACGTTGCTTTTGAATTTTTGTGAATCGTAATGTTGGGGAAATACGAAGCCAGGTAAAGCATTCTACATTCTGGTGGTGCGACTGAAATACGAATCTCTATACTTGACTTTAATTCCGAAGTTGGGCTCAAGGTAAAACTGATGAACATTCCTAGCGAGGCGGGTATTGCGGCTAAATTGTTTCAGGGGAGGAATGCAACTGGCTACTTCACTAGAGCACTGTTTGTGAAAAAAGCGATAAAAAAGAGAGAGACAGGTGACGTTTCGACGATGTTCCAGATAATCAATCGATTCTACGATTGAACTATCACCTATCAATTTTAAAGCTCTATTTTGTACCCTATCAAGTAGGCGCAAAGATGTTTGAGAAGCACCTGACCAGATATGGGAGTTATACTCCAGTTTTGGGCGGATGAAGGCCTTATAAATGGTAGCCAGATCAAAGGGGGTAAAGAACTTCCTGCATCGTCTCAAGAAACCTAAGCATTTAGCAGCGTTTTTGGCGACTTCAAATATGTGGTCATTCCAACGAAGATCATCGTTTACACACATACCAAGTACTGACAGCTTTTCGGTTTCTTCGATGCAGGTACCATTCATGGATAATGGCAATGGGGGAATGTTAAGCTTCAACGACAAGAGACAGCATTGAGTTTTCGAAGCATTGAATTCTACTCGGTTCATAAGACCCCATGCAACAATGCTGTCAAGGTCAGAATTCAATGAGCTAATCATACGCAACCGTTCCAGTTCCAGATCCGAAGAGCAGGGACGTGAATTTGGAAACGAATATGAAAAGCTGAGGGTCGAGTCGTCAGCAAAACAGTTAAGTGGATTAGAAGTTTCAGACAAGAGATCATTAATGAAAATGAGGAAGAGAGTCGGAGACAAAACGGAGCCCTGGGGCACACCAGCATTTATGAAATGGGTATCAGACTTGAAGCCATCCAATACAACTTGTATTGAACGGTCGGAAAGGTAATTTCTAATCCAACGAAGAAGAGACTCATCGATACCAAAAGCACTCATTTTCGGTGCTTTGGCCTGATGCCAAACTCTATCAAATGCTTTAGAAATATCAAGTGCAATAATCTTACTTTCTCCAAAACAATGTAAAGATTGGTTCCACTTTTCGGTGAGATATGCCACCAAATCACCAGTGGACCGTTTGCTACGAAAGCCGTACTGACGGTCATTAAGAAACTTTCGTTCTTCAAGATATTTCATGAGTTGACGGTTTATCAACGTTTCCATGACCTTGGAAAGAAGGGATGTTAGTGCAATTGGACGGTAATTGGACGGAGAGGAAGATTCGCCTTTTTTAGGGACCGGCTGGACAAATGCAGTTTTCCATCTGCATGGAAAAATCCCAGCAGAATAGGAAAGATGGAAAAGTGTACGCAGTGGTTTTGCCAGCGTAGAAGAACACCTCTTCAGAATAACGGCGGGGATACCATCTGGACCAGCGGATTTATGTATATTGAGATCTTTGAAAACTTGGCTTTCTGTATATGAGCATTACAGATATTTCTGGCCCGTTTGAACAAATTTCGGTTTTCTACAGTAGGGTTATCTTTAAATTTTCGAAAACTACTTTCTCTATCCCTAATCGCCTCTTTACAGCTTGAATCAAACCACGAATTCTCTTTGGGGATGATACTTTTTGTTCTGTGAGGAACAAAATTTCTCATGCCGTTAAGAATTTTGTTAGATATCATATCAGCTGATGCATCAACATTTCCGTCGAGAAAGCACAATGACCAATTAAAATTTCGAAAGAAATTATTCAGCCCGTCCCAATTGGCTTTCTCATATTGCCACACAGTTCTTTTGGGGACTTTATCTTTTTTAACCGTGACGGAAAACGAAAAATCTACCGATATGACACAATGGTCCGATTTGCCTAAAGGAGATGATACTATAACCCTATATTTTTCGGGATGAGAAATGAGAAATAGGTCAAGAGTGTTGGCCGCATGGCCTTCAATATCTGGAACCCGAGTGGGCTCATCAACAAGTTGAGTTAATTGGTTTAACTCAGCAAAGATCTCAACATATTCTCCTTCGGGTGTTGTCTGGCCAGAATGTCGAAGCCAATGAGAATTGTGTACATTGAAATCGCCCGCAATTGCGATTTCAGTGTGAGGATATAGGGAAACAATTCTTACTATGGAGTCAGATAGCGCATCAAACTCGTTAGAGGTCGAATTGCTATCTAAGTTGGGGCTTCTATAGATAAAACAGTAATGAATGATTTGCTTACGGACGGTGAATTTTAACCACATGAAATTAAAGTTCGTATTAGAACAGAGGCCGTATTGTGGTAGAATCTGGTAAGCAATATCATTCCGAACGTATACGGCGAGGCCATGAGATGAAAAGAATAATGGCATCCAGGCAGGTTGAACTCTGAGGGATCAGAATCAACACCCACCTGTGTTTCACTCAGTGCCAAAACAGCTGGCCTGCATTTTGCAGTGTGAGCGTACACGGCAAAGAAATTCGATCTTAGCCCCCGAATGTTGCTAAAATCGACCCGAAATCTACCCGACATTACAATTCACAAAAATACATCTTTCAGTAACGAATGAAGTTTGAGAGCCTTGATCTACAAGAACTCTCAGAATATGATCACCAGAAGGAGTGGAAATCATGACTTTTGCTGTAGCGAGAAGAATTTGTGGAAATGAAATGGAAGTAGAATTATCAATACATAACAATGATTGTGTTACCGGTGTTGAAGTAAGATTATTAGAAGTACCTTGTACATTCGAAGGGGTTTTATTTTCAATATGCATAAGAGTATGGTGACGTTTGTTGCATATTCGGCAATTGTATTTAGTTTTGCATTGAGAAACAGCATGTCCTTGTACCAGGCAGTTGAGACAAAGATTATTGTTTTTCGCAAAATCAATTTTTTTGTCAGAAGTAAATGCTTTGAACTGAGGACAAAGGTATAAGTAATGTGATTCTTTACAACATATACAAGATGGAATTTTAAAATTGTTCCGTTTTGTAGTGTGAAGAGATCTTGAAAACACTGGAGTTTTGCTTGAAGTTGGAGATTTTTCTTTGCTATGCAAAGTAACCTTGGTCTCTACAGCTTCTAAAGAACGAAAAGAATCTTCAAGAAACGTAAAAAAAATCTTCGAGTTTTGGTAACTCATTTGTTTTGCCATTGGCACTAGAGTTTTTCTGTACAAGAAAGTTTTCCCAATTGCGTCTAGAAGTTTTATCTAATTTTTGAGATATGAGAAAAATAATGAAGAGATCCCAGGAATCGGTAGAAACACCTACATTATTAATTGAATCTAAGCACTCCCTTGTTGTATACAATAGCTTGCGGATGGAAGAAGCCGATTCTTTTTGCATATCTGGTTGTTCACAAAGATTCTTAAGACACACTTTATAGATCTAATGAGAGATTCAGCTTCACCGGTTAAACATTTCTTAAGAAAATAAAGCTTTTGAGCATTAGAAATATTACTTTTTATATGAATCATACTAGTGTATAAATCATGAAACGTTGACCAATTTTCATAGGTTCCATCGAGCTCTGGCAGTTTTATTTTAGGAAGATGAATATCACTTTCTTCACGGAACGTATGTTCAAATGTTTGATTAACTATAGTTGAATTCGATTCTTTCGTAGAAGATGCTTCAATTAAAAGAATTTTATCTAAAATATCACCTTAAGTATCAAGAAATTTTTGTTCGAATTTTTCATACTCAGAATCGGAAAAGTAACTGAAATCTGCTTTAAAAAAAAAAAAAATCTATTTCGCATAAGCGTTGTTCTTCAATTACGGCTTTAATTTGTTCCATAATAAGCGATGAAAAAAAATCAATTGGAAATTTGAAAAAAACTTAAATGAGCGAAAGGTAGCCAACCAAATAAAACGTAACGATTAAAGGTAGTTAACCAAAAGAATTTATAACTTGAATAAGTTAACGAAACTAAATGAATAATGATTATTATTTAGCAACTGTTAAAGTAAAAGAAGTTATAATGAATAACTATGTAACACACGAGATGTTAATAAAAATCGTTTTCAAAATTAATTAATTCAAGAGAAGATAAAAAATGTTTTATTCGTATTGATTTTGAAAAAGTACTTAAAGTACTAAACAAAAAAAAAGATATTCTTACGACGGCACTGTATTTTGTGAGTACCTTCTCTCATAAAAAAAACAATAGGAATCCTATACAGAACTTTGATCGAATATGCGATAAGGCGAATAACAACTGCACTGAAAAAAAAAAATGTTTCTTTTATGTTTTTTCAGGTTGTATAATAATTAAAAGCATAAGATTAAATTATTTCATATGATTTTGATTAATTTGATCAAATTTGGATTAAATGTTAAACACTAGTAAATTAGATGAAAGATTGATTTATTTTAAATCAAAATTTTTACCGCAAGAACTGTAGGAACGGTTATTGAAAAGACGATTGCACCGTTACATGTGTGCCGTTAAACAGAACATGCGAATTTACGGTTAATCAAATTTACATCACAAATCACGGTCAAAATTAATGAACACAAAAAAACTATGCAATTTATTTCATCACAATTTTTAATAAACTTTTTACTCTGTGTAATTTGTTTTGATGTACCCCGATTAATCGCAAATATCGATGCACTTGTATTGTAAGTATGCGATTATAATTTTGATTCTGGATGATATTTAAGGAATTTTAGGATTAGGAAATGTACATTAGGATAGTATAATTTATGTAAAAAATTAAAGAAACTTAACTTTATTAATTTTATTTAATTTTAAACAAACCAAATTGTATACCAATTCCGCACGCGAAATTATAACCCGTGTACAGTGTGGACTTACATATATATATATGTATATGCAGAAGGCAAGGAAATAAAAGAAAACTGTATATATAAAAAATATTGAATTAAAAACTTTGTAAATTTAATAGAAAAATTGAAATTATTTGACTTGAAGGACCAAATGTTCGATAGCTCGATAAATGAAGAATTATTATATAAAAAAATGTAAGGCAAGTTTAATATAAATGAAAAGGTATAAATTTATTAATTAACTTGTTGGAAGAAAACGATCTGTACACGAGGCGGTATGCTGCAAAAGTGGCAGATTGGTAGGGAGATTAGTTGACATTTGGCAAGTAGATTAAGGATAGGAACAAAAGGAAATAGATAATAGGAAAAAATAGAAAATAGGTAGGTATTGCCAGTAATGTAAATTTTAAGGTATTAGTTTCAGATAAATAATGTAATAGATCTTAAACAGCCCTGTAATTGAATGAAGAAGGAAAACTATTGAGAATATTCAAAACTTGCGTAGGAGTGTTGAGAGAGGAAAGCTTTGCCATTAGCCCCGTCTTCCAAACACTGTCGAATGCTTTTTCGACGTCTAAAGAGCAAGCAACTGTCCACTTTTTATTTCTGAGGTTTAAAACAACATCGTTTTGGAACTTAAGAAGTGCGTGGAGAGTGGAGTGACCTTTTTTGAAACCAAATTGGAAGTCAAGAATAGGGTCGATTGGGACTTCAGTTGATGCGCATTGTTTGTACAAAATAATTTTTTCCAAGATTTTCCCGGTGTTAGACAGTAATGATATAGGCCTGAAATTGTTTACTTCAAAATTGTTCTGCTTTTTCTGAATTGGTATAAGTCTGGCTGTTTTCCAAGATTTTGGAAAGTGTGCATTATTAATGCAGTGATTTAATATTATAGTTAGGAATTCAATGCCAAGGTTGGAATTTTGTTTTAATGCAAAGTTTGAGATTAAGTCTGGACCCGTAGACTTCTTGGGTTTAAGATTTTTAATTAATGCACTGACGGTGTCGGTGTCTGTAAAGATGTGATTGTCTATGGGATTGAGTGCAGTATTCTCTGCGTCAAAGAGGAAAATGTGAGCAGGAATGTTTTGAGCTAGTGTTTGAGCAATCTCAACCGCTTCTTGTGTGGAGGAGGGATTAAAAGTAGGAGTTTTTTTCCTGAAATATTCCCTTAAAGTGATTTTCGAGGGCCTCTAACACATTTGCTTCATTGCAGAAAATGTGGTCATTGACAGAAACCTTGCTACAGAAGGATTTTTTTTTGGTACCGACTATTCTGAAAACCTCCTTAAATGCCTGAGGTCCAGGAGTGATTTTCGAAATTCTATTGTTAAGGGACTTTTTCAGCCAGATATTGACCTTGTCTCTAATTATTTTGTGAAGTAGTGAAATTTGAGTAGAAAACTCTCTATAAGGAGTGTTAATCCGGTTATATGAGTTGTGAAAAATATGCTTCAGACGTCTCTGCCATTGATGTTTTATTTTATAGAGCGTATCAATATCTTTGGGAAGATTCTTATATTTTTTAAATGAAACCGTTGCTCTTTCGGAGTTTTCGTCTAATGTGATCAAAATTGCTTCATTGAAGTGCTTAACGTGGGCATCTATTGCTTCGTTAGTAATGCAAGAGGCTATTGGGGGAAAGAAGTTTTGGAGACGTATATCCAGTTGATTTCTAAATAACTGCCAGTTAGTGTTTTTAAAAGATTGCGAAGGATGATGTTCGAGAAGATCAATGTTTACTGCTTTTAGCTGAATGTTCAGGAGAAGAGGGCAGTGATCTGAAAACGTAGGGAGAGTATCAATTGAGAAGTTTGGATCCAAAAAATTGATTAGGTGGCTCGAAATGAGAAAATGATCAAGAAATGAGGGGCCCCTTGGAAAAGAAGGAGACTTAGAGCAGACCCTTGATAAGAAAAGATTACAGTTATGAAACCAGGATTCGAGAGTTTTTCCGTTAATGTTATAAGAATGGTCTCCCCAAATGGAGCTCCTTGCGTTGAGGTCGCCGCCTATAATTGCCCCATCATAATCGTTAGCTAATTGTTCTAACCTATTTAATTCTGACATTAAAGAAGAAACAGAGGAGGAACCGGGAATATACACTGATCCTAGAAGTAGATTCTTAGGATTATTATCCAAAAAGTATTTTATCTTGACGAAAACTGAAAGAAAATCGTTGGATACGTAGTCCACAGACTCATACTTAATTTTATTTTTTAAGCATAACGCTGCACCTTGATTCACATCGTTACGGATGATGTTGTTATTATCTAATAGAACTTTGTGTCAACTATTGAAATGAGTTTCTTGTATGAAAGCAATGGAACAATTGTTTTCTTGGAGAATTTTTAAAAGTTCAATTCTCCGAGAATGAGCTATCAACGACGAAATGTTATATTGTAGAATTTTTAGTATCATCATGTCGAGGAGGAAAGGAGTTCACTGACCAGATCAAGATATGCCAGTCTTTTTTCAGCCACAGAGCTAAAATTGCCAAGGTTTGACATGAATTTTTTAATTTTTCCGAGGAGCGTTCTCATATCGATAATTAAGTTGGAAGGCAATCGTTAGTCCCACAAAACTTACACCGGTCAACAAAAAAAAAAAGCTATGCTGAACACCGCAAATTGTTTTTTTCTCAAGACGTTGTGGGGGAAGCTCTGTTACCGGCTTATGCTTCAATATTTCTGTATCAAAAAACTACCTGATATTGTCGAAAGTATGCTCAATAGTGAATATGAATATGATCAGGCTTACTTACACACTTTCTTCAAATACTTTTTCCATTGTTTTCAGTAAATTTGATTTCGCCCAACGATTTCAAAAGAGATTCACACAAAAACACAAAAATGGAAGTTATTGCATGTTTTTCCAGAAAAAAAAAAACTGCGAGTGTATGCCTTCGTCGCGTTCGTCGGCACCGGAATCGTATTTAAAACGGTTCCAACGTAAGCCAAATGAATGAAAAGGAAAGCTTTGAAACAAAATCCTGTATTTTTTGTTCAACCTTCATATTCAAACAACATTAGGACTAACTTTTTGTCCCTTGCAATGGCTGCTTTTTCTATTATAAAAAAGAGAACACCGATCTTATGTTGGTATTTGGGAAATTTCAAATGAAATTTTTTAATCAGGCACTGCAAGATTATGAAAGTTCCGTTCCTTTTTTCATCTATTGAAAATCGGGAGAAAAGTCTTATTTCGTTTCAAAAATCGGTGCATCGTATTTAGTTTTAAAATTCGGGAGATTTACGATAAATCGGTGTTTCTGGCAGCCCTGCACCCAAACAATAACCTATGACATCAGCCAGTTATTCGATTTTGCTGACCAACTAGCTGATATCAGTTGTCTAGTGTTCTAGAAAGTTCACAAACACATGCGCTCCATAAAACAAGAAATGTGTGAAACGATTTAGATCCTGTTGTGACAAGCATTAGGGAGTACAAACTAAACTAACACGGTTGCTGTCGCTTCCCAGTTGACTTCTTTCGGAAAACTATGTAAATCGAATTCTATGTTCGTTTTTCAATCAAATATAATAACTTTTCTATTCCTACAGACAATGTGCGATACATAACAAAGATGGGTAGCTCCAAAGTTACGTGAACTTCGCACTGTCATGATCACAATCTCCCAACATATATCTGCACAGAATGTGTGTAACCTGATTCGAGAAAATGCATGCCCGACTCGGAGGAAATTTATCAAACGTCTCTCTACAGATATACACAGTGATGTTCCGTCCATGTCTTTTGCTGTTAAGGGATAGGAGGAATGTTACAGTTTTCTTACTAAGTAAATAAATGCATTTGAAATGTTTGTTTAAGCTAAAATATATTTGATTCTCCTATGATAAAGCAAAACTATATTGATTCTAACAAGGTGTGGGAGGACAACGCATTTCTTACGACGCGCCAACAGACTTGCCAGAGAAATGATTTATTTTGGTTTTTCACACTTGTGGTGTCTTCTGTTTTGCCTTCAGAGTATATTCTCCGGCTAAGTTGTTTTCGTTGGGGGCGTTGGGATTTCCTTTGGCCTACTTTCCAATGAAATTCTAGAGGAAAAGTTCCCCTGAAATTATAAAGAAAAATAAAAAATTTTAAGTTTTCAGATTCATTGTCTAATTACCACACATGCCCATAGAAGCTTGTAAGCTTTCATGACTGCTAACTCAAAGGCTCGAAGTTTTAGTATGAGCTGCTGTCCAACCACTTCACGTCCTAGGAATGTTTCTAGTGTACTAGAAAGGGAGAATATTCTCCAGTGGTGTTCATGAAGTTGAAAATTTTTTAACAGAAGAAATTCATTATGAAAAGAAGGAAAACAGCAAACAAACAAAACAACCGAAAAAAAGTAGAAATATATGGGTGAGAGATTTTTGAAAATATTATTTATTGGTTGTCATCTGTCAAACTCTAGAAACGATTGCAGCCAACATTTAGAAATAATTTTTTTTTTGATCCAAGTTGTTTTATTATCAGATCTGATCCGCATCAGATCACAAACGATAATAAAACACGGCTTTTGTTGAGGGGATGATAAATTTTGTTTAACTTAAATTTTCATCGAGTTATGAGTGGTCTTCGGTATTTTATTGTTTTAAACTAACGTACATTATTGATTAAAAGCTTAATTTGTGCTTTTGTGGAAATTCTAATTCATATTTTTCAACTTAGATTTTTGTTGCAAAACAGAACTCCTTTTTGCATTTGCATTTTGGACACTTCTAGTCAACTTTTAGGTTGTACTTTTATTTTAAATTTTTGTTAACACTTTCAACAATCGATTTCAATAAGAACTTAGAATATTCGACCGGCAAAACATTCTATTTTTAAACAATTTTGTTGGAAAAGTTGCAATTTCCATACATAATGTCACTTGTCGTGCCCCAGTTCATTTCTATTTTGGCCGCTACGCGTCGTGATGGCTAGTCCCAATAGCTTTCGACAAAAATTCTTTCTTGCCGCCATTTTGTATTTAGAAGTACGTAATGATCACATTGCGATAAGGGAGAGAAGTGTGTTTGACTCCATTTGTTTATTGCCACGTGGCTATTGTTAACATTTCGTTGATTTACTGCTTAATTAGCAAAAATTAGAAAAAAGCTTTCATAACTTAGTTTCTCCTTGTCGCTCCGAATAGATTGAGACCAATTTGAGGCTATTCTGTGAAAACCGTCGAGCCAACTATACGCCAAATGTCAATTGTTAATAACTTTTGATCTAGCCATAAGTAGACTAAAAGCTTTCATACATTAATATACATTGATTCATAGGAACTCATCAAGCGAGTATGAATCCAGCACGCGAGAGCTGTCGAGCCAACTATACGCCGGTAGTTACAATTCCTACATAAATTTTTGCTACATGCTCTCCAATCTGAATTTGTAGACCGTCGCAGTTCAGACAAGAACTGATTTGTATATCATTGCAACATACTTCTATACTATTTCTTTTTTTTTCTGTTTCCCAGAGTGAAATCTACATCCATTTTTTCCAGTGGTGTTAATGGAGGGAAAAGAACCATTTTTCAGTGCGTGCCGTCTATAACTCAAAACACCCCAAAAAAATGTTAGCACCTGTAAAAACTATGGTTGTTTCTGTGTAGTTACCCATTTCATACTGGATATTGAATTTTTGAATTTATACTTTTGAATTACAGATATTGCCCGTATCTGCCTATTCAACTCCCGCTTTTTTGTCTCCTCATACGTCACAGCTAAATGTCAAAATAGCAAGACATTCGCGTGTCGTAATCTTATTATTCTTTCATTCATGGATGTAGCTTACGTTCAGAATTATCAAACTTGTCGTCCAACTAGCAGAATCATTCGTTTTCAAGTCATGGATGGTTAGATTAAAGGTCCAAAGTTGCCTTTTATAGAAACTAACAGAGTTCCTTAGGAATGGAGTTGGTAGGCACTGTTGTAAGTCGAACACGAACGCTGCCATATCGTTATTTTGTTTAGCATTTTCCTTATCGATCCAAAATCTCCTTTTTCACATGAATTAGTTTTTGCTCTTCCAAAGTTTGTTTTTCTTTTTCATTCTTTTCTATTTTTATCTTTGACAGAAATCCATCGCAAGTTGCGCACGTGTCTAGTTTAGGAGATTTGAATTTTAAAATTTTAAATTCATTGTTTTGAATATTTCAGCATATTTAGTAAGGCTTACAGGATTAGAAACTTCATTACAATACATTCGATGCATTATGGAAAGATTTAAACTGCCATGAATATATTTTTTGGATGTGTGGAGACGGCTATAGTGGCTTTCATACGATGGAACCTTATTGATGTGGTTGCGCACTTCCTCTTCTTTATCTATTGTTATTTTGTTCACAGGAATCCTCTTACCCCTACAATTCTGAAACGGTTCGCTTGGACTTGAAACTTTTTTGGATATTACGTTTCTAATAAAACTTTCCGTTTCAGAAAAACATATTGTAAAATGTGTTCGGCAAACCTGTGTACGCATACCATCATATTCCAAAAAGTACTTCACTGAATTTTCACGGCGTCCGTCGTTTTCTTTCCATTGCGTTACAAAGAGTATTACATTTCTTATTTTCTATGGTCAGAAGATTACCAATGTAATGAATTCTCTGGTTATAGGTTCCCAACGCCCAATACTGTTTAAATAGTTGTTTTATCTGCTGGAACGAAATTTTTTCTTGGCATTTGTTTCGACACATTTCAAAGGGTTTTGGAGTTCTTGCATGGCTATCTTTTCCAGAAAGTGTTTTATAAGATTTTCCAGTGTTCCTTAACGTCTGAAGTAATAGTTTTTTATTCTTTATTCTCAATTGTGGACCGTTGTTGCTGATGGGGATATTTAAAACTTCGCTCTTTTCACTTTCTGCATTGGAATCAGAAGACGTAATGGTATTGTAACGTGAACCCAACATTTTATACCAATTTCCTAATCGAAAAACGTTCAACCGAAAACACAACTGGCAACACTATAATGGAATGGTATAAATGACAGGCGTTGCTTGTAAGCCAGTGTGTGTGAGTGTAGAGATGCTTGACAGCAAATGTGGAGAACATGTAGAAGTAACTGGAGAGTTCTAGATGGCATGTCATTCGATATAAATAGCCCGCCCGAGGCAACCAGAGGGCAGTCTTGTTTATAGAGTGATAAAGTTAAGAGTAAATACAAGTGATAGTCCAAAAGTCGAGTTGAGTTCGAATAAAGTGTATATCGAAAGTAGATACTGAATAAAGTGGTAGAATTAAATTGAAAGGTAGAGTTTTATTTTTTTGCGAACTAAGCGCACGTTACATTGGTGTCAGAAGTGTAAATAAAACTTATTTGACTAGTAAAGTGTAAAAAAAAAAAAAAAAAAGTAAAAAGAAAATAATAATTATATACAGTGAAAATGGGTAAGTTGTTAGAAGAGCTCACTTGCATTGAGCTTAAAAGTGAGTTAGGTAAGCGAAATCTTTCTAGAGCGGGATCGAAAAATGAGCTCGTCCTGCGCTTGCGTAACTATTTGGAACAGCAAGGGGAAGACGTCAATTTTGTTTTTGAAACAGAAGTGGAAGAAGAGGAAGTAAGTGAAAGTGTAGATTTTTCTAGTATGATGAAACTTTTGTTAGAACAACGAAACGAGCAAAAGAAAGAACAGCAGAATGTTCTCGAACGACTTGAAGTACAACAAAAGAAGCTGGAAGAGCAACGAAATGAGCAAAAGAAGGAACAGCAGAATGTTCTCGAACAACTGGAAGCACAACGAAACGAACAAAAGAAGCTGATTGAAGAGCAACGAAACGAGCAAAAGAAGGAACAACAGAATATTCTCGAAAGACTTGAGGCGCAACAGAATGTTTTGGAAGGTCAGAAAAACATTCTAGAAAGCAAATTGGGTAACATTGAGAAAAATGTTTGTGGCCTAGAAAAACGCATTGAATGTGTTGAGAAACGATTTTCCAAGCTTGAGAGTCAATGCGAAAGTCAGCTTGCCACTTTGGAGAAACGAATCGAAAACATGGCTAAGGAACTAGACCAGATGCGGAAAATGGAGCTACGGAAAACTTGTGGAGATTGTCTAAAGCAAAGAGAAGTACAACCACCAACATTCGACGGACAGTCGTCTTGGTCAGTTTACAGGAGACAATTCGAGGCAGCTTCGACAGCAAATGGCTGGGATGACGAAGACAAATACATAGCACTGACTCTTGCTCTTAGAGGACCAGCAGCTGAATTACTTCAAACTGTTCCAGCTGGTAAGAGCTACGATTCCAGTTCTCTCGTGGCAGCTATAGATAAACGCTTTGGTGATAGCCACATGAAAGAGGTCTTCCGAGTCCAACTCAATAGCAGAGTCCAGAAAAGGGGTGAAAGTCTACAGCAGCTCCAAGCAGACGTCGAAAGACTGGCTCACCTGGCATACCCGGATGCTGGAGAAGAAATCATCAACCATCTGGCTGTTGAGTCCTTCGTTCGTGCCGTTTCTGACAAACATCTTCAGAGATCTGTGCGAACTGCTAGAACACGAACTCTTTCCGAAACTCTAGAGTTTGCATTAATGATGGAAGCATCTGAGCAAGCTTCTCAAATGGTACATTGTCAAAGAGAAGCCATATTCGAGGCTGGATCATGCCCAGGAATTAAGCTACAAAGGAACCAGCGGAACGGACTTGCCAGATGTTGGAATTGTAATAAGACGGGGCACTTACAGCGACAATGCCGGTTGCCACCAATTAAAACTGAAACTGCTTGTCGACGTTGTGAAGTCCAAGAAAATCAATCCGCGAGCTGTAGAGTAAGACCGCAGACTTATCAATACCGAATTGGACATCAGGTAGAAAACCCCCAATGGAATTGCTGGCGGAAAGTAGAGACCAAGACTCAGCGGATGAGAGTGGAACCCATATTCGGATGGAACAAGGAAGAATTGAGGTCTGCTCAAAAGAAGGATCCAGACATCGGACCGATTCTCAAATGGAAAGAGAACAACACGAAACCTGACTGGAACGGCATTTCGGACCAAAGCTCTATTGTCAAAGCTTATTGGGCACAGTGGGACTCGCTTCGCGTGCAAGAAGGCGTACTCCAGCGCAAATGGGAATCTCCTGACGGTAAATCCTTTGTAATGCAGCTTATTGTTCCTCAATCGAAAATCAAAGAGGTTTTACAAAAGATGCATAGAAGCCCTACAGGAAGCCACCTGGGAGTCAACAAGACGCTGGAGAATGTGCGAAAACGCTTTTACTGGCTGCATGTTAGAGGTGACGTTGAGAAGTGGTTCCGAAATTGTTATGTCTGTGATTCAAACATAGAGGTGGGTAGGCTTACAGATAGACCTAATAGAACAGGGACATGGGCCACAGTGTATGGCGACCGGATGAAGACTCGGTATGACACAAAAGCGACAACGGCAGGATTCCAAGCAGGAGAACGTGTGTGGCTCTATAATCCGCATCGTCAAAAGGGATTGTCACCGAAACTTCAGCAAAACTGGGAAGGTCCTTATACTGTAGTCACTAGGATTAACGACGTGGTTTACCGCATCCAAAGAGGACTAAGAGGCAAGTTAAAAGTAGTTCATTATGACAGGCTGCATCGATATAGTGGCGAGGCTGCAGATGGAATTATTCGGGACGAACAATCCTAAGGAGGGGGCAGTGTAACGTGAACCCAACATTTTATACCAATTTCCTAATCGAAAAACGTTCAACCGAAAACACAACTGGCAACACTATAATGGAATGGTATAAATGACAGGCGTTGCTTGTAAGCCAGTGTGTGTGAGTGTAGAGATGCTTGACAGCAAATGTGGAGAACATGTAGAAGTAACTGGAGAGTTCTAGATGGCATGTCATTCGATATAAATAGCCCGCCCGAGGCAACCAGAGGGCAGTCTTGTTTATAGAGTGATAAAGTTAAGAGTAAATACAAGTGATAGTCCAAAAGTCGAGTTGAGTTCGAATAAAGTGTATATCGAAAGTAGATACTGAATAAAGTGGTAGAATTAAATTGAAAGGTAGAGTTTTATTTTTTTGCGAACTAAGCGCACGTTACAGTATTATTAATTATAAAATCGGGGTCGTTTAAGGAATCATCGGAATTTTCAAATTCTGGCAACTTATCATAAGTGGTGTTCCCTGATAGAAATATTGCATTGTTATGTTCAATGTTGAACTTGTTTGAATTATCTAAAACAATGGAAGACTAAAAATGTATTCTCAAAAAAAGTTAGTGTTCTTACGTTTGAATGCATTTATATCAAACTCAAATCCGTTCATCGATGATCTAGTTTCATTAGATATTTCAGGAAAGTAATCATTCTTTTCTGATACAATTTCGTGAACCGAATCCGAATATTGATAAATTGCATTTTTCTGTGGCCATTGGTATATCGACTCTTTTGTGATTTTTGTCTCCGGAAATTTAGGTAGTGCGAATTCAATGTTTTCTGCGCAGTTAAAAAAAAACCTCAACATTTCTTTAAAAAAGTAAAATATAAATCGTTTTACCTATATCTTTACTTTGTTCTGGTGTGGAAGTTCTTTGCATCACAAAAACCTTTCTTGAATGAGTTTTATTTTCTGTAAGAAAAAGTGTATTCAAATAACACCGTTTAAAAAAAAAATTTATATAAAAATGTCATTAAAGGCTGAATTTATATACAAGGTTTATTACTGCGCCAAGCTCTTGTTTCTTCCGACGATCTGACATCTGGGTTTCTACAAACGACAACGTTAAATTTTTATACGACAAAGCAAAGTGGTACCCGTGGCGTAATGGTTAGCATGTCCACCTGCTAACCCAGAGGTTCGAGGTTCGAATCCCAGCAGAGGCAAAATGTAAAAATGTTTTTCCACGGGTATCGCCTTTCGCGAGGAATTGGCAAGTCCTCCGTTAGTAAATTCATTGCCATGAAAAGCGCATTCTCAATTAGCCGTTCGGAACCGGCAGAAAATTGTAGGCCCCTCCATTCCCTCACAAGGCATGGTTGCGAGAAATGCGCTAGGCCCAGGGGCTCCTCGCTCTGTTGCGCCACCCTATTTATTTATTTATTTAAAGCAAATAAGAAAGAGGCTCAAAAAAGCTTGTGTAAGCAATGATATCAAATAAGCTTATTGTTTTTTTCTGTCAAATCTGTGATAACAAGTGAGCAGGCGCAGTTTGATTCTGATTTAAGGTAAGCTTATTAAATGCTTTCAAATAAAATCAAGTTAGGGCATTAAATTGTAGATATTGTAACGTGCGCTTAGTTCGCAAAAATAAAACTCTACCTTTCAATTTAATTCTACCACTTTATTCAGTATCTACTTTCGATATACACTTTATTCGAACTCAACTCAATTACGTTTATCCAATATTCACACTATCACTTTCTAAATAAAACTGACTTCTGGTTGCGTCAGCTCCCTCTTTATATAGGAAAGTGAACCATCGAGAGATTTCTAGTAGTTTTTCTATGAACCATGATGTCTAGACAAGTTCCCCTCCCGGTATTTCTGCACACATACACACTCACTTCGGTGGAACGTTTTCGATTAGGAAATAGGTATTAAATGTTGGGTGTACATTACACTGCCCCCTCCTTAAGATTGTTCGTCCCGAATAATTTCATTTGCGGCCTCCCCACTATATCGATGCAGCCGGTCACAATGCACTACTTTTAACTTGCCTCTTAGTCCTCTTTGGATGCGGTAGACCACGTCGTTAATCCTCGTGACAACAGTATAAGGACCTTCCCAGTTCTGCTGAAGTTTCGGTGACAATCCCTTTTGACGATGAGGATTATAAAGCCACACACGATCTCCTGCTCGGAATCCTGCCGTTGTCGCTTTTGTGTCGTACCGTGTTTTCATCCGGTCGCTGTAGGTTTTCATCCGTTCCCTTGTTCTTTTATGGATGTCAGCGAGTCTCTCCTTGAGGTCGTCCACATACTCGTTTGTGTCCTGTGGCTCCTCGGTGGGGCATCCAAATTTAAGTTCGCTGGGCAGCCGCATGGTTTTCCCGAACAGGATGTCAGATGGTGTTTGTCCTGTCGAGCTATGTACTGCACTTCTATAGGCCATCAGGAATAGCGGTACGTGCCTATCCCAGTCTCTTTGGTAGTCGCCTACGACCTTGGTGAGGTGTTCTTTCAAGGTTCGGTTGAATCTTTCAACCATCCCATCAGATTGTGGGTGAAGCGGTGTGGTTCGTGTCTTCTTAATGCCTAGTAGTCCGCACACTCCTTGGAAGATGTTTGACTCAAAGTTCCTCCCTTGGTCGGAATGGAGTTCACAATCTGGTCGACCACCGTTTTGGCTTCTTGATTTGGGATGGCATACGCCTCAGGCCACTTACTAAAATAGTCCATCATGACCAGAATGTACTTGTTTCCAGCGTTGGTCTCTGGAAAAGGCCCAGCCACATCTACTGCAATCCTCTCAAAAGGCGATCCAACGTTGTACTGATGCATCTTACCTTGAATCTTCCTACCAGGTCCTTTGGTTGCAGCACACTTGTCACATGTTCGGCACCACTTCTCCACGTCATCTCTAGCATGTAACCAGTAGAACCGATTTCGCACCTTCTCCAGTGTTTTGTTTACTCCGAGGTGGCCTCCAGAAGGTCCGTCGTGCATCTCCCGAAGAACTTCACTGACTTTCGATTGCGGTACGATCAGCTGCATCACATGTGACTTACCGTCAGCGGATTCCCATCTTCGCCTGAGGACACCTTCTAGCACATATAGTGAGTCCCACTGTGCCCAATAGGCTTTGAGAACTGGACTCCTGTCAGAAATGTCTCCCCATTCCGGTTTCTCTTCATTTTCTTTCCATGCGAGAATGGGTTCGATATCTGGATCTTCCTGTTGAGCAGTCCTCACTTCCTCATTGCTCCATCCGCTTATTGGATAAGCTCTTAGTCGCTGAGTGGTAATGATTTCTTTGTCTTCTTGCCGCCTGCAATGCTTGCAATCCACTTTGCAAGGTCTTCGAGATAATGCATCGGCGTTTGAGTGCAGCTTGCCTCTGCGGTGTTGGATCTGGTAGTCATAGATCTGCAATCTTTCTATCCACCTTGCGACTTGACCTTCTGGATTTTTGAAGTTCAAAAGCCAGCTCAGAGCACCGTGGTCTGTCCGCAGAAGGAATTTCTGTCCATAGATGTACTTATGGAAGTGCTTTGTTGCCAAGATAAGAGCTAGTAGTTCCCTTCTGGTCACGCAGTAGTTTCTTTCGGGTTTCGATAGGACCTTGCTGTAGTATGCCACCACTTTCTCTTCGCCATCATGCACTTGGGATAGTACCGCCCCGATTCCAACGTTGCTTGCATCTGCGTCGACGATGAATGTTTTGCCAGGTGTTGGATGTGCCAGCACTGGAGCGTTACAGAGGCGGTATTTGAGTTCCTGGAAAGATTTCTCACACTCACCTGACCATTTAAACTGCTTCCCCTTTTCGGTCAGCTGATGCAAACTCTTTGCAACTCCAGCAAAGTTCTTAACAAAACGTCGGTAATATGTGGCAAGTCCCAGAAAACTTCGGAGTTGATGTTTGTCCTGTGGTGTTGGCCAATTTTTGACGGAGTCAACTTTTTCAGGATCAGTCTTTACTCCTTGGGATGAGATGATGTGTCCCAAATACTTGACTTCGGTTTTGAAAAGTGCACATTTTTCTGGATTCAGTTTAAGGTTAGCCTCTCGAAGTCTCTGAAACACGGCTTTTAGGTTCTTGCAATGTTGGTCAAATGTTTTCCCGTAAACAATGACATCGTCCAAGTAGACTAGGCACGCTTTCCACGTCAGTCCTTGAAGAACGCACTCCATCAAACGCTCGAATGTTGCCGGAGCGTTACATAACCCAAACGGCATAACTTTAAACTGCCAGAGCCCATTACCTGTAGAAAACGCCGTCTTTTCCCGATCATCAGGGTGGATGTCAACTTGCCAATATCCGCTCTTTAAGTCCAGCGTCGAGAACCACTGCGCTCCCTCCATGGCATCCAGGGTATCACTGATTCTCGGCAGGGGATAGCTGTCCTTCTTAGTTACATCATTCAGCCTTCGGTAGTCCACACAAAAACGAGTGCTTCCGTCTTTCTTTTTCACTAGCACCACTGGTGACGCCCAAGGACTTTTTGAATTTTCGATAAGACCGTCCTTTTTCATTACTGTTATCATTTCCTCAACCTTACCTTGTTTGGCCAGTGGAAGACGTCTTGCGGGTTGACGAATCGGTCTTGCATCTCCTGTGTTGATGCGATGCTGCACCAACTGTGTCCTACCATATTGCCCCTTTTGCGATGCGAAGATATCAGTGTACTCTTGTAGGAGACTTTCAGCCATCCTTGTTTGTTGGTGATCAAGGTTGGATGAACTCAGTATTTTAGCTCTGATGGTTATGAGCTCCTCCGGAGTTAACGTTTTTCTCGGGGCCTCGTCTGTGATCTTCGTAATTGCTGCAACCGATTCGCAACGTCCAACGACTTCTCCTTTCTTCAACTTTACATCGTACGGTCTGGTGTTTAGTAATCGTACGGGGACCATTTTGTTTTTCGGTGCTACCAGTGTTTTCCCAATGATGACGCTTTGGGAGGAACACTCTGGGTCTGGTTCCACCATGAGGTATCGAAGGCTTCCAAACTCACCTTCCAGTTTTGTCCAAACGAACACTTCAGAAGAAGGAGGCAGAATCAGATCTTCCGTGATGACAGTTCTCAGTGTTGACGTATTTTCATTCGAATAGGTCATTGGAATTTCTTTATTTTGGTATTTCAAAACTTGATTACCGATATCCAAAATAACTCCGTGCTGTTTCATAAAGTCGATTCCAATGATGCACTCGTCACATATATCTGCCACCAGGAATTGATGAGTAAACACTAGATCGGCCAGTCGGATCTTGAGACACACTTCTCCATATACTCTTGCTGCTTCTCCCGTTGCGGTTCTTAGACGATAGCTATTGGTGTTATGGAGCCACGTCATCTTTACCAGGTCTCGACGTACTATGGATGCTGTGGCACCGGTGTCAATGGTAGCCACATGTATGTTCCCGCTAAAAGTAGTCTCCACAGTCAGACTTTTGTTGTCGCGTTTGGTCTGGGAGACCTGGATGGTGGTTTTGGGGCCATCGATACAAGAAACCAGCCTCTGCCCCTCGAAGTTGGTTCTTACTCGTTTCCCTGATGGGAAACGGGCTGATAGACAACGCTGGTGTTGTTGTTACCTTGCTCTGGGTTGGATCTCTTGCTTCCACAATGTTCACAACTGGCTTTGTTTGGTGGTAGTCGGCATTGACGCTGTAAGTGCCCGGTCTTGTGGCAGTTCCAACATCTTGCTAGTCCGCTCCGGTTCTTTTGTATTTCAACTCTTTGGCACGAGCATTCTTCGACTATGGCCTCTCTAAGTCGATGTACTCCCTGAGAAGCCTGTTCTGCTGCTTCAATTGTCAATGCGAATGCTAAAGTTTCGGAAAGAGTACGTGTTCTAGCAGTTCGCACAGACCTCTGAAGATGTATATCGGAAATGGCACGAACGAAGGACTCAACAGCGAGCTGGTTGATGATTTCTTCTCCAGCATCTGGGTATGCCAGGTGAACCAGTCTTTCGACGTCTGCTTGGAGCTGCTGTAGACTTTCACCCCTTTTCTGGACTCTGTTATTGAGTTGGACTCGGAAGACTTCTTTCAAGTGGCTATCTCCAAAGCGTTTATCTATAGCTGCCACGAGAGAACTGAAATCGCCGCTCTTACCAGCTGGAACTGTTTGAAGTAATTCAGCTGCTGGTCCTCTAAGAGCAAGAGTCAGTGCAATGTATTTGTCTTCGTCATCCCAGCCATTTGTTGTCGCGGCTGCCTCAAATTGTCTCTTGTAGACTGGCCAAGAAGACTGTCCATCAAATGTTGGGGGTTTCATCTCCTTTTTCTTTGCATACTCCCCAGCAGACTCTCGAATTTTTATTTTCCGGATCTGGTCCAATTCCTTGGTCAGAACAGAGAACTGTTTATCACATCGGGTTTCTACGATTTCGAAACGATTCTCTACAACAGAAAGCTGTTTCTCCACACCTTCAACGCGTTCGTCTAGGGCACATACATTTTTCTCAATGTTACCCAATTTACCTTCTAGAATGTTTTTCTGACCTTCCAAAACATTCTGTTGCGCCTCAAGTCTTTCGAGAACATTCTGCCGTTCCTTCTTTTGCTCGTTTCGTTGTGCTTCAAGTTGTTCGAGAACATTCTGCTGTTCCTTCTTTTGCTCATTTCGTTGCTCTTCCAGACGTCCGAGAATATTCTGCTGTTGCTCTTCAATCAATTTCTTTTGTTCGTCTCTTTGTTCTAATAAAATCTTCATTATACTAGAAAAATCTACATTTTCACTTACTTCCTCTTCCTCCACTTCTGTTTCAAAAACAAAAGTGTTTACGTCTTTCCCTTGCTGTTCCAAATAGTTACGCAAGCGCAGGACGAGCTCATTTTTCGATCCCGCTCTAGAAAGATTTCGCTTACCTAACTCACTTTTAAGCTCAATGCAGTTGAGCTCTTCTAACAACTTACCCATTTTCACTGTATAATTATTATTTTTCTTTTTACCTTTTTTTTTACACTTTACTTCAAATAAGTTTTATTTACACTTCTGACTCCAATGTAACGTGCGCTTAGTTCGCAAAAATAAAGCTCTACCTTTCAATTTAATTCTACCACTTTATTCAGTATCTACTTTCGATATACACTTTATTCGAACTCAACTCAATTACGTTTATCCAATATTCACACTATCACTTTCTAAATAAAACTGACTTCTGGTTGCGTCAGCTCCCTCTTTATATAGGAAAGTGAACCATCGAGAGATTTCTAGTAGTTTTTCTATGAACCATGATGTCTAGACAAGTTCCCCTCCCGGTATTTCTGCACACATACACACTCACTTCGGTGGAACGTTTTCGATTAGGAAATAGGTATTAAATGTTGGGTGTACATTACAATATGTTATAAAAACCGGAATATTCAAACGATACCTATTCAGAAAAAGTAGAAATTAAAACTTTCTTACCTTCATCTCTTGCTTTTTCTTTAAGCATACGTGCCAGTGCCAAAAGTCTTTGTGATCTCGATATAGTAAAGTTTTTTTTTTTTTTCAAAAGTTATTATTTTTAAAAACACAATTAACAACACAAGTATTGAGAAAATGCGCTTGAAAACACAGGGAACACAACAGTAAAGTCTAGTTTAGACTACACTTATTCTTTATTTAAATATAGAAAAAGAACTTAAATATATTTAAGAAACACTTTTTTTTATTCCTATTTGGGGAAGAACAACCAAACTTGAGGTTAGCTTTTCACGAACTGAATTACTGACGGAGAAAAAATAACTAAAATAAATTTTGGTCCTTCGTGCATCAGAATTCAATTTTGGAATAAGCGCTAAGCTACAGATAGGGGAGTGTTTTTACTTATTATTGTTTTAGGAATAACCACTAAACTGCAGTTTAGTCGTTATTCCGTTTCACAAAACTAAAAAAATAAAAATTTTTGTTACACGGAAAAAGAGCTAAACTCAAATTTAGCTGTTTTTCCACGACAAGCAAATATTATAATTGTATGAAAAATTACTAAACTCTGGTTTAGTCTTCATTCCTTGTTGTAAATCTAAAAAAAAAAATTAACTAAACTCAATTTTAGAAAATAAATTTCGTTTTTTTTTAGTTTAGTTACTTTTCCTTGATTTCAACTAAAAAAAGCGACTTAAGCTGTTATGTTTTTTTTTAACTGTGGCCACATTTTTTAAGATAGGAAGCTGAAAAAAATTTATAAAATAGATTTGAGTACGCTGAATTTAATGGCATCAAAATCTGGATTGCGTCTAAAGTCGAGTTTAGCGGTTATGGGTTGTGGCCACAGAAATATATTTAAGTTCTTTTTCTATATTTAAATAAAGAATAAGTGTAGTCTAAACTAGACTTTATTGTTGTGTTCCCTGTGTTTTCAAGCGAATTTTCTCAATACTTGTGTTGTTAATTGTGTTTTTAAAAATAATAACTTTTGAAAAAAAAAAAAAAAGCTTTACTATATCGAGATCACAAAGACTTTTGGCACTGGCACGTATGCTTAAAGAAAAAGCAAGAGATGAAGGTAAGAAAGTTTTAATTTCTACTTTTTCTGAATAGGTATCGTTTGAATATTCCGGTTTTTATAACATACAATTTAATGCCCTAACTTGATTTTATTTGAAAGCATTTAATAAGCTTGCCTTAAATCAGAATCAAACTGCGCCTGCTCACTTGTTATCACAGATTTGACAGAAAAAAACAATAAGCTAATTTGATATCATTGCTTACACAAGCTTTTTTGAGCCTCTTTCTTATTTGCTTTAAATAAATAAATAAATAGGGTGGCGCAACAGAGCGAGGAGCCCCTGGGCCTAGCGCATTTCTCGCAACCATGCCTTGTGAGGGAATGGAGGGGCCTACAATTTTCTGCCGGTTCCGAACGGCTAATTGAGAATGCGCTTTTCATGGCAATGAATTTACTAACGGAGGACTTGCCAATTCCTCGCGAAAGGCGATACCCGTGGAAAAACATTTTTACATTTTGCCTCTGCTGGGATTCGAACCTCGAACCTCTGGGTTAGCAGGTGGACATGCTAACCATTACGCCACGGGTACCACTTTGCTTTGTCGTATAAAAATTTTACGTTGTCGTTTGTAGAAACCCAGATGTCAGATCGTCGGAAGAAACAAGAGCTTGGCGCAGTAATAAACCTTGTATATAAATTCAGCCTTTAATGACATTTTTATATACATTTTTTTTTTAAACGGTGTTATTTGAATACACTTTTTCTTACAGAAAATAAAACTCATTCAAGAAAGGTTTTTGTGATGCAAAGAACTTCCACACCAGAACAAAGTAAAGATATAGGTAAAACGATTTATATTTTACTTTTTTAAAGAAATGTTGAGGTTTTTTTTTAACTGCGCAGAAAACATTGAATTCGCACTACCTAAATTTCCGGAGACAAAAATCACAAAAGAGTCGATATACCAATGGCCACAGAAAAATGCAATTTATCAATATTCGGATTCGGTTCACGAAATTGTATCAGAAAAGAATGATTACTTTCCTGAAATATCTAATGAAACTAGATCATCGATGAACGGATTTGAGTTTGATATAAATGCATTCAAACGTAAGAACACTAACTTTTTTTGAGAATACATTTTTAGTCTTCCATTGTTTTAGATAATTCAAACAAGTTCAACATTGAACATAACAATGCAATATTTCTATCAGGGAACACCTCTTATGATAAGTTGCCAGAATTTGAAAATTCCGATGATTCCTTAAACGACCCCGATTTTATAATTAATAATACCATTACGTCTTCTGATTCCAATGCAGAAAGTGAAAAGAGCGAAGTTTTGAATATCCCCATCAGCAACAACGGTCCACAATTGAGAATAAAGAATAAAAAACTATTACTTCAGACGTTAAGGAACACTGGAAAATCTTATAAAACACTTTCTGGAAAAGATAGGCATGCAAGAACTCCAAAACCCTTTGAAATGTGTCGAAACAAATGCCAAGAAAAAATTTCGTTCCAGCAGATAAAACAACTATTTAAACAGTATTGGGCGTTGGGAACCTATAACCAGAGAATTATTTACATTGGTAATCTTCTGACCATAGAAAATAAGAAATGTAATACTCTTTGTAACGCAATGGAAAGAAAACGACGGACGCCGTGAAAATTCAGTGAAGTACTTTTCGGAATATGATGGTATGCGTACACAGGTTTGCCGAACACATTTTACAATATGTTTTTCTGAAACGGAAAGTTTTATTAGAAACGTAATATCCAAAAAAGTTTCAAGTCCAAGCGAACCGTTTCAGAATTGTAGGGGTAAGAGGATTCCTGTGAACAAAATAACAATAGATAAAGAAGAGGAAGTGCGCAACCACATCAATAAGGTTCCATCGTATGAAAGCCACTATAGCCGTCTCCACACATCCAAAAAATATATTCATGGCAGTTTAAATCTTTCCATAATGCATCGAATGTATTGTAATGAAGTTTCTAATCCTGTAAGCCTTACTAAATATGCTGAAATATTCAAAACAATGAATTTAAAATTTTAAAATTCAAATCTCCTAAACTAGACACGTGCGCAACTTGCGATGGATTTCTGTCAAAGATAAAAATAGAAAAGAATGAAAAAGAAAAACAAACTTTGGAAGAGCAAAAACTAATTCATGTGAAAAAGGAGATTTTGGCTTTGAACAAAAAAGGATCGATAAGGAAAATGCTAAACAAAATAACGATATGGCAGCGTTCGTGTTCGACTTACAACAGTGCCTACCAACTCCATTCCTAAGGAACTCTGTTAGTTTCTATAAAAGGCAACTTTGGACCTTTAATCTAACCATCCATGACTTGAAAACGAATGATTCTGCTTGTTTTATGTGGCATGAGGGAATTGCGCGGCGGGGTGGAAATGAGATTGCTTCCTGCGTTTTCAAACATCTACAGTCTTTGCCTTCATCTGTCAAGAATGTTACGTTCTACAGTGACTCATGTTCCGGTCAAAATAAAAACTCGCATGTCTCTGCTATGTTCCTTCTGTTCATTAAAGAAAATCCTTCGTTAGAATATATAGACCACAAGTTTTTGGAACCTGGCCATACCCACCTCGAGTGTGATTCTGATCATGCTCTGATTGAAGGAAAAAAAAAAGTCAAATGTTGAGATTAGTGTGCCAAGGGACTGGTATCAGTTCATCGGAAGTATTAATTCAAAAATTAAAGTTTTTGAGATGAAAGATAGTGATTTCTTCAGCTTTAGTGAGATCTCGAAAAATAATTTCAATTGGAAACGGTGTAATTCAGAAGGCCAGAAATTTATATGGAACTCGGTAAGGTGGATTCGCTATAGGAACAATCCCAACCAAATTTTGTATAAGAAAAGCTTAAATCCTGAAGAACCATTTGACGTCTTATCATTAATTAAACGAGGAGCAACAACATTTTCATTAGATCATTTAAAAAATATTGAAGATCAACCGGTCTTATCAGCAGATAAGAAAAAAGATCTTATGGATTTATTACAATTCATAAATCCTGATTTCCATCCATTTTATAAAAACCTCAAAACAAGTTCAACCGAACTCAACATCCATCCAGACTTAAGAAGTGACAACGAAGATTGAAAACGCTTGTTTATTTTGGGTTTAACTTAAATATGTGTAATATTTAATTTTGAAGTAAGGTTGATTGTTTTTTTGTATTTTTAATCGTATAAGTTTTTTAATAAAGAATAATAATTTTAACTTAAGGTTCCATTGGGTTCTCACTCTCTGCGAAGAACATATCCAAAGTCGATACATTTTTCATTCTTAATTTAGGAAAAAAAACTAAAGTCGAGATAAGAACTAGCTAACTTAACGCAATAGACAAAGAAAAATGACTTAAGTAGACTTAAAACCACAACAAAAAGTTTCTTTAAAATGGAAAAACAACTTAACTCTAGATAAGATTGCTTACGATGAAAAAACCTAAAAGCACTAACAACTAAAGTGTTAGTTTTGTCAATAACATGATTTACAATATCTTTTTCGAAAAAATTTAATTTTGATGCTATAGATGGTAAAATTATCTATATTTTACTTTTTGTTTCAACTCGATCGGAGCTTCCAATCGCCCATAAGACTTATTTGACGCGTTTGTCAAAAACTTTAAACCGCTCTCCTGAAAAATTAGTAAAACAGACTTAAGCGGTTTTTCCTTGTGGCCACAGATTTAAGAAACACTTTTTTTTATTCCTATTTGGGGAAGAACAACCAAACTTGAGGTTAGCTTTTCACGAACTGAATTACTGACGGAGAAAAAATAACTAAAATAAATTTTGGTCCTTCGTGCATCAGAATTTAATTTTGGAATAAGCGCTAAGCTACAGATAGGGGAGTGTTTTTACTTATTATTGTTTTAGGAATAACCACTAAACTGCAGTTTAGTCGTTATTCCGTTTCACAAAACTAAAAAAATAAAAATTTTTGTTACACGGAAAAAGAGCTAAACTCAAATTTAGCTGTTTTTCCACGACAAGCAAATATTATAATTGTATGAAAAATTACTAAACTCTGGTTTAGTCTTCATTCCTTGTTGTAAATCTAAAAAAAAAAATTAACTAAACTCAATTTTAGAAAATAAATTTCGTTTTTTTTTTAGTTTAGTTACTTTTCCTTGATTTCAACTAAAAAAAGCGACTTAAGCTGTTATGTTTTTTTTTAACTGTGGCCACATTTTTTAAGATAGGAAGCTGAAAAAAATTTATAAAATAGATTTGAGTACGCTGAATTTAATGGCATCAAAATCTGGATTGCGTCTAAAGTCGAGTTTAGCGGTTATGGGTTGTGGCCACAGATTTTTGTAGAGTGGTCTTGTTGAGTGGACTTCCGTAAAAAATTAAATAGAGAATAATAACGATAAATCTGAATAAATACTTGCTTTACTTTGTTATTTGTGTGTTTATGTTGTTATTTTAACTAACCTCCTTTTTTGTGGTTTTGAGTTTTCGATTATTTCCCGGTTTAAGCCTTGGCCAAACCAACGCGGTGAGATCGTACGATGCGATTGCGATAAGTCAAATCCCTATACATTAAGTCAAACGTTTATGGACGTTTGACTTAATGTATAGGGATTTGACTTATCGCAATCGCATCGTACGATCTCACCGCATTGGTTTGCGCAAGGCTTTAGTATGCGTATACGAAAGAACATTCGTGTTCGGAAAAAAGTGAAAAGTGAAGTGAAAAACTTCGCTAAGGATGGCAAAAAAATTCTTGGAGCTGCCCTAAACTACATGTGTGGTGAGTTGCACCTAAATGATTTAGTTTATTTAATAATTAACTAAAGAGATCTGGTAACACTCAGTGAGTGGTGAGTTGATTGTCCTCTCTTGCATTTAGCGTATCAACATGTACAATCTACAATGTACATACATAGCACTTAGATAAACTGAAATAAATCAGTCTGTTAACCAAAGCCAACGTGTGCGTTTCACTCGAGTTATCACAGTGGCGACCAGGATAAAAAGAAACCATAAGAACAGATGCAATAAGTAAAAAAAAAAAAATAAAATGTCGATAATTGGTTCAGTGGAGAAATTCGATTTTAGTCAAAATGACTGGCAGATATTTAAAGCACAGTTAGAACAGTTTTTTATTGCTAACGATGTAAAAGAAGAAGTGAAGAAAAAAGCTATTTTAATAAATGCGTTGTCCGAAAAATCGTATAAATTGGTTAATAATTTGATTCACCCAATTAAAATAGAAACGGCATCGTTCGACGTGATAAGTAGAGCTTTCAGTGATCACCTTAAGCCTACAGTTTCTGGATTTGCGGAACGGCATAAATTTTATTCTGCAGTTAAGGACAACCATGAAACAGTTAACCAAAGGGCAGCACGTGTACGATCGCTTGCCATTACCTGCGAGTTTGGACTTGAGCTCAACTCAGCTATTCGCGACAAGTTCGTGATGGGACTGCCGAAAGGGGCAGTGAAAGATAAGCTATTTTTGGAGAGCGTCGATAAGTTGACATTCGAAAAGGCAATTGAAATTGCCAACGCAGTGGAGTGTGTCAGGAATCAATACGAGCTGGACGTGGGCATTAAACAAGAACCAGGTACATCTGATGGAATTTATAGAATGGGGCAGGCAAGACAGAAAGGGAGCAAGGCGCAAGTAAAGGCTAAACAAAATCATCAGCAGCATGGGAAAACGCAACAGGGCGGGTATAACAGCAATGAGAACAGTAAATGTACAGTTTGCGGGTTGTCAAATCATACCGAAAACTCATGCAGATTTAAAGAATACCGGTGTAAGAAATGTAAAAATAGAGGTCATTTGCAACGGGTATGTCCTATTAAATCAAATAATTGCATGCGGGAACAAGAATTCAAATATATTGAAAATTCAGAATTATCTTTATTTAATTTAACTTCTTGTTTGGAATATAATGAGCCTATTAAATTAAAAGTGTATATGAATGGTATTCCTATGACGATGGAAATTGATACGGGAGCGTCTATCTCTGCAATCTCGCTTAAAACGTACCGCGAAAATTTTGATATGCATGCATTACAAAAGTCTAGATTAGTATTTAATAACTACAACGGTACTAAAATTAAACCGGTTGGTGTTTGTACAATGGATGTGTTGTACCATGACGTGTGTAAGAAGGTTAAAATTGTGGTTGTAGAAAATGGCGGTCCACCACTGCTAGGCCGAAATTTCTTAAATGAATTTGGTATTAAATTTGCGAATCTTAATTACATTAAAAAAATTATTGCTCCAGAAGTGCATGAAATCACCTCAAATTTTAGCAAATTGTTTGACGGGAAATTGGGTAGATTTAACAAAAGCTTAATTGCGTTGCATGTAAAAAGTGATTGCACACCTAAGTTTTTCAAGCCACGACAATTGCCAGTAGCATTGAAAGAAAAAGTGGAAAATGAAATTGACAAGTTGGTTGATATAGGCGTATTAGATCCTGTTAGTTTCAGTGAGTGGGGAACTCCAATTGTTCCGATATTAAAAAAATCAGGTGAAGTGAGGATTTGCGGGGATTTCAAAATAACTGTCAACCCTCAATTATTGATCGATAAATACCCTCTGCCTCGAATCGAGGAATTATTCGCACAATTGCATGGAGGTGAGGAATTCACTAAATTGGATATGTCGATGGCATATCAGCAGTTAGTTCTGGACAACAAGTCTAGAAAATTAACAACAATATCCACAACAAAAGGGCTTTATCGTTATACACGACTAGTTTATGGTTTAGCATCCGCACCGGCGGTGTTTCAAAAAACTATGGATAGCTTGTTGATGGGTATTAAGGGTGTAGTGGTGTTCCTTGATGATGTTTTGATCACAGCTCCAAATAGAAAATTACATATCGAAAAGGTAAATCAGGTTTTGAGTATTTTGCAAAAGGCAGGCCTTAAGTTAAATAAGGAAAAATGCATGTTTTTAGCTAAGTCCATCAATTATTTAGGTCATGTTATAGACAAATCGGGTTTGAAAACTTGCCCAGAAAAGATAAAAACCATTCAAGAGATTGGGAACCCCACTTGTTTAAAAGAAGTGCAATCGTTTCTGGGAGTTATCAATTTTTATAGGAAGTTTTTGCCAAATGTAACCACACTCTGCGCACCATTATATGAACTATTGAAAAAGACAGCAAGGTTCGAGTGGACAGAAGTGCATTCTAAGGCCATTAACAAAATTAAAACAGAATTAATTTCTAAATCCCAATTGGCACACTTTGATCCAAGGCTTGTAACCAAGCTTACGGTGGATGCAAGTCCGATTGGACTGGGCGCAGTGTTAGCTCAAGTTTATGAGAATGGTGTGGAAAGGCCAATAGAGTTCGCGTCGCGAAAGTTGACTGAAACTGAAAGAAGATATTCTCAATTGGACAGGGAAGCCATAGCTATTCTTTTTGGAATGAAGCGGTTTCACCATTATTTATATGGCCGAGAATTCATATTAGTGACCGATAACAAACCTCTCATGCATATATTAGGTCCCAAGAAAGGAATTCCACAGATGGCAGCTAATCGCTTGCAACGAATCGCCCTGTTTTTGACAGGGTATACATTTTAAATTGAATGCATTCGTTCTGAGGCAAATGTTGCCGATTATTTTTCACGATTCCCAAACGCAGAAGATGGGGAAGTGCAAGTTGAAGACTTGTGTTACATAAACTATGTACAGGAAATTAATAAGTTGCCCATAACCATAGAGGACGTGAAAAGAGAATCGCAAAATGATGCCATACTATCAAAAATCATAAAAAATATGGAATATGGTTGGGGACAAAGTGAGGTCGATGTTCTTTTGAAACCATTTTATGTTAGGCGAGATGAACTATGTGTTGAAGGTGGGTGTTTGTTTTGGGGCTACCGCATAATAGTCCCTGTATCGCTTCAATCGTCTGTGTTAGCAGAGCTACATAAAACACACATGGGTATAAGCAAAATGAAAGCCATGGCAAGAAATTATTGTTTGTGGCCGAAGCTAGATAGTGATTTAGAAGCTATTGCAAAATCGTGTGAACAATGTCTGGCAACTAGATCGGACCCTCCGAAAGGAAAACTTATTTGTTGGGAGTGGCCTGAGGAACCGTGGAGTCGCATTCATATAGATTTCTTAGGACCGATTTTTAAGAGATGGTTTTTAGTAGTAGTGGACAGCCATAGCAAGTGGCCAGAGTGTATAGATATGGGCACTAATACAACTAGCAGAGCTACGATAAGTAAATTAAGACCATTATTTGCACGTTTTGGTGTTCCTAAAACGTTAGTGTCTGATAATGGCACCGCATTTGTTTCGAACGAATTCAAGCACTTTTTGAAAATAAATGGTATAAAACATCAAACAGCACCAGTAGGAAATCCGGCTACCAACGGACAAGCCGAAAATTTTGTAAAAACTATTAAAAACGCGTTAAAACGAGCTTTAGGAGCAGAAGAAAAAATTGAAATTCAAACTGCTCTAACTTCTTTTCTATTAGATTATAGAAATACCATTCATGCAAGCACATGTGTGTCGCCAGCAGAGTTAATGTTAGGTAGAAAATTAAGAACTAGATTATACTTACTTAATCCTAAGCGAAATATGAAAATGGATTTAAGCAAAATACAAACAAATGTTAAAAAACATCAAGAAAACCAAAACCAACATTATAAATCTAGATCAAGAAAAAAATTTAAAATAAATGAAATAGTTATGGTTAAAGATTATTGCAAGGCAAATAAAACAATTTGGACTAAAGCTAAGATTGTAAAAATTTTGGGAAGACAAATTTATTTGGTCGAAGTAATTCAATCTAATAAGATTTGGAAAAGACATTTAAATCAAATAATTGGTACTAGCGACAAAAATTATTCAAACTATACTCCGCTTACCATTAACGATGATCTTTGTAATGTAATAAAAAACAAATCTATTGTTGAACCTAATATTTTATCAGAGTGCGAAGCAAATTTAGAGGAGGATGATGTATTGGTAAATAATAAAAATTCGGAATTAGGAAAGGAAGAGCTAAATGTAAACACACCGAAATCAATTGTAAAAAAGTATAATTTAAGAAGTAAGAAACAAATAAATACATAAAAAGAACAATTGAATAGTATAATGTAAATATATATACCAAATCAATTGAAATGTGAAATTTAGAATGTTAGAAAATTGAACTGTAAAATAATACGAATTGAACTATGAAATCGAATTGTAAAGGACAATCAACTGAGGGGGAATATTGTGGTGAGTTGCACCTAAATGATTTAGTTTATTTAATAATTAACTAAAGAGATCTGGTAACACTCAGTGAGTGGTGAGTTGATTGTCCTCTCTTGCATTAAGCGTATCAACATGTACAATCTACAATGTACATACATAGCACTTAGATAAACTGAAATAAATCAGTCTGTTAACCAAAGCCAACGTGTGCGTTTCACTCGAGTTATCACAACATGTAAGAACTGAAGTCGACTCTTAATATCTACTTGTATAGAAACAAAACCGATCTATTTAAAGGGACATTGTGCGTGCTCGTGGGGTGTCAGTGCAAAAGTACCTTTGCTATTCTTAAAGCCGACTTCCTCTTACAATATATTGTTGAAAGTAAAGAAGATGATCATGTAGTTTTTTTTCAATGTTTGTCTGCATCAATAGATTCCAAAAGTCTTCAGAAAGGTTGCTCACGAAGTTGAGCTGGGATTCATTATTAAGAAAACATGTAAGAACGTTTCGAAAGAAGATACTATGAACTATGTAGGTGTGTACTGCCTGGCACTGGATTTGACTGCACAGTACTAATTGGTAAGAAGATTTCCATTTCATTGAACACACAATTCAAATCAAACCAAATCTGAATAGAGAAATGCTCGTCAAAATGGCCATCCATGGACTCTCGGCAAGGGATTCGACACATTCACTCCAGTTTCACCTCTAATTCCTGTGTCTTCAGTCAAAGATCCTCATATATGACTTAAAATTGTGGCTTAAAGTGAACGGCGAAATGCGTCAAAATGGAAACACCAAAGATCTGATATTTAAAATTCTCAAATTAATCGAACATGCATCGAAATACATGACGCTAGAGGCAAACGATCTGGTGTTAACTAGAACCACAGATGGTTCGACAATATTGGTCGATGGAGATATTGTTGAATGTGGATTAGGTGAACTAGTCAAACTAAAGTTTAAGGTTGTCGATGAGTGACGATAGATAAATTAATAAACAAACAAGGTTTACCTACTTTAAAATTTGTTTTGATTTGTTGTTTTTTTTATTTAACTTTTTGCAAAGTAGACTTTTACCGCCGTATTAATAAACGCGGAATAGCTGGATCGATAAATCCAGCTTCTTTGTCAACGGGATATCGTTTAAGTTGGAATTCATTGTCAGAGCAGACACTTTCTGATTTCACTTTTTCAACTCGAGCTAGAGTATGGTATTCTGGAGTTTCTTCTGTGGGTAGTTGTGAAATTCCAACAGTATTTGGTCCTTGTATGTAGCGAGCTTTAGCACAACTGATTCTGCCATCGTTAGTAACTTTTTCAATTGTTACTTTGCATTGCAATAGCTGTTCGACTAAGCTGAGGAGTTCCAAATACAAATCATCCAGTAGATCGTGGATTTCTTCTAGTTCAAGTTCTTTGTAATTATCTTTTATTAGTTTTTGTGACATTTTTGCATGTTTAAAGACTTGTTTAATTCAATTTTTGAATTTAAAGTTTTGAATAACAAATATTGCCCGTATTTCCCATTGAATTCCCGCGATTTTTGTCTCCTCATACGTCACAGCTGAATGTAAAAAAGCAAGACATGCGCGTGTCGTAATCTTATTATTCTTTCATTCATGCAACACATAGACTGCTATTAGGCGTGTTTTATTGAAATTCTATGTGCACTTATGTTCACTTCAGCAAAACATCGCTCATGGGAAAACAACAACTCCTTATGTCAATAGCCTAAGTGCACATAAATATCGCAGTTAGCTAACTGCACAACGGGGATGGCTGGTAAATTTATTTTTTTGGCACCCAGAGGTTGGCAGTCTTTGGGTTGTGTTCGTTCATATTTCTGATTTTCGACAACAGATTGAATAAGTCTGTTCTTTACTTTTTGTGCACAGAAATTTTTTTTAAGGAAAGGTTGTAAAATTCTTTCAGAAACTCTCTGAAAGAGCGTATTTGTCTTAAAAGTAAAGAAACGCCTTGAACAAAACATTCGCAGCAACGCAACGCTTGGAAAAACGTCTGTTTGGCAGTTGTGGTATTTGTTTTGGCTGTGCACGATTTCTGTCCACAGAAATTTTGGTGGCGGAAATCCGCAGGACGGGGAAATTTTTTTACTCTCTCGAGAGCACTCTTTTTTGTGCACTGTTACAAAAAATCGGAACGGGATTAGACTGACTTTCGCCGAATTTCGGTGCATTTCGTGCGAATTTTCAGTAAAGAAGCACACCTAATAGCTAATAGATGAGTCAGGTGGTGGCTTGGTGGGGACATAAATAGACACGCAGTTACTAACACACACACACACACACAATGAAAGTTTCGCAATCGGTCAGAAAAAAATAACATCAGACAGAACACATAAGAACATCAGAACCAAGGCAACCAAAAACATGAGTCACAAAATGAATCTAATTGAACACAGCCATTACGAAAAAAAATTAAAGTGACTTTTTTTTTTGTTTACATCGAAAGGAAAAAGTTGAAATGCGACAAATAAATTGAGAATCAGAATTAAATAGAGAAAAATGGAAATAGAAAATAAAAGGTATGCATTTATATTCTTCTGAATGCAAATTTTTAATTTTTCTTATCCTTTGTAGTGCGTTTATGTGCACACGATATATGCGCGTGTCAAGCGACGAATTCCACTCGTCACTTGATACGCCGCAATGTGATCTTGTGCACATCATCACACCATAATTTTCCCACGAATAATTTCCCATGAATAATTTGCTGACTCTTCTTCATGTATGAATAATTTGCTGACTCCTCTTCATGTATGAATGTGGAGTCATAGTTTTCGTTTCTAGAGTTAGTTACTTTAAAGACACAGAACAATAAAGATTAAAATAAAGAATCCGCAATGACTTTTATTATTACAACACTGAAAAGACTTTTTTATTATTACATGGCGACCGTGACAGCTGCAATCTTCAACAAATGGAAGTATTGAGTGAAGTAAAGAAAGTGTGTAGTAAAAAAAAAAAAAAAAGCTCTCGTATACTGAATCATTGAAGAGATCAACCTGTAATAATTAATCCAAAAAGAAAAAACCCAAGAGATGAGAGTGAATAAAGTTATTGATAAGTGAGATGGTGTTAGTTGTTAATTACATAGTTGCGATGATGATTGTTCAAAAAAAAATAATTGAAAAAGAAGTGAAAGAAAAGTTAGGAAGTGATTACGATGTTTCCTTGCCTAATTTACTAATAATATTTGTTAACGCTTTTACTTGTGACATAAACTACCTACCAATACCAAACAATCCACCCATCGTATTTGATAAATCGCTACCATAAGGATTTTCCAAAGACGGTTAGACGGACAACCGCATTGCTGAAGTGATTACGATGTTTCCTTGCCTAATTTACGAATAATATTTGTTAACGCCTCTACTTGTGACATCAACTCACTGCCAAACAATCCATCCATCGTATTTGATACATCGCTACTCAAAGGATTTTCCAAAGACGTTTAGTAAATGGACGTTTAGTGAATGGACAATGCTGTAAGCCTTTTGTATTTTTTGTTATTATTTTTTTTTAACATCTCTGAACTAGTGAGTAAAGTATGAAGAGTTTGTTTTAATTTTAATGAAAATTATTCTAGTTATGACTTGTAGTGCCATGTATATTTAGCAAATGACAGTCAGTCACACACACAGTCAATTGCAATAGCCGTAAGTTCATTAGAAAAAATAAAGAGTATGTAATCCAAACATTGATGAACATATTAATACAAAAATCCCAAGATGTTTTTTCAAATATGTTAAAAGAACGTATAACTTTCAATTTAGCTGTAACTTTAATGAACATTGTTTTAGTGTTGTACAAGTAAGAAAAAGTAACTTTTGCTATTGAACGACATGCACACATGTTAGATTCGTAGAATTTCTTTTGTATTCGATCATTTTTTTTTTTTCTCATCAAATTAATATAGATAATGGCACTGCTAAAGAAATTGCCAAGCGCCATTTTAATGGGTTTATCAGGTTATGAAATAGGTAAAGACAGGCAGGAAGAAAAGATAGAAAAGCTTAGAGACATACAAAACAAATTTTACGAACAAATTAATAACAACAACAACCAGCCAATCCAAGACAATAACCAAACATTACTTATCTTAGTAGCCGTATTTATAGTCGTGGTAATTTTGTTTTGGTCATTTAAATTTTTCCTGTTAATCAAGTTTAACAAGACAGTCCAAAGACCAGGAATCTAAACCTATTTTCATGGCTCAACCAATAACATGGGAAAGCTTAACACAAAAATTAAAAGAAACAAAAACCGAATTTGAAAAATCATACAAATGTTTAAACAGATTGCCAATTCCAAAAAAAACAACGCAGATTAAGCATCTGAATATCTTACAATGTCTACACAATACCATAACAGGTATTTTTAATTCAGTAGACGCGGATTTAACCACAGAGCATCGGGCAGATTTCACTATACATTTCACAACAATAAAATCAAAACTTGAATCATTATTTGATTTACTCCAAATTCCCCAAGAGGTCCCAAAAGACTTCAAGAAATTTCTTAATATAGATTTCGAAACCTTTTTTGATCCCGATCCGGAAATTGAAACACTGGATGAATCCCCAAAACCAAAAATAAAAATTAATGAAACCATGGCACAAACATTAGCCGAATTTCTTAAATTGTCCTCATCACTCTTACCCGAGTTCGATGGAAAGGCAGAAAATTTACAAAGCTTCAAAGATGCTCTGCTTCTTATTGATTCGTTAAAAGGTGCACATGAAGCATCAGCAGTTAGTCTTGTAAAGACCAAACTAAAGGGCCATGCTAGGAACCTAATAAGCAATGAAAAAACAATAGTTGAGATAGTTGAAAAGCTAGATGCAAAAGTAAAAGGAGATTCAGTAGATGTAATTTCTGCGAAATTACTAAATCTACAACAGAAAAATAAGACAGCAAATCAATATGTACAAGAAATAGAAAAATTGACAAAATCTTTAGAAGGAGCTTATATAAACGATGGTTTATCTTCTGATCTAGCTGCTAAGTATAGCACAACGCTCGCTGTAAAGGCTATGACACAAAACTGTTCTATCGATAAGGTAAAACTTATTATGCAGGCCGGCACATTCAGCGATATGAATGAGGCCATGTCCAAATTCGTAAACAGTTGCACAGAGGCAACCGGACATTCTAATTCTGTATTTTTTTACAGGCAAACCAATAACAGGGGTAATCGTGGAAATTACCATGTAAGAGGTAACTATCACAATAATGGCTACCGCAACAACCAGTACAATAACAGGGGAAATGGCCGATATATAGGCAACTCTAGAGGCAACCCCAGAGGCCATGTTAACTCGTGGCGTGGCCACAATAATAACAACCGAAATAATGTTCGAGTTACCCAAAGTAACTCGGAAAACTCCCAAGACCCTTTAGGAAACAACATATAAGTACAAAAGTTCATGCTATCAATTTTAATCTCAACGTTTTCGTGTCATTTATGAATGTATTTACTAAACAAAAACTTACATTCCTTATAGACACAGGTGCAGATATTTCACTCCTAAAAGAAGATTCTGATGTTTACCAAGACATCCAAAATGACAAGATTATAAGTATCCAAGGAATAGGCCAGGGAATAATAAAATCCCAAGGTCTGGCCATGATAGAGCTTCAAACAGATAAATACATCATTCCACACAATTTCCATATAGTTGATTCAAATTTTGCAATACCATGTGATGGAATCATAGGCATAGATTTTATAAAACAATTTAACTGCCAATTAGATTTCAAATCAAATGAAGATTGGTTTATAATCAGACCCAACAATTTAAATTTTCCGATTTATGTCCCAATAACATACAGTTCTGGTAAAAATTCAATCCTTCTACCAGCAAGATCACAAGTAATAAGAAAAATTGAAATAAAAACAAAAGACGAGGTCATTTTTATTCCCAACCAAGAAATAAAACATGGCATCTATGTTGCAAATACAATAGCAACATCACAATTTGCATTAGTCCGTCTACTAAATACAACCGATACTGACCAACTGGCCAGCCTAAGTAACTTAAAATATGAACCACTTTCAAACTATGATGTGGTCCACACTAATCAAAATAGTAGAACAGAAGCAGTTCTAAATCAACTAGAGAAGAATTTTCCGCCCCAATTCAAAAAGCAATTAACAGAAATATGCACCGAATTCAGTGATGTATTCGGATTAGAAACAGAATCAACAACTACAAATAATTTTTATAAGCAAAACTTGAGATTGAAAGATAGCGAACCAGTATATATTAAGAACTACCGGAGTCCTCACAGTCATGTTGAAGAAATTCAAAAACAAGTTAATAAATTAATAAAGGACAAAATAGTCGAACCGTCTGTATCTGAATATAATAGCCCGCTTTTACTAGTCCCCAAGAAAGCCCTACCTGGTTCCGAAGATAAAAAATGGAGATTAGTAATCGACTATCGTCAGTTAAATAAAAAACTTTTATCCGATAAATTTCCACTCCCAAGAATTGATGACATCCTAGACCAATTGGGTCGAGCTAAATACTTTTCATGTCTCGATCTAATGTCAGGTTTTCACCAAATTGAACTAGAAGAAAGTTCCAGAAATTTAACGTCTTTTTCAACGAGCAATGGCTCATATCGTTTGACGCGACTACCTTTTGGCTTAAAAATAGCCCCAAATTCATTCCAGAGAATGATGACCATAGCTTTCTCTGGACTTGAACCTTCACAAGCATTTCTCTACATGGACGACCTTATGGTTATAGGCTGTTCAGAAAAACATATGCTTAAAAATCTAACAAATGTTTTTAACACATGTAGAAAATACAATTTAAAATTGCATCCACAAAAATGTTCATTTTTCATGCATGAAGTGACCTTCCTGGGTCATAAATGCACTAATAAAGGAGTATCGCCAGATGACAAAAAATATGACGTCATCAAAAATTATCCAGTCCCACACGACGCGGATAGCGCTAGACGATTCGTTGCATTCTGCAACTATTACAGACGATTTATTAAAAATTTCGCCGATTATTCACGGCACATAACGAGGTTATGTAAAAAGAATATTCCTTTTGAGTGGACAGATGATTGCCAAAAAGCATTTCAATATTTGAAAAATAAATTAATGGAACCAAACCTATTACAATACCCAGATTTTAAAAAAGAATTTTGCATAATAACTGATGCAAGTAAACAAGCATGTGGAGCGGTTCTAACCCAAAACCATAACGGAATTCAACTCCCAATAGCTTATGCATCACGTTCATTCACAAAAGGTGAAAGCAATAAAAGCACAACAGAGCAAGAGCTCACAGCCATTCACTGGGCCATAACACATTTTCGACCATATATATATGGCAAACATTTCATAGTGAAAACAGATCACAGACCACTCACGTATTTATTCTCCATGACAAACCCAAGCTCAAAATTAATACGCATGAGGCTAGAATTAGAAGAGTATGACTTCACAGTTGAATACCTAAAGGGAAAAGACAATTTCGTGGCAGATGCCCTGTCTAGGATAACAATATCCGAGCTCAAAGACTTACAAGCTAAAGTCCTGAAAGTCACTACCAGGCACCAAAGTAAACAGAAAAAATCCTGCGCAGGAGAAAAACAAGTAGATCTGCATAAGCAATCTCTTGACATTGCTTCTAAGCCCAAAGTATTTGAAGTCATTTTCAATGACGAAGTACGAAAAGTAGTCACCTTGCGAATAACGGATTTCTTATGTTTATTTAAACGAGGGAACAAAATTATAGCAAGAATTGTAGTTAAAGATTTATATACCAATGGAACTCTAGATTTAGGTCTGTTTTTCCAAAGGCTCGAAACAGAAGCCGGTATATTAAAAATCAAAAAACTCAAAGTGGCACCGTGCGAAAAGATATTTGAATTCATTTCAATTGAATCTTTCAAAAAAATGGGCAACAAAATACTAAAATCATTACGAGTAGCGCTACTCAAGCCGGTGACCCAGATAAAAAATGAAAAAGATCAAGAAGCAATATTGTTTACGTACCATGACGATCCAATTACAGGAGGTCATACAGGCATAACTAAAACGCTAGCAAAAATAAAAAGACATTTTTATTGGAAAAATATGACACGTCATATTAAAGAACACATAAAAAGATGCCACAAATGCCTGACGTCGAAAACAACGAAACATACAAAAACACCCCTAATAACAACAGATACACCTACATATGCTTTTGACAAGGTAATATTTGATACAATTGGTCCTTTACCTCGATCAGAGAATGGCAACCAATATGCAGTCACTAATTTGTGACCTTACAAAATATTTAGTAGCCGTCCCAGTTGCGAATAAAAACGCAAACACAATTGCAAAAGCAATATTCGAATCTTTTATTCTGAAGTACGGTCCAATGAAGACGTTCATTACGGACATGGGAACAGAATACAAAAATTCTATTATAAATGACTTGTGCAAATATTTAAAAGTAGATAATATAACGTCTACAGCACATCACCACCAAACCGTTGGAACAGTAGAAAGGAGCCATAGAACTTTTAACGAATATATTCGTTCCTATATATCAGTTGACAAAACAGATTGGGATGTTTGGCTTCCATTCTTCGTTTACTGTTTCAACACGACACCCTCTATGGCACATAATTATTGTCCATACGAACTAGTTTATGGTTAGCAAAGTAATTTACCAACAAAGTTTAATTCAATAGATAAGATAGATCCTATATATAATGTAGATGACTACGCTAAGGAAGTAAAATTTAGATTAGAAACAGCATATAAGAGAGCTAAAATACTATTAGAAGTAAATAAAGCTAAAAATAAAGATTATTACGATAAAAAAATAGTTAGTCTCGATTTAAAGTTAGGAGATAAAGTTATGCTAAGAAACGAATCAGGTCATAAGCTGGACCCAGTTTATTTAGGCCCCTTTGAGGTCATAGAAATAGAGAACAATAACAACATAGTTATAAGGACAAATAAAAATAAGAAACAGAAAGTTCATAAGAATAGGTTAAAAATATATAATACTTAAGAGTTTTCATGGAATCGGTCTGATCAGCCTTTTTCAACCAAAATAAAATAAAAAATATATAAACAACCAACTTGTTTTTTTAAAATAACTTTTTAAAATTATTTTTTCTTCTTTCCTTGTCTAAACTTCATGTTAAGCATACATATATTTCGAATTTTTTTTATATATACATATGTTAAAAGAATAATTGCTATAAGAAAAAAAAAAGAATAAATTAATAAATAATGGTCAAATTAAATAATGTTGAAAAAAAAAATGTATTACTTAAAATATATGAAATAAAAATATATTTGTTTTTAATTTGTTAATCATTAAGATTTATGTACAATTAAAATAACTCCATTTAATTACATTATTTCTTAAAAAAGGGAGGTGTAGTGCGTTTATGTGCACACGATATATGCGCGTGTCAAGCGACGAATTCCACTCGTCACTTGATACGCCGCAATGTGATCTTGTGCACATCATCACACCATAATTTTCCCACGAATAATTTCCCATGAATAATTTGCTGACTCTTCTTCATGTATGAATAATTTGCTGACTCCTCTTCATGTATGAATGTGGAGTCATAGTTTTAGTTTCTAGAGTTAGTTACTTTAAAGACACAGAACAATAAAGATTAAAATAAAGAATCCGCAATGACTTTTATTATTACAACACTGAAAAGACTTTTTTATTATTACACCTTAGAACAAGTGCAAAGGGTACCAACTCTGAAAGTTAAAATAAAGTGACGTGCTAAGTGAATATAAACCAAAAATCGTTTTATTGTAAGTGAACATAAGTGCACATAGAAAATTTTCAATAAAACGCGGCTATTATACGGTGAAATTTGTTGCACGAAACTATTCGAATTCTTCTTTGTTATGTCATCCCGTGTCGCAAGTGTTATTATACGATGAAATCCAGTTTCATGAAACTAATTTCACATTTCTCTTTTTCTTTCATTCGGTGTTTTTATTTTTGGGGAAAAAATAGTTATCCAGTAATGCCTGGTTGCTTCAAAACCTCTTTTATTGGCGATTGAAAAACAAAAAAGTCATTATTATTAGTCCCTTATTACATGATGTCTCACGAGCCGAGTCTCACATGAGTGCGAAAAAGAAAGGAGATGTGAGGAAATGAGATGCACAAAAAAATTCCCGATGAGTACCGTGCCGATTTTTAGCAGTCTCATATTGACGTTTCTTTTTTCCCATATTCGTTTTTGCTGTGTTGCTGTAATGCATTTTTTGTGTTGGTCAAATGAGCGTCAACTGAATGTTTTTTCATTTTCGTTGTGGTCTTGTTTTTTATTTTTCAAATCAAAAGTTGTAAAACCAATTTGTTATTTTTGTAATTTTATCAAGCAACTTTCTTTATTTAGAGAAAAATAAAACTTTGAAATTTATAAAGTGACAACAAGAAAAGGATTGAAAGAGAAATGAAGAATTGTCAACTTTGAGAAGTGAGCCTTCAAAATTGAACATGTAATAGTGATTGTCTCACGGGATGAAAATTTAAAAGGAACGTCAAAAATGAGACATGTCTCGTGAGACATCGTATAATAGGGGACTTAGTATGACTGCTATTATACGGTGAAATTTGTTGCACGAAACTACTTCGAATTCTTCTTTGTTATGTCATCCCGTGTCGCAAGTGTTATTACACGATGAAATCCAGTCTCATGAAACTAGTTTCAAATTTCTCTTTTTCTTTCATTCGGTGTTTTTATTTTTGGGGAAAAATAGTTATCCAGTAATGCCTGGTTGCTTCAAAACCTCTTTTATTGGCGATTGAAAAACAAAAAAGTCATTATTATTAGTATTATTACTTATTATTGAACCCAAATAGAACCGAATAAACGAAAACACGAAAAAGGACAAAGAGAAACGTCAAAGCTGTTTCACGAAATCATAACCCATGCGACACAGGTTAGCTCATTGTCCATCTCTCTTTTTCGAACTTTCCTTCTCTTTTGCACTCATGGTGTTCGAACAGTTTCGTGCAACAAATTTCACCGTATAATAGCAGTCTATTATTACTTATTATTGAACCCAAATAGAACAGAATAAACAAAAACACGAACAAGGACAAAGAGAAACGTCAAAGCTGTTCCACGAAACCATAACCCATGCGACACAATGTAGCTCATTGTCCATCTCTCTTTTTCGAACTTTCGTTCTCTTTTGCACTCATGGTGTTCGAACAGTTTCGTGCAACAAATTTCACCGTATAATAGCAGTCATACTTTTCGAATCGATCCAGCTACAAGAGCTGTATCGGATCGGGAAATCGTATTTCAATTCGATGTAGGTATACACTGACACTCATTCCAATTGAAGTGTGATTCAATTCTAAGTGAAATTCGAGGTCATTGACATAATAGATATGGACTGCCAGTACCCAACTTCACGTCGGTCCCACTTAATGCCCAGCGCCTGTGAAAGGATAGCGGCATTTGTGGGTACCAAAATTTGACATTACTCTGTCATCTCCTTGTCACCTTTTTTCATTAAAAAAAATTATTTTCTTTTGCAATGTAATGTAACACCCACAAATCCGAACGAGAATCCGAACACGATCTTGGTGTCACAATCGATTTGATCAGTCGATATCTCTTTCAAACCAAATCGCATGCCCATCTTGATCCGGCCGATGGAAAGCTTGCAGCCTCAAAGGAACGATACGGAAACGACTTAATCAATCAGTGAGCCCGAAATAACTAGCAGGGTCTTGAAAAATTGGAGTGACAGAATACACCACTGCAAAGCAAGCTACTGAAACGACATTGTTTTCCACAATTTGAGTTTCTGGGTTTTGATTTCTGAACATCTTGGACTACCACAAGCCAACTCCTTTTCAGTCAATGGAACTCGTTCGTTAACTGGGTACTTGTATTACATTCCTGTAGACAAAAATTAAAAGGACTAAAATCAATTATTGTTCTCTTCATATCATTTTATTCCTCTGATTTTAAAAGCTACACTTTTCTCAAAGATCAAATAAGGCCTAGACTTTCTTTTTTTTTGCAAAAGACTTTCATCGGAATCAATGGCAACTCAGTTTCGTAAAGAACTTTTTTTATACTTCATCTTTCGAAGAGTGTATTTGATCTCCTCGTCTATTGTCTTCCTTTAAGAGAGAAACGTGGTTGGTTTCGCTTGTTTCTACATCATGTAGTATTCTTTGTGCGATGCCAGTACTCTTGTCTCAATTGAAAATCAAATCTGCATCCGGTGCACCTTTCTGATGTTTGAATTTCGGACGGTTCTTTTGTGATTGTAGAAGTCTCTTGGTAGTCTTCCTCTTCAATGCGTTCGCTTATGTTGAGAGTAAGTCTCTTTACTTTTTCATTTCTCGTATTTTCTGCTCTTGGAGTTTTAAATTGATGACCAGGTGACTATCGGATATATATTATATATCTTATATATTTGATTAACATTTTCAAGGCCCGAGATATCATCTTTGTCTTCATCACGACGCCGTTCTTTTGTCTCGTCCTCGTCAGACACAGATGAATCATTACTCAGCTAGAAAAAGCATATTGCTCAGCATTGTTTATTTTATTACCACGTTATACTTACAACTTCATCAAACTCGCTATCCTCACGAAAAAGATGCAATTCAGGTTCTTTGGGTGCACTATCACCAGAAGACTTACCGACAACCGTTGCTTCGTCCCGCTGCTTGTTACCTGATGATATCTCAAATGAATCTACAATCGTATGAGCATTGCGCTATTGAGATAGTTCACTTTCTTGTTATATCAGGTCTCCTCTCTCGTCAGCCTAGTGCGTAGTAATTTCGTAACATAAATCACACCAAATTGGGTTTTTTCTTACAACTAAATTGACTTTCCACTGCCTTCTCCAACTTTTTAGAACTTTTTCTCTATTAAGAGCCGAATCTACGTCTTAAAATTCTTCAAGTGAACTAATTTTTGTACATTATATTTCGACGTAAAACTGTGAATAACTTTGTTCTTATGCTCCCAAATTCGATTAACTAAATTCGATAAAGCTCGACTTTTAATTTGTGATATACACACATTATAAACTTATTTGTTTGAGCGCAGAAAAATTCCATCGAGCATTGACAACAACATAAAACTACAAACAGCATTGACACAAGATGACAAAAACAGAGAGACATCTGTTGTTAAGTGGTAACTTCTCTCGTTACTTCTCAGAAAACGATAGATGGCCATAGCGGAAAATCACGATTATTTTGCCACTATCCTTTCAGGGGCGCAAAGTCGCGGGGACCGCTTTGCTTTTAGGATTTTGTATGGATATGACGTTTCACTAGCAGTCCATATCTATTGGGACTGGGAACATGAGTTTGCACACCACCTGCCGGTTGTTTTGGAACTAAAGCGGGGGCACAAAGTGAAATGCTGTTTTGACAGCCCATACAAATTGTACTGAAAAAAGAAGAAATGGTGTCGGATTAAATAAATAAAATAAAATATTAAATCAAATAAAAGTGATTGAACTATGAGCGCATTAGCATCTTAAAATGTTAAAGCTTGAATAAAACAGTGCACACGAGTGATTTTTACCTTTCAACTGTATTTAATTTGCTTTTGAAAAATTTAAGAATATGCCATTTTTGTATGGGAAAAAATGTAAACAAAGCTCTACGTAGATTTTGTTGAGGGGATGATAAATTTTGTTTAACTTAAATTTTCATTGAATTATGAGTGGTCTTCGATATTTAATTGATTTAAACTAACGCACATTCTTGATTAAGAGCTTAATTTGTGCTTTTGTGGAAATTTTAATTCATATTTTTCAACTTAAATTTTTGTTGAAAATCACAGCTCGTTTTTGCACTTGCATTTTGGACACTTCCAGTAAACTTTTTGGTTGTGCTTTAATTTCATATTTTTCTTTACACTTTTATTAATCCATTTCAATAAGAATTTCGAATATTCGACCGGCAAAACATTATATTTTTAAACAATTTTTTTGGAAAAGTGGCAATTTCAATACAAAATGTGACTTGTTGTGCCCCTGCTCATTTCTATTTTTGCCGCTACGCGTCGTGATGGCCAGTCCCAATTACGTCAATGTTCGAGGTATATTTGGAAAGGTCATGATCGAAAAAGATTGACTTTTTTACCAATGGAAAACTAAATTGAATTAAATTTGAAGATGAAGTGTGAGTGTCAAAGAATTACCACGTGGGTAGTGAAAGTGTTAAAAACCGTATATTTGTTTACAAAAGTTGTACAAGTTTTTAAATATCTGAGATAGAACTGCGAACATTATCTGAGTTATTAAGTTTTTAAATCTGAAGTTTTGTTTACAGTCAAAATAGTTGATGCTCGCTTCTTTCCGACTGCGGCTCTGTAGTCTATGCGGCAGCGAATCATTTTTCATCCAACAAAAGGTAATTTCACGTGTTACGTCTCCCTTAAGTTCCTGTGTTCCTGCCTGCGGTGATCAACTACTTTTGCTTTACTGCGTGAACCCAACAAAAAGTTTCATTTTCTAACCACAAAACTAATAATAGCTTAAAATTCGCGCAGAATTTTAAGCTATTTTCCTTACAAAAAGTTTCATTTTCTAATTACAAAAACCCCACTTGCCTTTTATGAATTATAAAAAAAAAAATACTTAAAAATACCCTCTGGTATCACTTAAAACAAATAATAATGTCAAAGCAAGTCAAAGTAAACATTTATAAATAATTAAAAATGTTAAATTCAGTGATTTCTCCGCAATAAAATAGTGAAATGTATATATAAGAAGTGTTGTGTTTTATTCGGTAGTGTTTGCTTTCATTCAATTTTTATGATTTTAAGGAGAAAAAAAAATCAAAAAAGATGTTAAAAACAAAAAATTAAAACATTTATTAAATAATATAGACAAATATCACACATAAAATAATTTGAAATATAATCTATTTAGATGCCCCCAACCTGTAAAAAAAAAGTTTCGATCCCCAAGTCCCGTACCGGAGAAGTAATTTAGTAATTTTAGTAATTTATTTATTTATTTAGCATTAAACTTGCTATTTCAAGAAATATTTACAATTTTATACATTAGTAGTTGTTTTTGACATATTCTATAGCTGAGCGCTTAAATCTAACAATATTATTTTCTAATTTTACTTCTCGAGGAAGACTATTATAAATTTGTGCTCCTTTAAAAAATAACATATTTTGAGTTCTGCTATTTCTAAACAATGGTAAGTGCAAGTTATTATCATTTCTTAAGTTACGAGTTCGAAGTTCCCCTCTTATTATCAGTCTTTTTTGTAAGTAAACAGGCATCATATCATGTTTGATTTTAAAAATAAATATTAAAGTATTTAAAATAATTTTTTGTTTGACAGACAGCCATTTCAAGGTTCTTAACATATTTCTTATAGGTGTATACCGATTGCAACATAGTATGGATCTCATTGCCTTATTTTGTAAAATTTGTAACTTTGTTATCATTAATTCAGTCCCCAATAATAGTATTGTAGGGCAATACTCAAAATGTGGCTGTATAATGGAATTATATATTTTAATTGCCATAGAAATGCTTAGTTTTTTTCGTATTCTTCGAAAGAACCCGATTTTTATGGCTATTTTTTTAGAGATCATCTCAAAATGTTTTTTAAAATTTAAATTACTATCCAGGAATACTCCTAGGTATTTGGTTTCTCTTACACATTCAAATTCATTAATTTTACAAATCAATCTATTTTCTGGTAGTAACATTATTTTAGTTTTTTCTGTGTTTAATTTAAGCTTGTTCATATTCAAATAATTTTTTATATTGTTGATATCCGTTAACAACTTCAAGGCACTATTTTTTACCTCTTTATCTTCAATGTAAAATAAGCCATCATCCGCAAATAGTTTTAGTTTACAATATTTTAAAACGTTTTTTATATCATTTATATAAATTACAAATAGTATTGTACCCAAAATTGATCCTTGTGGTACCCCCAAATCAGAATTTATTGCAACAGAACTTACCCCATTAAACTTTACAATTTGCTGTCGTCCCATAAGATACGACTTAAACCAATTGAATTCTGTACCTCTTATGCCATACCCATACATTTTTTTTAACAAAATCACTCTATCCAACGTTTCGAATGCTCTTTTCAGGTCTATAAATACTGCTGCTATTTTTTTATTTTGGTGTAATATCTCCTTCCAGTCTGCTATTACATAGTTCAAAGCTGATTCGCAGGAATGTTTTCGTCTGAATCCAGATTGCTCCTCGATAATGATGTTGTTGATATTTAAATATTCTTCCAATTGTATTTGAACAACTTTTTCCAAAATTTTCTCGTAAAGTGGAAGCATGTTGATTGGCCGAAAGTCTTCACATTTTCTTGAGTTAGAAATTTTCTCCACTGGTGTAACAATCGACGTTTTCCATGTACTTGGAAATTTACCACTTTCAAGGGAGTAGTTTATTAAGTTTAATAAAGCAGGTCCCATTATTGTAATACTGTCTTTTATCATTGTTTTATTCATTAAGTTAAAGTCATTTTTGTTAGGCATCATTTCTACTATTTTTTAGAACTTCTTCTATTGAATTTAATTTTTTAAACTTAAAGCAATTTTCACTTATAAACGTTCGAAAAATTCCTTATCGACCGCAAAAATTCGTAAATAAAAATACTCAAATTACAACACGTAACAAAATATATTTATTAATTTATAAATGCATTTCGGTCCACCACTGGGGAACCATCATCAGCGAGCGTCAATTATACACTAAACAAGATTACAAAAGAGAAACAGTGCAAAAAGAAAATGAAAAAGTTATTTTATTTTGTTATTGTTTTTTTTTAAGCAACCAAACAAAGGTGATTGAATTGCTCCTGGTTCAAGATTCATCAGGTTGTCATATATATGTATATATAACGATTCGTAGGCATCAAGTTTGTAAGGTCTGCTTATTGATTTTAAAAGGCGAACATTTTCTATATCAAATTTGTTGTGCGGTACTTCGTGGTTAACATCATATGCGTGGGAGGCGATTGCATTCTCAAGTTTCTTACATTTAACAGCACGTATGTGTTCATTGAACCTAGTTTGTAATGCTCTTCTTGTTTGACCTATATATTTTTGGTTGCAGTTGGTGCAGGTTACTTCATAGACTCCACTTAGTTGTTCAAACGGGGTTTTGTCTTTCGTGGAGCCAAGGGCGAGCTTTAGTTTGTTGTTGTTGGAAAAAACCATTTGCATATTTGATTTCTCAAAAATATTTTGAAGTTTGTTGGTCACAGCAGGTGCAAAGGGGACAGAAACTCGTTGTGCTTGTGATGATAAGATGATTGAATTTTGTGAGAAGAGTGTACTTTCCTTGTTGCGTTTGATTTTCCTTGAATGTTTCTGGATGAGACGGTCAATTAAGGTTGCATGAAAACCATTAACATCAGCTATATGTTTGATTTGTTCATACTCCCGTTTATAGTTTTCAACCGACAATGGGAGGCGGCAAAGTCTATGTACCATAGAATGAAAAGAAGCTATTTTCTGTTGATACGGACAAAATGAATCATTCGTAATGTATCTATCTGTTGATGTTGATTTTCGATAAACTGCGAAATGAAGTTTATTGTCTTGGCGTTTTATTTCAAGATCAAGAAAAGGTAGAGTGTGTTCGATTGGATTTTCTCAAAAGTGAATTGTATACTTGGATAGCGGTTGTTGATGGTTTCCAGAATATGTTCCACATTGGTTTCTTTCACTATTGCAAAGGTGTCGTCCACATATCTAAACCAAATGCGGGGTAAAACACCCTCTGTCTTTAGATCAGATTCAAAATAGCTCATGAACGCTTCTGCAACGTAAGGTGAAAGGCTATTACCCATACTGCACCCGAAGTCGTTTGAGTAGAAAACATCACGAAATCTGAAACAATTGTGTTTCATACACAATTCAATAGCCTCCACATAAGTTTTAAACTGATCGGTTGATAGATTGAATTTATCAAGGTGTTTTTTAATCGATTCAACCGCAATGTTTATTGGAACAGATGGAAAAAGAGCTGTCACATCAAAGGAAATCATTATTTCGTCATCTTCTAAAACAACGTCTTTGATTTTTTCTACAAATTCATAGGTATTTTTGACAGAATAGCCTTCAAATGGACCAAACTTTTTCAATTCGTTTACTAGCCAACGAGCTACCTTGGAAAGGGGTGAGTTTATATTGGAAACGATTTTCCTCATTTTGTCCCCACTTTTGTGGATTTTAGGAAGACCGTACATAAGTGGGACCGAAGGGTTCGACACAATTAAACGATATTTGTTAATCCCAAAAACACGAGATATTGCATCGATCGCAGTTCTGGCATCCTTAATCATTGTTGGGAGTGGAGATTTTTTACAAATACTAAAATTGTCTTCCTCAATAGATTTTTTCATTCTACAATCATATTCATTTTTGTCCATTATAACCACCTGATTGCCTTTATCTGCTTTTAAGTAATAAACGTTGCGATTTTTAAGTTTGATCAAAGAGCTGTTCCATTGTTTGGTGTCAATATGTTTTTGTTTGTGTGATTGAGCAGTTCTAATAAGGGGCAGCGCTGCATCTCTTACTTGTTTTTTAATTTCAGATGGTTTATATTGTATAGCTGCTTCAACATCAGCGATAAGATCAACAAAGGGTTCATTACGTGGTTTGATAGAAAAATTTAAACCTCTATTCAACAGATCCATTTCGTCGACATCAAACACTTCATTAGATAAATTAACAACCAAAGATGTTATGGGTTTTACAGATGGTTTTGATTGGTCAAGATTATTTGAATTCTTTTCGATTAACTTTTCTAATTTCTTATTTTGTGTGTCACGTTTCTTGTTGAAAACAGCATCACTTCTAGCAATTGATGAAAAATGAAACCTATTAAATTCATTAAATTGTTCGTTGTTTAGTTGTTTTGTTAATTTCAAATGAAGATTATATAGTTTGAGTTGCAAACTATCTAAATTACTGTAGTGGAACTGGAGTTCGAACTTCAACCATAAATTCTGGGCATGTTTTATGACTTTTATAGTTCTGGAGTTGTTTACACAGCACTGCAATTTAATGAAGTTGGGAAGGACATTTTTTCGTTTGCAATCACTAAGAAAAAGAATGTCTGCTTTTGTCCTGTTAATTTGTATTAAAAGACGTGTAAATTGGCTTTTATCGCGTTCGGAAAACATAGTTATAAAAAGGTTTTAGTCAAATTTAATCACTAAAATTAAAGCCGGTTTGTGGTCAGTTTATATTATAAACGTTCGAAAAATTCCTTATCGACCGCAAAAATTCGTAAATAAAAATACTCAAATTACAACACGTAACAAAATATATTTATTAATTTATAAATGCATTTCGGTCCACCACTGGGGAACCATCATCAGCGAGCGTCAATTATACACTAAACAAGATTACAAAAGAGAAACAGTGCAAAAAGAAAATGAAAAAGTTATTTTATTTTGTTATTGTTTTTTTTTTAAGCAACCAAACAAAGGTGATTGAATTGCTCCTGGTTCAAGATTCATCAGGTTGTCATATATATGTATATATAACGATTCGTAGGCATCAAGTTTGTAAGGTCTGCTTATTGATTTTAAAAGGCGAACATTTTCTATATCAAATTTGTTGTGCGGTACTTCGTGGTTAACATCATATGCGTGGGAGGCGATTGCATTCTCAAGTTTCTTACATTTAACAGCACGTATGTGTTCATTGAACCTAGTTTGTAATGCTCTTCTTGTTTGACCTATATATTTTTGGTTGCAGTTGGTGCAGGTTACTTCATAGACTCCACTTAGTTGTTCAAACGGGGTTTTGTCTTTCGTGGAGCCAAGGGCGAGCTTTAGTTTGTTGTTGTTGGAAAAAACCATTTGCATATTTGATTTCTCAAAAATATTTTGAAGTTTGTTGGTCACAGCAGGTGCAAAGGGGACAGAAACTCGTTGTGCTTGTGATGATAAGATGATTGAATTTTGTGAGAAGAGTGTACTTTCCTTGTTGCGTTTGATTTTCCTTGAATGTTTCTGGATGAGACGGTCAATTAAGGTTGCATGAAAACCATTAACATCAGCTATATGTTTGATTTGTTCATACTCCCGTTTATAGTTTTCAACCGACAATGGGAGGCGGCAAAGTCTATGTACCATAGAATGAAAAGAAGCTATTTTCTGTTGATACGGACAAAATGAATCATTCGTAATGTATCTATCTGTTGATGTTGATTTTCGATAAACTGCGAAATGAAGTTTATTGTCTTGGCGTTTTATTTCAAGATCAAGAAAAGGTAGAGTGTGTTCGATTGGATTTTCTTTTTCAAAAGTGAATTGTATACTTGGATAGCGGTTGTTGATGGTTTCCAGAATATGTTCCACATTGGTTTCTTTCACTATTGCAAAGGTGTCGTCCACATATCTAAACCAAATGCGGGGTAAAACACCCTCTGTCTTTAGATCAGATTCAAAATAGCTCATGAACGCTTCTGCAACGTAAGGTGAAAGGCTATTACCCATACTGCACCCGAAGTCGTTTGAGTAGAAAACATCACGAAATCTGAAACAATTGTGTTTCATACACAATTCAATAGCCTCCACATAAGTTTTAAACTGATCGGTTGATAGATTGAATTTATCAAGGTGTTTTTTAATCGATTCAACCGCAATGTTTATTGGAACAGATGGAAAAAGAGCTGTCACATCAAAGGAAATCATTATTTCGTCATCTTCTAAAACAACGTCTTTGATTTTTTCTACAAATTCATAGGTATTTTTGACAGAATAGCCTTCAAATGGACCAAACTTTTTCAATTCGTTTACTAGCCAACGAGCTACCTTGGAAAGGGGTGAGTTTATATTGGAAACGATTTTCCTCATTTTGTCCCCACTTTTGTGGATTTTAGGAAGACCGTACATAAGTGGGACCGAAGGGTTCGACACAATTAAACGATATTTGTTAATCCCAAAAACACGAGATATTGCATCGATCGCAGTTCTGGCATCCTTAATCATTGTTGGGAGTGGAGATTTTTTACAAATACTAAAATTGTCTTCCTCAATAGATTTTTTCATTCTACAATCATATTCATTTTTGTCCATTATAACCACCTGATTGCCTTTATCTGCTTTTAAGTAATAAACGTTGCGATTTTTAAGTTTGATCAAAAAGCTGTTCCATTGTTTGGTGTCAATATGTTTTTGTTTGTGTGATTGAGCAGTTCTAATAAGGGGCAGCGCTGCATCTCTTACTTGTTTTTTAATTTCAGATGGTTTATATTGTATAGCTGCTTCAACATCAGCGATAAGATCAACAAAGGGTTCATTACGTGGTTTGATAGAAAAATTTAAACCTCTATTCAACAGATCCATTTCGTCGACATCAAACACTTCATTAGATAAATTAACAACCAAAGATGTTATGGGTTTTACAGATGGTTTTGATTGGTCAAGATTATTTGAATTCTTTTCGATTAACTTTTCTAATTTCTTATTTTGTGTGTCACGTTTCTTGTTGAAAACAGCATCACTTCTAGCAATTGATGAAAAATGAAACCTATTAAATTCATTAAATTGTTCGTTGTTTAGTTGTTTTGTTAATTTCAAATGAAGATTATATAGTTTGAGTTGCAAACTATCTAAATTACTGTAGTGGAACTGGAGTTCGAACTTCAACCATAAATTCTGGGCATGTTTTATGACTTTTATAGTTCTGGAGTTGTTTACACAGCACTGCAATTTAATGAAGTTGGGAAGGACATTTTTTCGTTTGCAATCACTAAGAAAAAGAATGTCTGCTTTTGTCCTGTTAATTTGTATTAAAAGACGTGTAAATTGGCTTTTATCGCGTTCGGAAATTTAACTTAACCAATTTACACGTCTTTTAATACAAATTAACAGGACAAAAGCAGACATTCTTTTTCTTAGTGATTGCAAACGAAAAAATGTCCTTCCCAACTTCATTAAATTGCAGTGCTGTGTAAACAACTCCAGAACTATAAAAGTCATAAAACATGCCCAGAATTTATGGTTGAAGTTCGAACTCCAGTTCCACTACAGTAATTTAGATAGTTTGCAACTCAAACTATATAATCTTCATTTGAAATTAACAAAACAACTAAACAACGAACAATTTAATGAATTTAATAGGTTTCATTTTTCATCAATTGCTAGAAGTGATGCTGTTTTCAACAAGAAACGTGACACACAAAATAAGAAATTAGAAAAGTTAATCGAAAAGAATTCAAATAATCTTGACCAATCAAAACCATCTGTAAAACCCATAACATCTTTGGTTGTTAATTTATCTAATGAAGTGTTTGATGTCGACGAAATGGATCTGTTGAATAGAGGTTTAAATTTTTCTATCAAACCACGTAATGAACCCTTTGTTGATCTTATCGCTGATGTTGAAGCAGCTATACAATATAAACCATCTGAAATTAAAAAACAAGTAAGAGATGCAGCGCTGCCCCTTATTAGAACTGCTCAATCACACAAACAAAAACATATTGACACCAAACAATGGAACAGCTCTTTGATCAAACTTAAAAATCGCAACGTTTATTACTTAAAAGCAGATAAAGGCAATCAGGTGGTTATAATGGACAAAAATGAATATGATTGTAGAATGAAAAAATCTATTGAGGAAGACAATTTTAGTATTTGTAAAAAATCTCCACTCCCAACAATGATTAAGGATGCCAGAACTGCGATCGATGCAATATCTCGTGTTTTTGGGATTAACAAATATCGTTTAATTGTATCGAACCCTTCGGTCCCACTTATGTACGGTCTTCCTAAAATCCACAAAAGTGGGGACAAAATGAGGAAAATCGTTTCCAATATAAACTCACCCCTTTCCAAGGTAGCTCGTTGGTTAGTAAACGAATTGAAAAAGTTTGGTCCATTTGAAGGCTATTCTGTCAAAAATACCTATGAATTTGTAGAAAAAATCAAAGACGTTGTTTTAGAAGATGACGAAATAATGATTTCCTTTGATGTGACAGCTCTTTTTCCATCTGTTCCAATAAACATTGCGGTTGAATCGATTAAAAAACACCTTGATAAATTCAATCTATCAACCGATCAGTTTAAAACTTATGTGGAGGCTATTGAATTGTGTATGAAACACAATTGTTTCAGATTTCGTGATGTTTTCTACTCAAACGACTTCGGGTGCAGTATGGGTAATAGCCTTTCACCTTACGTTGCAGAAGCGTTCATGAGCTATTTTGAATCTGATCTAAAGACAGAGGGTGTTTTACCCCGCATTTGGTTTAGATATGTGGACGACACCTTTGCAATAGTGAAAGAAACCAATGTGGAACATATTCTGGAAACCATCAACAACCGCTATCCAAGTATACAATTCACTTTTGAAAAAGAAAATCCAATCGAACACACTCTACCTTTTCTTGATCTTGAAATAAAACGCCAAGACAATAAACTTCATTTCGCAGTTTATCGAAAATCAACATCAACAGATAGATACATTACGAATGATTCATTTTGTCCGTATCAACAGAAAATAGCTTCTTTTCATTCTATGGTACATAGACTTTGCCGCCTCCCATTGTCGGTTGAAAACTATAAACGGGAGTATGAACAAATCAAACATATAGCTGATGTTAATGGTTTTCATGCAACCTTAATTGACCGTCTCATCCAGAAACATTCAAGGAAAATCAAACGCAACAAGGAAAGTACACTCTTCTCACAAAATTCAATCATCTTATCATCACAAGCACAACGAGTTTCTGTCCCCTTTGCACCTGCTGTGACCAACAAACTTCAAAATATTTTTGAGAAATCAAATATGCAAATGGTTTTTTCCAACAACAACAAACTAAAGCTCGCCCTTGGCTCCACGAAAGACAAAACCCCGTTTGAACAACTAAGTGGAGTCTATGAAGTAACCTGCACCAACTGCAACCAAAAATATATAGGTCAAACAAGAAGAGCATTACAAACTAGGTTCAATGAACACATACGTGCTGTTAAATGTAAGAAACTTGAGAATGCAATCGCCTCCCACGCATATGATGTTAACCACGAAGTACCGCACAACAAATTTGATATAGAAAATGTTCGCCTTTTAAAATCAATAAGCAGACCTTACAAACTTGATGCCTACGAATCGTTATATATACATATATATGACAACCTGATGAATCTTGAACCAGGAGCAATTCAATCACCTTTGTTTGGTTGCTTAAAAAAAAAACAATAACAAAATAAAATAACTTTTTCATTTTCTTTTTGCACTGTTTCTCTTTTGTAATCTTGTTTAGTGTATAATTGACGCTCGCTGATGATGGTTCCCCAGTGGTGGACCGAAATGCATTTATAAATTAATAAATATATTTTGTTACGTGTTGTAATTTGAGTATTTTTATTTACGAATTTTTGCGGTCGATAAGGAATTTTTCGAACGTTTATAATATAAACTGACCACAAACCGGCTTTAATTTTAGTGATTAAATTTGACTAAAACCTTTTTACAATTTTCACTATTTACCATATTTTGATTTGACCATTGTACACTTGGTATTTTTTGATTAATTTCAATTACACTTTTGATAAAAAATTCATTGAATTTATTGGCAATCATTTTATTGTCTGTTATTTTACTTCCATTAAATTCGATACCGTTAATTTCTGCTACAGTCTGTCCCAATACCAATGTTTTCAATGTTTTCCACATACTTTTTTGATCATTAGCACTGTTCAATTTATTTTGAATATAGTTTCTCTCAGTCACTTGAAGATTATTTTTATACCTATTTCTTATTCAATCCTCGGCGCTTCTAGTTAGCACAAACTTAAAGTGACTTCTAATTTTGTTTGACTTCTGTCTCCTTAAATCACTGTTGAACCATTTTTGGTCTGACTCTTTAAATGACTTTTGAACCACAAAACACTGTATGACTCTAAGTATTTCCTTTTCAAATTTTTCAAAATCACATTCACTTATGTTTACCAAAGTACTTATTCTATTTATATCACTTTGTCTAATACTTTGTATAAATCTATGTTTATTGTATTTTAAAATGTTCACTTTTCTTACTTGCATGTCTTTATTTTTACGCACCGGCAGTTTAAACACTATCGTTTCGTGGTCACTTATTTTTAGATCATTTTTCACTTTTACTTCTATTGATTCTATATCCGTTACTACATAGTCCAATAAAGTTATTGTACTGGCACATATTCTTGTAGGCTCCACTACCATTTGTTTGCACATATTTTCCATAAACAAACACTCCAGGTCTTTTTTATAATTTGAGTTTTCAAACCAATCAATGTTGAAATCTCCCATTATAACTATATTTTCGCTTGTATTGTCTTGTAAATAATCATTTAAATAACCACAAAATTCACTTTTTGGATAACTGGGTGACCTATACAGAGCAATGAATTTGATTTTCAATATTTCCACCTCTAATATCCATATACTCATATTAAATTGAACATTTTGTATCACTCTAAAGTCATCAATATTATTTTTTAAATAAATAACAACTCCACCGGTATAGCTTGATGTTGTTTCACATCTTATAATTTTATAGTTTTTTATATTCACTTCATTATCTATCACAGATGAGCCGAGATGCGTTTCAGTTAAAACTACCATATCGAAATTGTTCTCATACACTATTCTTTTTAATTCATTTAAATTATTGATCAAACCCTGTATATTAAGATGCATGCATTTGAGAAAATTTGGTTGCTAATATGCAACCCTCTCCCTTTCTCTTTGCAGCCTTCTGATATGCACTGGGCAATTTGCATCTCTAACATCATGGTTTGGATCTATATCAATGTTCAACTTTTCAATCGTTAAAACACAATTTCTACATTTAACTTCTTCACTTTGACAATTTTCTAATTTGTGTTCTCCACCACACTTTGGGCAACATATTTTGTTAGTACAATTTTCAGCATTGTGATTGAAACCCCAACACTTAAAACATCTTTTTACATTCAGTTTATCAAATACCAAGCACTTGTTCCATCCAATGTTTAGACACGGTTTATCCATGTCAATTATTTTTTTAAATATATGCTTATCTGTTTCCACTATTGCATTGTATTTTGTTGCACTATTAAACTTGGTGTATGCTTTCAAAAGTTTTACTTCTCCTTCTAACTTATTTTGATTTTTAATAACTTCAATTAATTTCTCTTCTTTCACCTCTTTGTCAATACCAATCACAACAATTTTTGGTTTAACCAGCAAAGGTATGTTAGTATTATATTTTCCTTTTAATTTTTCATTTACTTCTTCTTCTATTTTTTTCACTGTTTCTACATCACCACACTTGATTACTATTGCTCCATTTACACTTTTTGATATATTATTCACTTGTAGCCCCAAGTCTGCAGGGTTGATTTTTTCTTTTATTTCATTTTTAGTTTTTTCACTGTTTTGTTTACAATTAGGTTTTATTATTATTGGCGGTATATTTTTAATGGCAATCTCAGCATAAGTTTTCGTTTTCTTTGAATTATTTGGCTCATCAGTTAACTCTTTCTCGCACATAAGTTTTACACCGTTCAATATATTTTTTATTTCTTCTTCTTGCTTATTCAATACTATTTGATTTTCTTTCACCACTTTCAAAACATTATCCATTTTTTCCATCATATGATGCATGTATTTAATACATTCATCACATACATACATAACATTTTTCATTTTTAGTACACCACTTTCGTATTCACCTATACCCGAACATTTTGAGCAGAAATTCTTTTTGCAGAAAGCTGTGCACGATGCACCTATTTTTTTAATAGACTTTTTGCACTCAGCGCAGTCGACACTCATTTTGCTATTTAACTCAGCTCACTAATACAATCAAAACTTATTATATATTTGGTCTCTGTCCACTAAAACTGTTTATCTCTTTGTTTCTTTTCTTTTCAATTTATTCAATACGAAATGAATTTCGTTTTATTGTTTTGAATTCTTTGAATTTTCAACCAAAATGTAGATAGGTATATTACGCGTCACTTCGACTTTCCGATTATACACTTCCACTCTATTGTTTTTCCTCTTTTTTCTTTTAAATTCACTTTATTTACACCAGCTCTATACTTGCACTTTCGCACTTTCGCTGTAGTGGCACTAGTATTATTGTTCCTGTCCATACGTGTTATGCCCATAACGTTATATCGGTCGTTTTTAGGCAAGAGGGGTGAGGAAGAAAGAGGCTGGATGCGCAAAATGAAAACTGATTTATCTGCGCAAGCAGTACACTTTGCGTGTCCAGACGTGTTATGCCCATAACGTTATGCTTGTTTTCAACAATTTCCAACAACAAAATGGAGAATTTGTGTGAGGAATTATAACAACGTCTGGACACTAGGTGTTATGGGCATAACGTTATGGGCATAACACGTCTGGACAGGCACATTCACATGAGAACGACCAACGAACGACGAATGAACGAACATTCGTTAATTTTGACATTTCATTCACATGAGTGTTTTACCATTGTATATGGAATTCCATATACAATGGTTTTACATTCGTCACGAATAACGGAACACAATTTACATGTAAAACAAAAATGGGGAGGTTAAGCACGCGCACGCGCGAAAAATTTATTCGTTGGAGTGTGGATTGTATGTGGAACGAGAATAAAGTCTGACAGTTCGTACCTACTAGATGTTTATTCGTAACGAATAAACTTTTTTTCTCAATTTTTTTAATTTTAGGCACAAAATTAAAAGTATGTTCACCGAAAAATAAGTATGAACCATATTTCAATCGTTTCCTAAAAAATTCGTGAGGAATTTATGCTTGTAAGGTAATTAAAATCGCATTTCTTGATTTATTCGTCGTTCGTTGGTCGTGCTCATGTGAATAGTCCTTAATAACGGTTTTCGTTGAAATCCGAAAGAACTACTCTCAAATGCAGAACTATTCCTTTCAATGAAACATTTTTGTCGTAGTATTGGTGACAATTGTCATGTCGGCTATTACATGGCGCATGTTTTTAATGCGCATTGATCACTTTTTTCGTTTTGATCTTGTATTCGGTAATGCTCTCATTATTACAAGCTGCATTTTTCGAGTTGCGCTTGTTTTCTTTTATATTGATTTCTGCGCTCAGTTTTGCAGTTTTAAATTTCCATTGAAACAGTTGTTGAGCTGTTGTAAAAATGAATATAGAAGAAATTAATGATATGTTGAACATGGACACCTGGTCATGCAGTAGTTTCTTAAAAACATTAACTGCTCAAAGCACCAGAGTTTCGCACCAGCTCCACTTTTTTCGATTTTTCCATTTCACAAAACTTTAGAAAACTGAGTTCGCAAAATGTGTATTTTTCTTTTTATCAAATTTATAGGCGTGTTTTTTTTTAACCTAGTATATAGTACAGCATTCGAGTTAAAAAAAAAAACGATCTGTCCACAGTATTTTCAGTTCTATTTTCGGCAACAAGATGGAGCTCAACGTCAAAGCTTGTTGCTTCTTTTCAAAGCTCTCTGTGAAATTCAAGATGAAACAAAATCAAATTCATACCAGGTTTGTTTCGTTAATTGTTTTATCAAATGAATAACGATACAAAGCAAGGTATGAATTTGTATATTTTTTTCTTATTTTCCATACATCAGATTCTCTCTTACAGCTCTTTTTTACTATTTTTGGAGGCATCGTCCAGCAGTGAAGAAAGCTCTATGTCAAAGTCAGCTGTTTTGTTGAAAAAAACTTTCGGGTATGTTCGGGGAGTATGTAAAAAGATAAAAAAACCAATCTTTGATGAGATTTTCCATTGGCAAACAGAATCAATTTATTTTTTATCCAAACCTGTGGTAAAGCAATTTTACACTATAGACCAGTCTTGTCGATAGGTTTAGAAAGAAAATAAGTTGATTCTGTTTACAAAACCGTGAAATTGAACTATAATATTACTGCACAAATAAACGCAACCCAAATTAAATTAAGTTGAAACACGTACTGCTAGTCCCAAACTTGAATTTCTATTGAAGAATGTTTAATTTTCATACATATATCTTTCTCTTTTGACCATTTTTTAATGCTTTGTTTCTTTGTTTGATTTGTTTTTTTCTTGCATTGGGCTATATTTTTTAGTCAAATAATTCCATGAGAAAAGCTATTTGCTTCAGCAAAAAAGAACTAGTCCAAAATCCTGTATTATATACACCACCAGGTAAGAAATAGGGCGAAAATTCAATATGAATATAGTTTTTATTTCTTTAATTTTAAATCGAGAGAAAAAATGTCTTTGCAAATACCACATTTTTTTTGAACACGTCCTTTCGAAAAAGCTTTGATGAACTGAAATCATTTGTGGTGCCATCTTATTTTCAAAGCTGGAAACTATCAATCCACAGCAATGCCATCCCTGTTTTCACTGTGGAAAATTACGACAGTAAAATGATTTGTTGTTGTTCCCCAAGGGAAATTTTTACTGTACTATATACTAGCATAAAAAAAACACGCCTTATATTAGTCAATGGGTCATACAATTTCAATGAATCTAAAATAATTTGAAAAGCATCTTCTTTCTCAACCCGATTTATAAACATAGTCGCGGTGGCAAGGATCGTATAATATTGAATTTAATTTGTATTGAACTATTAACTCACAAGTCTCCTTTGACCACTTTCTTCCGCCATAATACAAAGTGGTTTCCCAACTAAGTTCAAATCAAGAATAAAGCAACTACGAAAAAGAACGAATAGAGATAAAGAGAAACATGAAAAAATGCACGACAAATGCTACCCGTGCATCACCGGGCAGCTGTATGTCTATCTCGATTTTTTTCTCGCTTGCACTTCATTCATGCACGAGAGAAATGCGCCATGGAATAGTGGACCATGAATATCATTAGCGGGGTTTACATGGTCCAACATGGTTTGACAACATGGTTTGACAACAGCAATGTTGGATCATCTAAACGCTAAAACAATCGCTTGACAAACCATGTTGGATGGTTTTTAAAAATTTTTAAAAACATGCTGGTTTGTCATACCATCCAACGTGTGTAAACAGATGTTTGACAAACCTGACTGCGCCGTCTATCATTTTTCATTTGAATTTGCTTCGGTTACTGTGAAGTCGCAATCGCAATGCAATAACTAACAACGATTTTTGCAGGGAGTTTTTTGAGATTTATAAAATTCTTTCAGAACTTTTGAAGATAAAATCTGAGAATTATAAAAACAGAAAAGCGAAAACAGAGGAATATGAAATTTTATTGACAAAATATAAAGAAATCAAACAAAATGCTAATATTGAACTTTTAAAAAAGAATACAAATTGAATTCGTTCTTTTTATCGTAGAGAGTTTTCATATAATGTAAGGATGACTACAGAAAAACTGAACATTTAAATTTGGAGTAAAATAATTCCCCTTTTCCTATACCATGAAGAATTCCTGCTTTCTTTGGAATATTCATACACAACATTTTTACTTATTTACTTTTTACACTTTTACTTCGCAATTTTTAAATCTGTAATATATTCGAAAATATTTATTTAAATCACATGTTGTAAAGGGCAATCTATCTACAAGGGCAATAATCTACACGAAATGCACAACGTATCTAAGGAGAAAAATATGTTTGTTAAGACATCACATTACAAATCTTAAAATTTCTCGGCTTTTTTCTACTATAATATGCATGTATTATACATATAAACCTTCCTCTTAAATCATTCTATTCTTTAAAAAAAGCATACATAGGGACAAGTATACATAGGGACATAGGGACAGAGAAAGCGACTCCTGTAGCGCATGAGTATGTGAGTTCTTGGACCTATTCTTAATCCACTTTTTTACCCACTAACGTTTTTTCTTTTTTCTTTAAATTTTTATTTCTTCTTCTTCGTCGTCAATAATTTCCTTCATTATAAGAGCAGCTAAAATTTTCTTATCCATAACGTGTCCGTCTCGTTCGCGAAAAATAACCAACCTGATGTTGGACAACATCGAATTTTGTGTAAACGCAAAGTTGATGTTTTTCATCCAACCATGTTGTCAAACCATGTTGGACCATGTAAACCCCGCTATTGGGTGCATTCTGTAGTCACTATGTAGTCAAAATTCAATTAGTTTTGTGAATGCAAAATTGAACTACAAACGCAGTAAATCCTTTTTGTTTGTATTCTTTCGTATATTTTTCCAAACAGCCGATTGTGTAACGTCGAAATGATTCTAAATTAACTTTACCTATATCTGAAATTTTTACATGACGTGGGGTGAAAAATTTTCAACTCATTTCGCAGTTGCTTCTAATGACTTGATTGCGTAGTTACTGAATCAGTGAATGCGCCCACTTGCATCTTTTCAATCTTTTTTACACTCCATGTAGGTGATGGATGGAAAGCGATGACTACGAAGAAGATGACAAAAAAACAATGCAGCAAACTAAGGTCGAATTCCTTAAAAAAAAAAAATTGACTCAATTTTCAATTTTTTAATTTGTTTTTCAAAGGAATTCATTCAGGAGGAAGAAAAATCGACTGCAGTCGATCTCTTTTTTGAGACGGATTCGCACACAGATTTTCACACACACAACAATTTTGACAGATCGAAAACGGCAAAAAAAAAACATCAGCATATGAAAAAGTTAAAGGAAGCAGGATTGTTTTCTATTTAATTGTGAATTCGGAAAAGATTTGGTGAAGAAAATATAAAAATTGTGTGCTTAACAATATGAAAGTAATTGTTTTCTTCCATGGTGCTTGTTTTTCTTCATTAGTCAGTTGGGCACACTAAATACCCAAAAAAGAATAGAATTTAATAGCGACTGCAGTCGACTGCAAATGGGTGAAAGGAAATCGACATAACAAATTCTAAATTATTTACATATTTCTGCACTCATATTCAATTATTACTTTCTTTTTTCTTTTCAATTTTAATAATCACCAAACAAATTTCACAACAGTTTTTTTCCATTTGACGTTTGATACAACAGATGTTTTTGCATGTGTGTGTAATTTTCAGAGTAGATCTCCCAACCGATTGAGAGTAGATTTTTGGCGTTTAGAGTAACTCCAGAACTACTCTTCTTTTTTCTAACATATTTTACATATTTATGTTAGAAAAAAGAGTGGCGGTCTTTTATCTTACATTGAAAAGGTTGGCTACGTTCCTTAATTGTAGTCACAGAAATAGATATTGATATACCGAATGGTTATAGGTATACAAATTAGAGAGGCAGTATCCCTGCAAATAAATTCAAATTGATACTCTTTTTTTCAATGAAACATTAAAAATGGAAAAAGAGTAGATCTTTTCACAAAAAGAGTCAATGAAAAACGATATAACAATATGGCCTGCGTTGCTATTTCTTTTGCTAGCATTCGATACATAGCAATAGCAAGAAGTAATGTCATCACGGGTATAAGGAATACCCACACCAACAGTAAACAGCTTCAACGTTTTTTCATAAACATTTGCATTAGACACATCAGGAACGCCAATAATGTCAACATCACCCTGCAGCTCTTTTTGCTCAAGCGAATTTTATATCTAAAGAGTCAACCTTATTGCTGAGAAACTCATTACTTTCTTCAAGAGATTTAATTTTTAAGAGCTCTTCGGTGTTTATCTTCTGAAGTTTTATTATTTCCGCTAAGACTGTTTCCAGAGCTATAGTCTGTTTACTAGAATTTTCGTATCAAGATTTGTCACTCGCCATTGCGGAGGGAGTGGAAACATCATCGAAAGTCATAGACACATGCGCACTTGAATCGACTGCGGCTGCAATTTTAACTGGATCGATGAGAGCACGGTCGGGTAAAAGAGACTTTCTTCGAAGACCAACACAGCTAAGACATTGTAACCTTGAATTTTTGTTTTTTTTTATAGAAATCAATGTCTTGTTTAATTAAATTGAAATATTTTGCATGAAAGAATTCATTGCAAGTAGAACACTGAATTTTAAGATCATTTCTGTCTATTTTAAGCAAGTAAAATTTGCCTCCATCTTAGTAAAAAAAATCTAAGTAGGTATTTACGAAAAATAAAAATTTGTAATTAAAATTCACTTTGAAATTACTGGACTTGCTCTCAGCGCATGTGTTCCCATCAACAATTGCAGAGAGTATTGACATCAGTCTCCCGTTATTGTATTTATAATGAAAAATTGTAATTATAAAAAATATGACAAGTCGACTGAAATCATCATTGTTTCCCTCAATTTTCCTTTCTGAGACGTTAACCTTCATTCGTCATAGGCAATATTTATTATTTCCAACAGTTATGAGCGATGTTGGAAAAGTATAATTTGTATGAGCTTTGGTCGGGACCTTAAGATGAGTTCGTTATAACTTATAACCAATATATTGTTATAAGGCTGTATTTTTTGAACTATGATGTAGGCCTAGTTTGTTCTGGTTTCCTGGTTTCTTCCAACTGTATATTTTTATTTTTAGATTGGGCAATAAATCCAGTTTTCGTAAAATGGATTCAGGGCTTTTGAATGCCTTTCACGATGACGCGTTTGATGGCAACTATGTCAAATACGACAGGGATACACAATTTTGGACCAGCGAAAACGAGTAAGTGAGACTTTTCCCTTTAAAGCTTAAATAGTTTTTGACTAATTTATTCGATAGAGCGCTAGGGCTTCAGCTCATAGAAACCCTTCATGGAATTCTACCTATTACCCCAACGGAAGTTGAACCTTCTATATTAGAGGATGTAGACTGTCCGCTGGATATCAAAAAGGAACTTAAGGCAAATGCGGTAGATTTTTGTTTTGTTTTTAATAGTGTGCACCCGCGTAAAATATTCTAACCTATTATATTTGAATACTCCTCTAGATAACATACGAAGATTATGAAGATATATCGCATTGTAAAATAGCAAAAAAAAGCAAGTTAATATCGCATCGACCTTTTGGTGAAGTCGTTGAATATGGTTCTGAAGTTCTGCAAACAGATTCATCATCTGATGATGAAGAAAAAAAGGTATGTGCAAAATTAGGTGATGACGGAGAACTTCAAGGTACCAGAAGTTGTAGTAGATCTACATTTCGAAGTCGAACGGATAGTTCTTCTATTGGTGACTATGAAAGTCATACAAGTGATTACGAATATGACAGTGATGCAACAGGATTAAACTCTGTGCAAAGTGAAACTTCACTAATTTTAAAAGAAGGAGTAGTGAAAAAAGTTACACTTCATTCAGATGCCAATGAGCTTAAATCAGTAGAAAGCGTCGACCCCTTTGCAATGCAGCTGGACATAAGTACGTTTGATTTGGCGGCTTTTATAACGGAAGATGATCAAGTGTTTGAAAATCATTCAGCGTTGAATGCAAAACTTACTCCGCACCCTGTAAACTGCAGTCAAGCTGTATCGTCGATATACGACTCTGATTCCGACGCAATTGTTGACGTTGAAACAGTTGAAAACGAAGATGTTGATTTACTGTGCCAAAGAAAAGAAAATGAAGGTATAAAAGGCGATGTTTTGGAAAAAACTGACAATCAGCAAATAGAAAGTGATGAGGTGAGTGGAAACTTAAGATAACCAATCCAGTTAATTTTATATAGGGTGTGTGCTTATTGTTTTATCTCTATCAAAACTTGAAGCTTAAAAGTGTAACAGGCTGTGTTGTCCCAAGCAAAGAGAATCTTTACACTAGCATAAATATCCAATAATAATTTTATTTCTGCGAAATTAACAAGGCTTAGTAACAATATTAACTTTATAATAACTACTTACAATTAGTAAAAGTATCCTATAAAAAAGTTAGCTTAGAGACAACCCAAGAAATCCAATAAAATTTTAGTTTTTTTCTTCCAGCAAATTTACGAAGATAAACGTTTAACCTCAAAGCTGGTTTTCAATAAAATGGCGAATTCAGTAAATTCACATGTGCAAATTCATTTCACGATTAGATTCTCTTTCTTTAGAAAGAGACAAAGGGGTTTTTTACAAAAAGGGAAATATTTACTTGAGTGATACCAAATGGCAATTAAATGTGTCTAACTTTTAATAGATGACAATTGATAACTAGATGACGATGGTAAATTCCAACTAATTTTTTGACTCGATGACAGGCTGGTGTGATTTATTAGAGTTATGCTGGCATGCTGGTTCGGCTTACTGCGTGAACACAATGGCTGCAGAGACGCAGCCGCAAGAGATGTCAAAACATTAAATACAAGCGAATACAACAACAACGCAAGACGGAGCTGGACAAGTTAACTTGATTTTAACTCTTGCGGCTCCGGCTCCGTATGCGTATGCGTATGCATTGTGTTCAGCCAGTAATGCGTGTTACTTGTTCCTTCTTTTGTCGCTGGTAAAATACTCCACTGTACTTTCCAGATGTTCATAGCTTTCACCTTGTCTGCGACGAGTATTTGTAACCTGATATGAGAAAATGCAGTACTATGAAGTAATCCACGGTTGTCATCCTCTCTACAGAAGATAAATACTTGACAAAAGAGAAATGCTACGTGCACTAACTAGCTTTATACAAAGTTTTCTGCTGCGAGATAGCAACAATGATGCAATTTTCTTATTAACGTTAGGAAGCATGCGTTTGGTCTATCTGTATTAAACAGAGGCATGCCATTTATCGTTGTGCAGATCCAATCGTAGGCAATTACGTATTTACTGACAGTACCTTGGCAGATTTCGACTCGACATGTTTAAACCAAAGAAACTTGTTATCTAGCATTACTCCAGGGTCTAGTTGAAAATAGAATGTTGACACCTTTAATGGTAAGTTGAATCAGACCAGTAGTGTACCTTACATCAATTTAGTATTTTAAGAAGGGAGTCGATAAGTATGCACCGCAGATGAGGAGATAGAACGCCATCTATTAATATATTTATTAATGTTGGCTGTGTGTGATTTGCGTTTAAATTTTTCACTTTGGTTAAATTTTGACATTTGTTGTGCGGTGGATTCAGATGGTACATTTTTGCTGTGTGAATTGCGCTAAAAGGAGTTTTTTCTTTAAAATTCCTTTATAGTTTAAGAAATTCCTTTTTATCGTTTAAGTTAATCTATTTTTTATCCAAAACCAAGCAGCTTGAAAAATTTAAATTTGATAGGCGTGTTTTTTTTTAAGCTAGTATAAGTACAGCATTCGAGTTAAAAAAAACGATCTGTCCACAGTATTTTCAGTTCTATTTTCAGCAACAAGATGGAGCTCAACGTCAAAGCTTGTTGCTACTTTTCAAAGCTCTCTGTGAAATTCAAGATGAAACAAAATCAAATTCATACCAGGTTTGTTTCGTTAATTGGTCTATCAAATGAATAACGATACCAAGCCAGGTATGAATTTGTATTTTTTTTTTCTTATTTTCCATACATCAGATTCTCTCCAACAGCTCTTTTTTACTATTTTTGGAGGCATTGTCCAGCAGTGAAGAAAGCTCTATGTCAAAGTCAGCTGTTTTGTTGAAAAAAACTTTCGGGTACGTTCGGGGAGTATGTAAAAAGATATTAAAAACCAATCTTTGATGAGATTTTCCATTGGCAAACAGAATCAATTTATTTTTTATCCAAACCTGTGGTAAAGCAATTTTACACTATTGACCAGTCTTTTCGATAGGTTTAGAAAGAAAATAAGTTGATTCTATTTACAAAACCGTGATACTGAACTATAATATTACCGCACAAATAAATACAACCCAAATTAAATTAAGTTGAAACACGTACTGCTAGTCCCAAACTTGAATTTCTATTGAAGAATGTTTAATTTTCATACATATATCTTTCCCTTTTGACCATTTTTTACTGCTTTGTTTCTTTGTTTGATTTGTTTTTTTTTTGCATTGGGCTATATTTTTTAGTCAAATAATTCCATGAGAAAAGCTATTAGCTTCAGCAAAAAAAAAACTAGTGCAAAATCCTGTATTATATACACCACCAGGTAAGAAATAGGGCAAAAATTAAATATGAATATAGTTTTTATTTCTTTAATTTTTAATCGAGAGAAAAAATTTCTTTGCAAATACCACATTTTTTTTGAACACGTCCTTTCGAAAAAGCTTTGATGAACTGAAATCATTGGTGGTGCCATCTTATTTTCAAAGCTTGAAACTATCAATCCACAGCAATGCCATCCCTGTTTTCACTGTGGAAAATTACGACAGTAAAATGATTTGTTGTTGTTCCCCAAGGGAAATTTTTACTGTACCATATACTAGCATAAAAAAAACACGCCTGATATCACGTTCCAGAAAGTTGAAATCCCCATTTTGTTCAGATTTTCTCGTTTTTGTATTAGTATTTTCATATATAGTATTTTCATATAGTCCCGTATCTTGTCAAATTTCCCATCACGGATAGTTTGATAATGAGTGTATGAGCATTTGTTTTTACAGCACTGACAACAACTTCAAGCTTAAAAACTATTATTATTATAATTTATTAACATCCAATTAAAATTAACATGTTAACATAATATGAGCGCTAGCTGTTAAAGCTTCTGACTCTTAGGTTAAAAAAAAATTAGTATGATTAATGATGGTGCCTATGTATATATAGCTGTGTTCAAAATAGTAGGAGTGCTTTCATAAAATGTGTCCAAGCTATTATTTCACCATGTGATTATTGGTGAACAGCTCATTTCTCCTTCGGTAAATATAACGGAACATTGATAAAGAAAACACAATGAATTGGTTTGCGATTCATGCACATTTGCATTGACAATCTGATCTCAAGCACTTCTTTCTCCCAATTAGGCTGTTCATTAAAATAGGAGTGTGTGTAAAATTTTTCTTTTAAAAGCAATAAACTTAAAAATTTCTAGACAAAATTTAAATAGTGAGTATTAGAATTCAATTACGAGTATTTTAAAGTTCAATTATCATTTATTTCCACACTTTGGATTATTTAGTGGGCCGAGGAAAACATTGCAGCGACGAAAAGCGTGAGTTGATAAAAAAATTACGAAATGAAGGTAAAACGTATAAAGAAATAAAGTTATTGTTGGGGTGCTCTGACCAAATGATATCTAATGCAATGAAATACAAAAACACACCCGAAACTCGAGGTCGGAAACGAAAAACAACATCAACTGAAGATCGTCGCATCGTTCGCTTCAGTCGAAAAGACCCTTTTGCGTCCTCAAAGATGATCCAGGAAGATCTGGGACTATCAGTAAGTAGTGTGACCATAAGAAGACGATTGATAGAAAACAATCTAGATGCTAGAAGTCCACGGAAAGTGCCCATGCTAACAAAAAAACATGTAGCAGCACGCCTACACTTTGCAAAAACCCATGTAAACTGGCCATTAGACAAATGGCGGAACATTTTGTGGACTGATGAGACAAAAATTGTTTTATTTGGTGGAACTGGTTCGAGGCAATACGTACGACGTCCAGAAAATTCTGAATACAGGCCCCAGTACACCGTTAAAACTGTTAAGCACGGAGGTGCTAAGGTAATGGCATGGGGTAGTTTTTCTTATACTGGTATTGGCCCCATACATCAAATCATTGGCACAATGGATCAGCGGGTTTATGTGGATATCTTAAGAGATGTGATGCTACCTCATGCGGAATGGAATATGCCGTTAAAATGGGTATTCCAGCAAGACAACGACCCGAAACATACGAGTAAGTCTGCTAAGGAATGGTTTCGGGTCAATGGGGTTGAGGTTATGCAATGGCCAGCTCAGTCGCCCGACCTTAATCCCATAGAGAATTTATGGGCAGATGTTAAAAAGGGTGTTTCCCAAAGGAGACCTTCGAATCCGCGGCAATTATGGAACGCAGTTCAGGAATCATGGGAGCAAATACCAGTTGAACGCTGTCGGACCCTAGTAGACTCAATGCCGCGCAGATGTGCAGCAGTATTAAAAAACAAAGGTTTTTCAACAAAATACTGATGAAAACACGCAAGGATTGATTATTTTTTTCGCTTTTCTGTACTTAAAATGAAATACTCCTATTATTTTGAACAGTTCCTTTTACATAATTTTAAGAAAATTTGTGTTTTTACTATAGGCGTGTTTTTTTTTAACCTAGTATATAGTACAGCATTCGAGTTAAAAAAAAACGATCTGTCCACAGTATTTTCAGTACTATTTTCAGCAACAAGATGGAGCTCAACGTCAAAGCTTGCTGCTACTTTTCAAAGCTCTCTGTGAAATTCAAGATGAAACAAAATCAAATTCATACTAGGTTTGTTTCGTTAATTGTTCTATCAAATGAATAACGATACAAAGCCAGGTATGAATTTGTATTTTTTTTCTTATTTTCCATACATCAGATTCTCTCTTACAGCTCTTTTTTACTATTTTTGGAGGCATCGTCCAGCAGTGAAGAAAGCTCTATGTCAAAGTCAGCTGTTTTGTTGAAAAAAACTTTCGGGTATGTTCGGGGAGTATGTAAAAAGATTTTAAAAACTAATCTTTGATGAGATTTTCCATTGGCAAACAGAATCAATTTATTTTTTATCCAAACCTGTGGTAAAGCAATTTTACACTATTCACCAGTCTTTTCGATAGGTTTAGAAAGAAAATAAGTTGATTCTATTAACAAAACCGTGAAATTGAACTATAATATTACCGCACAAATAAACACAACCCAAATTAAATTAAGTTGAAACACGTCTTGCTAGTCCCAAACTTGAATTTCTATTGAAGAATGTTTAATTTTCATACATATATCTTTCCCTTTTGACCATTTTTTACTGCTTTGTTTGTTTGTTTGATTTGTTTTTTTCTTGCATTGGGCTATATTTTTTATTCAAATAATTCCATGAGTAAAGCTATAAGCTTCAGCAAAAAAGAACTAGTGCAAAATCCTGTATTATATACACCACTAGGTAAGAAACAGGGCAAAAATTCAATATGAATATAGTTTTTATTTCTTTAATTTTTTATCGAGAGAAAAAATTTCTTTGCGAATACCACATTTTTTTTGAACACGTCCTTTCGAAAAAGCTTTGATGAACTGAAATCATTGGTGGCGCCATCTTATTTTCAAAGCTGGAAACTATCAATCCACAGCAATGCCATCCCTGTTTTCACTGTGGAAAATTACGACAGTAAAATGATTTGTTGTTGTTCCCCAAGGGAAATTTTTACTGTACTATATACTAGCATAAAAAAAAACACGCCTTATATAATTTGTTTCAAGCAAAGTAGTCAATAAGCACATTTAGCATATGACTGCATTAGTTATCTTGTAAAAAAGAAATGGCAAATAAAAATATTATAGTTAACTATTAAGCTACGATTTTATCTTTAAAAAGAATCACTCCTATTTTTTTGAACACAACTGTATATTATATAGTTAAATTAAATTATTTATAATTCAGATTCAGATTTGAATATTGTTAGATTTAATAAAGTTGTAAATATTTTTAATATTCTCCGGGTCTAAGTTTCTTAAGATCTCTTCAGCTGATAAGGATTAGTTGTAAAGGCTTTTGTTAGGGGTAAATGATGTGCATACCGGATACCCCTAATCCAAGAATGTGTTTAATATCGACTGTTGTTTGGCAGTTGTTGCATGATGGTGGATTATCCTTGTTTAGAAGATGTTCATGAGTAAGAGTTGTGTGTCCCAGTCTTATACCTCGTTTCCACTTAGAATTGAATCACACTTCAATTCGAATTAGTGCCAGTGTATACCTACATCGAATTGAAATAGGATTACCCGATCCGATACAGCTCTTGTAGCTGGATCGATTCAAAAGAGTGTGTTTTATACCTAGATTACTCGATTCAGTGGGTAAGTAGATACCTGCATCGAAATCTGAATCATAGTCCGATTCGATTACCCGATTCTAAGTGGAAACGAGGTATTAGTCTTATCATGACTGTATTCATATTTTTAGAGGTGGAAATAGGATAGATTGGTTTGGTTCTTTCGGTATTAATATGTTTGTAATGGTGCTGATAGTTGTTTTGACAGAGGTTAAGTTGTTGTTCTGTGAGTTTGTTTTTAACAGCACGTGTTAAATCCCGTTTGGTCAGATGTGATGTTAATTTTATTGGTGAGCGATGGGCTTCGTTTGCAGCCTTATCAGCATGTTCATTACCCAATATACCTACATGACCAGGTACCCACATAAGTTTTAATTTGTTCGGGTTCCTTATAAGATTATCCCTTATTTTGTTGATGATGACCGTGTTGTTGTTTGGATTTTGGATAGCGTTAAGAACTGACTGACTGTCAGAACATATAACGAATCGACCAGGTAGTTTTGCGGTTATTATTGCAGTTTCCAGAATTTCTGGCCGATTGATATAAGTGAACCGTCTTCGTGTGTTGATGCAAATGAAGTGCTTTCCTGAGTTTTGGAGCCATCGGTGAAAACGAATTTCCAACCGATTGATCTTAAATCGTAGGTAAGATCTTGGAAGAGCGCATGATACATGTGGTTGGATGTATTGTTCTTTATATTATTTGCAAGATTCATAATGACGGATGTTTTAGATATGCACCAAGGTGGAAAAATTGGAAAGTATTTGCATTTCTTTACTGCAGGAAGTTCCATTAAATTTGCAGTTGTTATTGCAGTTGAGAGGGCAGATGGAATTCGTTTTGGGAATTTACCTTGCAGTATAGCTTTTATATCGTGGTTGTCGTAGAAAGCTACTTCAGCATAATCGGTCTGAACGATGCCATTTTTTAGCTAGCCTTTGGAACCCAACCACCGGGAACGCTACCATTTTCTTAATACCGAAAATTCGAAGAAGGTCGGCCATTTTTATTACCTAGAAGAGGAGAACACTAAAAATAGGCAGAACAAAGTCAACCATCACCACGAACAGAACCAAAGGAAGCAGCACGAGATTCAGCACAAGAAAGAAATACAATTTTAAAAATCACAAAAATTTTAAGTACAGTTGTAGATTAAAAGTAACTCATTTTTACAATAAAATTGTCGTCGATTACAGTAGTCTTTTTTGTTTGACTTTTTTCAACTACGGAGTTTACGACAAAGTTTTTAAAATTTTAAAATTCTTTAAAATACAAGTGCCTCGTGCTGCTGCAGTTGCTGTAAGAAATGGCGGATGAACAAAGGAGAATTGGCTTTGGAATTTGGTGCTGCAGCTTAGAATAGCTGCAGCCAAATTGTAAGTAGCAAAAAAATAACCAAAGGACACATCATCGACTAGGATTTTTTCCAGCCTACAAAATTCAACAATATATTTCGTTGTTGCCGACATGTTGGAAGCCCATCGCAACATATTTCTTCGCCATCGCCATTGAACCACACAAGTTTTCTTCGTCATCGACATTTTTGCCGGCTTGTTACAGCCACACACGTTTTCTTCGTCATCGACATTTTTGCCGGCTTGCATGCCACACAAGTTTTCTTCGTCATCGATATTTTGCCGGCTTGCCATAGCCACACAAGTGTTCTTCGTCATCGATATTTTGCCGGCTTGCCATAGCCACACAAGTTTTCTTCGTCATCGATATTTTGCCGGCTTGCCATAGCCACACAAGTTTTCTTTTGCCGGCTTGCCATAGCCACACAAGTTTTCTTCGTCATCGATATTTTGCCGGCTTGCCATAGCCACACAAGTTTTCTTCGTCATCGATATTTTGCCGGCTTGCCATAGCCACACAAGTGTTCTTCGTCATCGATATTTTGCCGGCTTGCCATAGCCACACAAGTTTTCTTCGTCATCGATATTTTGCCGGCTTGCCATAGCCACACAAGTTTTCTTCGTCATCGATATTTTGCCGGCTTGCCATAGCCACACAAGTTTTCTTCGTCATCGATATTTTGCCGGCTTGCCATAGCCACACAAGTGTTCTTCGTCATCGATATTTGCCGGCTTGTTACAGCCACACAAGTTCTTCGTCATCGATATTTTGCCGGCTTGTTACAGCCACACAAGTTTTCTTCGTCATCGATATTTTGCCGGCTTGTTACAGCCACACAAGTTTTCTTCGTCATCGACATTTTTGCCGGCTTGTTACAGCCACACAAGTTTTCTTCGTCATCGACATTTTTGCCGGCTTGTTACAGCCACACATATTCCTTCGTCATCGCCATTTTGCTGGCTTGTTACAGCCACACAAGTTTTCTTCGTCATCGATATTTTGCCGGCTTGCCATAGCCACACAAGTGTTCTTCGTCATCGATATTTTGCCGGCTTGTTACAGCCACACAAGTTTTCTTCGTCATCGATATTTTGCCGGCTTGCCATAGCCACACAAGTTTTCTTCGTCATCGATATTTTGCCGGCTTGCCATAGCCACACAAGTGTTCTTCGTCATCGATATTTTGCCGGCTTGTTACAGCCACACAAGTTTTCTTCGTCATCGATATTTTGCCGGCTTGCCATAGCCACACAAGTTTTCTTCGTCATCGATATTTTGCCGGCTTGCCATAGCCACACAAGTGTTCTTCGTCATCGATATTTTGCCGGCTTGCCATAGCCACATAAGTTTTCTTCGTCATCGATATTTTGCCGGCTTGCCATAGCCACACAAGTGTTCTTCGTCATCGATATTTTGCCGGCTTGTTACAGCCACACAAGTTCTTCGTCATCGATATTTTGCCGGCTTGTTACAGCCACACAAGTTTTCTTCGTCATCGATATTTTGCCGGCTTGTTACAGCCACACAAGTTTTCTTCGTCATCGACATTTTTGCCGGCTTGTTACAGCCACACAAGTTTTCTTCGTCATCGACATTTTTGCCGGCTTGTTACAGCCACACACGTTTTCTTCGTCATCGACATTTTTGCCGGCTTGTTACAGCCACACACGTTTTCTTCGTCATCGACATTTTTTGCCGGCTTGTTACAGCCACACATATTCCTTCGTCATCGCCATTTTGCCGGCTTGTTACAGCCACCGTCACATTCCTTCGTCGTCATCATCAGTTGGTTTAAAGTGTTACCGCCATCGCCATCATTACCGTCATCATCAGTTGGGTTAAAACCATTACCGCCAAAATTGCTTCATTATATTTCAATTAATTCAATAAAAACGAAAGTTATTTGTATACATTTAAAAGTATTTACAGCTTCTTTAATTATCGAAGTAAGAGGAAAGGAAAGAGCAGTTGGAAACCAGTATTAATTCGACTTCATTAGCGAAGTATTGTGTCTACGTAAATCGTATGACAACACCAATCCGAGTAAGTAGCCGCAAATAAGGGTATTCCTCCACTTCGTTATAAATCGGAGGATACAATGCCGGAAACAAGTGAACAACCATCAGCAACAAATCAGCATATAGCGGCACTTTTGGATCAGATAACTGCTTTAAAGAACTCGGTGGAACAGTTACGAGCTGACGCAAGCGTAAATCAAATTGAAACACAGAGGTTAAGAGAAACATTGGAGCGCCAAGCAGGAAGCCAATTTACGCCAGCCAACGTACAGTCCATTGCCACAGTAAATTCAAATGGGGCCATTACACCACATCCGTTTAAAAAGCTCTATGATTTGCCAATATTTTCAGGAAAGGCGGAGGATTGGCCACTTTTCCGAGCAAATTATGAGGAAACAACGGCAAATTTTGGTTACTCTGCCATGGAAAACACAATTAGATTGCAAAAGTGCCTGCAGGGCGAAGCTAAAGAAGCAGTCTCATCTTTATTAATATATCCCGGTAACGTTGACCAAGTACTTGAAACGCTCTCATTCCGTTTTGGAAGACCGGAGCAGTTGGTAAGAGCGCAGTTAAAAAGAGTTCAAAATTTTCCTGCGATTGTGGACGCACGCACAGAACAGCTGGTAGCTTTTTCGACTATGGTTGGCAACGTGGACGCCTATCTGCGATCAGCAAGATGTGAACAACATCTAGCGAACCCAATGCTATTGGAGGAGCTGGTTATGAAACTACCGATGAACCATAGATTTGAATGGGCAAGACAAGCATCAAGTATTCAACCGTTTGCAACCATAAAAGATTTTAGCGTTTGGTTAAACGACCTGGCAAAGATAGCCCAACTAGTACCTCAAGTAAACTTAAACACCAGTGGTCGAGGACAACCAAACCATCGCCGAGTATTACACATCAACACGAATGAAACTGAAAGGAGAGATCGTACCACTATCGCAAGGAAAATGTGTGAGTGTTGCAGTGCCAATCACCAAGTATGGGAGTGTGATGCCTTTAAACGCCTATCGATGGATGATCGTTGGAAGCTAGTCAAAGGTAAACATCTGTGTTTCTCTTGCCTGAGATCTGGTCATGGGACTGCAGTGTGTCGCAGTCGAAAGAGATGTGAAGAACAGGAGTGTAGTAAGTTTCATAACAAGCTTTTACACAATGAAAGCAGAGCAATAACGTCACATACTTCAGTAAGAATTCATAATTTTCGAACGCAACCACAACAACAACCAAACGAGGTTTCGCCAATGGTACTTCATATCAGAGAAAAGGATGGTTTTAATGGGCTGGAAAGGCTTGTGGAACCCTATTTTACACTGGAGAATTTTGGAGTTATTAATGATGTGAAAACCGTAGAGGCTGCGGACGACGTCAGAGCTAAACAAATCTTGGAAAGGTCTACTAGAAGAATTGGAAAAAGGTTTGAACAGAACCAGGAAACAAGAGATCATCGAACCTGGCACCTGCCACATTTTGGAGTCGTAAACACATACAAACCATCAAAACTTCGTATCATTTTTGATGCCGCTGCAGAAGTTCGAGGAATCTCACTTAATTCGATGTTGTTGAAAGGACCAGAACAAGCCAAACCACTTTTGACAATCTTATCGAAGTTTCGTGAAGGAGTAGTTGGTGTTGTTGCGGATATCAGGGAAATGTTTTCGCAAATCCAGATAAGAGCGGATGATCAAAATGCTCAGAGGTTTTTATGGAGGGACGGGAACAGTGATTCCCCAGTAAAGGAGTTGGTCATGACGTCAATGATATTCGGAGCGGTGAACACATGCGCAGCCGAATATATAAAAAACAAAAATGCGGCATCATTTAAAGAAGAAGCACCTGAAGCTGTCGAGGTAATCGTGAACAACCACTACGTGGATGATTTAGTCTGCAGTTTCCCCAATCAAACAGAGGCACTAAGAATCAGTCAAGAAGTAAAGAAGATTCATGCGGAGGGTGGCTTTGAACTTCGAAATTTTGTCAGCATCGTAGCAAAGGTAGGAGAGTACCTGAACAACAAAATAGATACAACGCAATCGAATTTGGAATCTGGTCAACAGGGAGAGAAAGTTTTGGAAATGTTTGGAATTATCATATCAGTATTTGATCCGTATGGTTTTCTCGGAGACTTAATCGTTTATTCCAAAATACTTCTTCAAGAGACTTGGAAACCCGGCATTGGATGGAATGAGCCACTTACACAAAATATTTATCACCGATGGAAGCTTAAACAGTTCCTGGTGAATCGATGCTACTCACCTAAACTTAGTCAAGCAGAGAAAATCGATCTAAACATACTTACGGATTCGAGCGAGGATCCATTCGCAGCAGTTGGATATTTTCGAATCTTATCGCAAGGAGAGGTTGATGTAGCCTTCGTGTCTGGAAAGACGAGGTGTGCGCCAAAGCAGACACTATCATTTCCACGCCTGGAACTCCAAGCAGTAGTTCTGGGAAGTCGTCTACAAGCAAGCATTCGTGCTAACCATAACATCGTCATCAACCGAGTGATTTATTGGAGTAACTCCAAGACAACAATTTGGTGGATCCAATCTTCAAAACGACGCTATAAACCATTTGTAGCACATCGAATGTTGCACATAAATCTGGCAAGTAGTCCTTTAATTAATGTAGCCAACTTTTCTTCTTTTATTAGACTGAGGCGAATAATAGCCTGGACTTTCCGTATTCTCGGAGCTCTAAGCCGTGCCAGAAAAGGAATCACCACACGAAACCAAACCGGACGAGGTTCTTCCACAATGAAGCAACAGAGCCCTAGTTGTATAAATGAGCTCACAGCTGCTGAGATAGAGACAGCCGATAGATTCCTTTGCCGTCAAACACAACATGAGGTCTTCAGCCAAGAATATGCCGCACTTAAAGAAGCTCTTGCAGTAAACCACTGTCACTGTCTAGTGAAGCATCAAAACTCGCCGTTTTATCAGAGTGTGAATCTCGCCTAGAATTCACGGAGGGTGGGATGTCGTAGAAAGCTACTTCAGCATAATCGGTCTGAACGATGCCATTTTTTAGCTAGCCTTTGGAACCCAACCACCGGGAACGCTACCATTTTCTTAATACCGAAAATTCGAAGAAGGTCGGCCATTTTTATTACCTAGAAGAGGAGAACACTAAAAATAGGCAGAACAAAGTCAACCATCACCACGAACAGAACCAAAGGAAGCAGCACGAGATTCAGCACAAGAAAGAAATACAATTTTAAAAATCACAAAAATTTTAAGTACAGTTGTAGATTAAAAGTAACTCATTTTTACAATAAAATTGTCGTCGATTACAGTAGTCTTTTTTGTTTGACTTTTTTCAACTACGGAGTTTACGACAGTGGTTGATAATTGAACCTTGGGCGAAAAAGATTTTTACGTAAAGTTTTGCTCTAATTTGATCAATGCGTTCTTCTACCAAAGGAAGTCCTGTTTCCACCATCATGTTGCGTATCGGTGTAGTAGGAAAAGCGTTTAAATTCCTCCTAACGGCTTGATGATATGGAGTTTTAATAATGTTGATTGTTGTTTTGGGGGCGTTCCCATAGATAAGTAGGCCATAGTCTATTTTACTTAATAAAAGCGATCTAGTTATGTTACATAGAGTGCTTATATGAGCATTTGATTTTTTACATGGTAAATAGCTTACTATATTTGCTCTTGCAGCTAGGCTCTTTTTTAATTTTATACAGTGGTTTTTAAAGTTGTATCTATTGTTGAAAATAACACCTAATATATTTAAATTATTTACATTTTCTATGTTTATGTTATTGAATTTAAAATTAATTTTTCTACAGGAAGTTTTGTGGCAAATATGCAAGGTTTTGCATTTATCTACTGATAATTTTGCACCAGAGGTTGTGGACCATATCAAAATGTCAGTTACAATATTCGAAAAAAGATTTTGATGTTCGACTAGGTTAATATTTTTGCAAAGGACGTAAACGTCATCCGCGTAAATACAGTGATCAAGTTGTGGGTGTCTTGTTATAATACAACTAACTTCGTTAAAGGCTATCAAGAATAGTACAACTGACAGCGGAGATCCTTGGGGAATTCCATTGTGGAGATGATAATAATTTGAAAAGCAGTTGTTGCTTTCACACAAATCTTCCTGTTAGTCAAAAAGGATTTGATAAAGTTGTATATCTTTGGGCCAATACCCCAAAATGCAATTTTATTTAAGATTTGGTGGATACCAATTCGGTCAAATGCCTTTTCGAAGTCTAACGATAAAACTGTAACATGTTTCCGAGCTGAGAGAGCATTTGTTATGTAATGGTCAAGATGTAAGAGGGCGTCATCACAGCCTTTATTGGCTTTGAAAGCGACTTGATTAGAGCTAATGAGGTTTTTGGATTCCAAAAACCAAAGAAGCCTACTAGCAACAATTTTTTCTAATATTTTCGAAATGCATGGGATCAGTGATATTGGGCGATAACCATTCACAGTATTATTTGATTTTTTAGGTTTTAATAAAGGTAATATAGTTGCATGTTTCCAGCTTTGGGGAATGATACCTGTTTCAAAAATATTGTTGTAGAGTTGAAGAAGTCTGTATTTGGCTGTTGTTGGAAGGTTCTTTATCATCGGGTATGAAATACGATCCCTACTAGGAGTTTTGCCTTTTAGTTTTGAAAGACAACTTTCAAGTTCAATTTTTGTGCTGGCTGATTCGATGTGATTAGATTGAAACGAGAAATGGGTATTATTAAAAAGCAAATTTAGTGCATCTGTTTTTTTAATTTGGAAGTCAGTGGAGAAAAATTCGTCTTTGGAGTTGTTTGACCAAGTTTTTGCGAAGATTTTACTTATTTCGGATGGAGCAGTAATGTTGTGATCTTGTTCTGTGATGCATTTAATAGTGTGGGGTGAGAAGGTACCTGTAAGACACCGGATTTTTTGCCATATTTTCAATGGAGAGGATTCAGGATTTATTGAGGATGTGATTTCATGAAATTTTTTTTCTTTAGAAACTTTGATTTCCCTACGAAAATTGGCGTTTGATTTCTTGAAAGAGATGAGGTTTTGTTGGTTTGGGTACTTTCTAAATAATTTCCATGCTTTGTTTTTTTCTTTACGCAATCGTTGTAGTTGTAGGTTCCACCAGGATACAGTACGAGTTGGGGCTTTTGGAAAACTTTGCGGTATGGAGTGGTTGGCTGCCATTCGAATAACTCTGGAAATTCGAGCTGCCTCTTGATTTATATTTGAGGTGATATTGTTGGATGGTAGACTTTTTATAACATAATCTTGCAATAAATTCCAGTTTGCTAAATCAGTTTTAAATTTGGGAGTAGCACGATACCTTAGAGATTATTACTAGCTATTAATGTCGTTATAATCGGAAAATGATCACTATTGTGAAGATTTCCAAGAGCCGTCCATGAGACATTTGGATAAAGTTCGGGAGAACAGGTAGTTATGTCTATATGTGTAAAGCTTTGATGAGTGGAAAAGTGAGTAGGAGAGCCGTCATTGAGAATTATAAGGTTAGAGTTAGATAAAAACCTTTCCATGATTAAACCTCTACTATTGGTTGAAGTAGAGCCCCAAAGAACGCTCCAAGAATTAATATCACCAGCTATAATAATGGGAGTGTTTATACGTTCAATTATACTTACAAGATCTTTAATTGTAAACGGTTGATTAGGGTGTTTGTATAGTTACAATTGTGAATTTAGGCACAAGTTGAATTTCCACTGCTAGAGCGAGAATGGGTGAGTTTATCATAATTTTTTTATGTGGTATACCTTTTTTTATTAAGATGGCAATGCCTTGTTTAGCTGTTACGTTTTGTGCTAGGTTGTGAAAGTAACCTAGGTACATTTTCGGAACGTTCGGTTGAAATTGGTTGGGACAGTTCGTTTCTTGAAGAACGACTATGTTTGGGAGAAATTCTTTGATGAGAATACATAATTCTTTATAATTTTTTTTGAAAGCTTTCATATTCCATTGAAGGATTTTTGTAGTTTCTTTCGTTATGTAAGTCGATTGAGGGTTTGATTGTACAAAATTAGGGTTTGCATGATTGAGGTGTTC
>OU612058.1:96430317-96732817 GCA_914767635.1 Melanostoma mellinum
CGACTGCGCCAGTTAAGTTACGAGAAAAATAATACTATCTTGTTGGTGTGCAAGTAATGACTGCTCTTTATTGATTACTTAAATGTATCTTAACACATAGCTAATATCTAATTTGCTTACTCATAGTTTTATAGTTTTATTGACAACGGAAACAACAGGTACCTATCGTAATCGGAACCTTTTCGTTTCCGTTCTCATGAATAATCTTTATCTAGAATTTCGTGTCGGCTTTTTTGTGATTGTCATCAGAACTTGGAGGTTCGATGACACTTTCTGAACTATAATACATAACACGCGAGTTAAATTTATGTTTAGGGGAAAGGTGCCAACAGTGGAACAGTGCAAACAGTGAGACAATTGGTTTTTTTCTTTTCTGAAAGCATGTACATTCATGCCAGTCCCAGTATTAGTCATATGTAACGTGACCATTTATTTTTATTGTCAAAGCGGGACATCTTCGGAATTATGTAATAAAAAAAAGCGACTAGTGTCTTACAAGGTTTTTTTTATTATTGTTATTATTTTTAAATAATCAAAGCAAATAAGTAGTGGCGTGAATTCTAGTTTGTATTTTTATATTTATCGGCTGAACAAATTTGTTTTAAAGTATCGGGTCATGTTTTTAGAAAAGTGTGAAGCTAAGTACATGATTTATTTATATTTATCTTCGTTATCAAAGTAGCTTTCATTACTGAGACACTCTACTGTGTTTAATCACTTGTCCAAACCTTGTTCATTTGAGAAAAAACTTTTTCCACAGGTGCGTTACTTCCAGGCAGGCACATAACGTACTCAATAATCGTAAAAAAATTGTTAAAGTTAGATTATTGGCACTAAAGTGCTGGAAAAATCGACCCAACGATTTTCAGTAGAAACATTCTCGGTATTCCAGCCAGAAATATTTTCATCTGTCACAAAGTTTAAAATAAGTGAAAACTCGTCTTAGTCTTCCGCATCTTGGCTGCTGCTGATAAATTCTTGCGTGATTAGTAAAACAACCAATTTCAAATTCAAACACTTCTGATTCTGTGTTAAATTGACACCACTGGCACTGGTCCAAGTATTCCTTGCTTGTTTTATAAAACTCAGCCGCCGCCGTAGTTTTCTTTTTCTGGCTTACTGCTGCTTTTTCTTCTGTTCTTTCTTGCAATTTTACCATCAGGCTACGGGCCATGTGAGGAAGGAAAATCGTATGCGCTTTTAGTGTTAGCTGTTAGGTTATCTCGGAGACGGTTAATTTCCTTGGCAGACTATTTAGCCGATACATTTTGCGCTTCGATTTTCTAAACAACTTCATGAAAGGTCGCTGCTTGTGCTTGACAAAAAATAAAACCACAATTCTGAGCTGGGATTATCGAAATATGCATGTCTTTAAAATATTTGGACATTTTTCGATACTCAGAAAATAGTTTTTCAAAGGCTGAAACATTTTGATAACTCTCTCAAGCGCGGGCATTAACGCAAGCCCCTTTGATTTACTGTAGCCCTGCAGCTTGTGATACTCTGTCTTGGTAGAAATACAAAACTCTTTCAAGCCTTCTACTCGAACACTGTAGTAGAAATGAGGAAATTTTTACTATAATTAATTCGAATACAGGAAGACAATCAACGGCAGTTTTGATCGCGTTGTGGACTATGTGTGTTTAACTTTGAGTAAATACTATTATTTCCTCTCCAATTCTTTCCCCCGAAGTTGCAGTTCGTGTTATCTCCACAAAACGCAACAATTTTTTTATTTAAGTCATTAAAAGACAATACTTCCATGTTCCATCAATACAATAATTATACAAAAGGTACAATTATATCAAATGTTTCGCCTGGCTGCTCCCGAACCTCTAAGACCTTAACTTTCACGCCTTCCTATGGTAAAAAATTGCGAATTAAAACTGGGAATAATTTGATTGAGCCATGATTTGAAGCACCCGTTAATAAAGTTTTGCAATTGGGTTAACGTAAATACTCTTTTAAATCTTCGGTTACCATGGTTTACAGTACATTTACCACAATAGCTTCAAACTTTGTAGGTGCACATCTAAATTTTTGCCCAAAACATGCTAGATTTAAAGCAGAAGAACAGTCATTTGAGCGAAAACTGTGATGATGTAAATGTTGCACGGTGTGATACGCCCACGTACGACGTACCCCCAGCTGCAGCTAAATCTAAGTCCTTAGAAGTCCGCGACTCGGTTTTCTTACAAATATTAAGCATTGACGAGCTTGAAGCAACGACTTGATCGGCAAGTCTATGTTTTTCTGATTTTAAATGTTTTTCTATATCACTCTAAAATCCAACACTAAAATCTGTTCCACAATTTTTCATATGTAACGTCTGCGGTGTCATCTTTTTTTGTTTTGTTTTATAAATGGATCCTTCTGTTGCAGACTAATATTAAAGGAACACTTGCGTTTAGGCAGTATTGTTTTCTTACAAAACACTACTAGAACTAAAACAAAACCATCGGTAACTAATTAACAAGATGGCAATCTCTGGCCATTGCGGCACTTGTCCACAAGCTGCTCACACACAACTTCACAAAAATTACTTACACAACTTTAATTTCGCTTTGTCCTACACTAGTTGAGTTAGTGAAAGAACCGGATTTGTCAGCTTTGACCACAAATTCAGATGCCACCAACACTTCAGATTTCACCTCGCTAAAAAGGGGATTTTTGAAATGTATGTTTGTTTTCCCCTTAAAAATTGTTTTTAATTTTAACCTCGAGTATTTTGCTAGCACGCATTCCGAGTTAATAGCAATATACAAAAGAATGAAAATGTTTTTGCTTATATTTTATCGAAACAAAAGAAACTCAACCCTCACAAAAATTGCTAAAGCGGGACAATTTAAGCCTCGCGGGGGACAGCGGGACAGACTGCCTGAAAGCGGGACTGTCCCGCCCAAAGCGGGACGTATGGTCACGTTAGTCATATGTCATTTCATAACATCTGTTCACCCCTGCTCGTATTTTTATTCTCTTGCGTACGTGGTTCAGTTGCCCGTTAACCTCCACCGAGTAAACATACTAAAAAGTTTACGAAAGTATTTTTTTGAGTGTGTTAAGATTCATTACAGGCCGCCTCCACCTGCAAGAATTTTCGTTATGTCGACTCGACTTAACATCAAATGTTACGTGGAGGCGGGTCATTTGACGGTCATTTAAAGTTTAGGTGTTATTTTCCTGATTTTTTTTTTTACATTTTTGAACTTTTCAGAACAATTTAAATTTACATTGCGCTTAAAAAACTACGAGGAAAAAGTTAACAGCTATTGACAGTTTTCACCGAACTTGATCTTGCTCAAAAGGAGGTGCAGAAAACGCTGTGCTAAACTGTTCTATAACAGCTCATTGAACACCAAAAAGATTAGAAAAGAACAGAAAATTTTTCATTGAACACCAAAAGCCTGATCTTTTCTGTCTGAAACTGTTCTAGAACAACTTATTGAACATTCTTATGACTGAATGGGAATTTACAAAATAAAAATAAAAAATTTCAATCTAAAAATTCTTGTCTTTGATTTCATTCAATTGTCAAAACTCTGCATCCAACATCCATGCTATTCGAGTACGAAATGAAATGTTATAAGATAATTTGCCCAGTCACGCTAACATTGATTTGCGTCTTTGATGTCAAGTCGAGTCGACATAACGAAAATTCTTGCAGGTGGAGGCGGCCTGTTAGATCTACACGAAAGAGTCAGGTAAGTACATCGATTTTTTTTTACATTCAACACTTATATGTATTTCTTCTTAAAAAATCTAAAATATATAAGAACTCATTGTCCTTTTTATATATTTTTCGTTGTTTTTTATAAAATGTCAAATAACGAACAGTGCGACATTTACAAAAAGCATACAATGAGACATGTCTCACTGTTTGCACTTTCATTACAAACCGATTTTATATAAAAACGCATTGATTTTTGTTGTTTTTTTTTTCTTTACAAGGTTTTTGTGGCCACCAAACGAACTAAATAATATGTCGGTGGATCGTTTTTCTTTTGGGAAAACTCCACCTGATGCAATGAAAAATGCGGTGGATATGGTGGTAAGAGACGGAATATCTTTGCGGAAAGCGGCTAAAAATACTGGTGTGGCACACCAAACTCTTTCACGGTATGTAAAAATTTACAAGGGATCTCCTTCTGCAAGGCTCTATCCAAACTATGCAGTGAACGCCGTGTTTAATAAGGAAGAAGAACTTTCTTGAAAGTCCTATATGAAAAAAATATGAACAACACGTCAGCTTATTAAAGTTAAAATACAAAAGTAATTTTAATTTATTAGCCGAAAACCTGTTAAATATTTGCTAATTAATCGTTGTAAGCATTTACTAATCTCATCAACAACATGGTTCTAATCGCCTCAGCGGTGTGCACCAAGAATGGCAAAGTGATAATATCCAGACAAATTGTTGAAATGACGAAAGCCCGCATTGAGAGTTTACTAGCTGCATTTCCAAAGCTAATGACCTCGGGCAAGGAGCATACGTTTGTGGAAACCGACTCAGTGCGTTACGTCTACCAACCAATGGAAAAGTTATACATGCTGCTGATAACAACTAAAGCAAGTAACATTCTAGAGGATCTTGAAACTCTGCGTTTGTTTTCCAAAGTTATTCCAGAATATTGTCACTCGCTGGAAGAGAAAGACATTCTCGACAATGCATTCAACCTTATTTTTGCTTTCGATGAGATTGTTGCAGTTGGATATCGTGAGAGTGTCAACCTAGCTCAAATCAAAACGTTTGTTGAGATGGATTCTCACGAAGAGAAGGTCTACCAAGCAGTGAGACAAACTTAAGAACGTGAAGCTCGCCAAAAGATGAGAGAAAAGGCAAAGGAACTGCAAAGGCAACGTATGGAATCAGCCAAGCGTGGCGGAAGTGCTGCAAGTCTGAGTCATCACATAAGTTCAAGTTTGGAAGGATTCGGATCATCCGATAGCATTGGTATGACCAGCGCGGCCACTATTGATTCGACAGAAATTAAATCGGCACCAAAAGCTCTAAAACCAGTGGCTCGCAATGCCCTTAAACTAGGAGGCAAGACCAAGGACGTGGTCAGCTTTGTTGATCAGCTCAAGAGCGAGGGTGAGAAAATAGCCAATTTAACTCCAAATACCGCATCGAGCACAACTGCAAGGCCAAAACTAGTTTCTGATATTCCCACTGAAAGTGTCCCTCTTAAAATGGAAGACAAGCTCGTTGTTCGCCTGGGTCGTGATGGAGGACTCCAAACGTTCGAGCTTTCGGGCTTGTTAACTCTGAGAATCTCTGATGAAGCATTTGGGTGCATTAAGGTCAATTTGGAAAACAAGGATAAACATGGAATCCAACTTCAAACACATCCAAATGTCGCTAAGGAGCTCTTCAAAACGCGTTCGCAAATTGGTCTAAGGAACCCAGCAAAGCCATTCCCTTTGAATACTGATGTTGGCGTACTCAAATGGCGCTATACAACTCAAGATGATTCTGCAATCTCACTGACAATTAATTGCTGGCCATCAGAGAATGGTGATGGAGGATGTGACGTAAACATTGAGTACGAACTCGAAGCCCAACGCCTGGAATTTCAAGACGTTTGCATTGCTATTCCCCTGCCGATGAATATTCAGCCATCAGTTGGGGAATATGATGGCACCTACAACTATGATTCGCGAAAACATGTCCTTCAATGGCTTATTTTAATTATCGATGCTTCAAACAAATCCGGTTCGATGGAGTTTAGTTGCGCGTCATCCATTCCAGGGGACTTTTCCCAGTGCAGGTTTCGTTCGTTTCCAAAACTCTATTTGCTGACTTCAATGCCAAGGAGGTGGTCCATGTGGACGATGAAACTGCGGTGAAGTACTCAACCGAATCGGTGTTGTTCGGGGAAAAAAATGAAATCGTTTAAATTTGCAGTTTCCGTTTTATTTAACATCCAATCATATTCCCCGTAACACTTTATTATAAACAAACAAAATACACATATATATATATATTCTCTTATTTTTATTACACGTAGTTCTTATGAAGGAAACAAAACAACAAAATATAATTTAAAGCCTTGCGGTGAAAAACTGGCTAAAAGCATTCTGCACCATTAAGTTAAACAGTTCCCTCTCGGCGCCGTTAAAATGTATTGTACATCTAAAACTGCTCCACTATGTTCTATGGATTAACTATGCTTGATGTAGGGAGGTTGGCTTACCAGACTGCAGTTGCTAATTCCAAAAAAATGCCGGAGTATTGGATAAAAAACAAAAGAGCGAGCACCGATTAGTTAAAACGCTTCCGTAAAAGGAACCCTTCACTTGCTCTTCGCACTCCAGAAGCGTGTAGCCTATCGCGGGCAACTTCGTTTAACAGGCACAATGCTAATAAGTTCTATTACAATTTATTCGACGTCCTATCACGATCTACTGACGGATTTTCTGCAGGAACACGCATATATAGTTTTGATGAAACCGGGCTAACAACGGTCCAAGTTCCTGCGAAAATTCTTGCACAAAAAGGCATGAAACAAGTTAGTAAAGTAACCAGCACTGAAAGAGTAACGTTAGTTACCTTGTGTTGCATTGTAAGTGCAACTGGCCAATTCATTCCGCCAGTTATGATTTTTCCGAGAGTGCTTTTTAAAGAGCATATGCTGGTCGGTGCACCAGCAGGTACGCTTGGATTGGCAAACCCGTCTGGTTGGATGAACTCGAGTTGTTTCTTTAAAGTGGTGGAGCTTTTCGTGAAATTCACATCTAGTTCAAAAGAAAATCCTACTTTGTTGTTGATGGACAATCACGAAAATCACATCAGCGTTGCTGCTCTCAGTTATGGGAAAGACCATGGCATTATAATGTTAACTTTTCCGCCACATTCGTCGAACAAAATGCAACCACTGGATGTCTCCGTTTACAGACCGTTTAAAACAGGATATAACCAAGCGGTATACTCATTTATGATGCAGAATCCCGGTAAGACGTTTTCGATTTACGACATTGCAAAAGCTGCGAGCTACGCTTTTGATAAGTCGATGACACCATCGAACATAAAAGCAGGATTTCAAAAGCCTGGAATCTATCCTCCGGACAGAAATGCTTTCACTGACGTTGAATTTATGAGCAGTTTGGTTACTGACAGGCCCCTTATTGATTATGAAGTACGCTCAAGCGCAAGTGGCGAAATACCGACACTCATCACACCAGAAAGAACTGACCTTGAGGGAGAAACAATTTTGAATGTTTCAAATCAACCCATACGTTCCAAACCGCAAATTGATTTTATCAGCCCAGAACAGTTCAAAGGGTTCCCCAGAGCTGCACCAAGACACAATAAGAGGAAACGACGAAAAAAGAGGAGAAGTACGATACTGACAGACACATCGGAAAAAGAAGAATTAGAAAAGAGAGAATTGTTGAAAAAAAAACTCCAAAAAGGAAGGCTCAAGCGATTAAAAGAAAAGTTTTACAAACCGAGTCCGAATCAGATGACAATGACGATATGATTCTTCAAGACATTTCTATAGACGGTTCCTTTGTCAGTGAGCGGTCTACGGAGGAAAATTTTTCGCAAGAAGTCAAAACTGGGACCTATGTTTTGGTTCGATTCAATGCCGACAAAAATAAAACAGTTTTCTATTTTGGCCAAATAATGACGGAGAAGGATGAAACCAACCACTACAAAATTTTCTTCCTGAGGAGAAGCGGCACAAGTAATAAGTTTACTACGCCTGAAGTTGAGGATATTGCCTACATAGCACACAAAGATATAGAGCTGATTCTGCCAACGCCGACGCCATGTGGCCACACTGTAATGAAGCATTTGTGGCTTCGTCACATGCTTGAAGTATGCAGCAGTAAATTGCTAATACTACCCTCTAGTGTCCGAAATCAGACATATCATCCGAGCCACCAACCACCGGCAAGTCACCATACGAACAGATAGCCGAGGCACTCACCCATAATATGGTACTGAGGTATACCACAGTGAAGTAGGCTGTGCTATAGAAGACGACAACAGCTGTGTACCAAGCAGAATACGCAAAGCATGGGTAAATGGCTATGGGAAGATATGTAGCTTAATGGTGAGCAACAATGTACATTGTACACTGCTTATGGGCTGCACACAACACTGTAGCGACGAAAGCACATATGGTTGGCTGTGATGAGGTAATCAAATTGTTGTTCGTGTTAAGCAGCAGCAGCACCATGGCAATCTCACCGTGTAGTATTTTTTTTTATATGGAGTGCACACGGCACCGAGCATTAAAATGAGTATAAATAGAGCAGCCAAATGATGGAAAATCATCAGTCCGCCGGCAGCAGCCGAAGCAAGCAGCTCGCTCCCAAATAATAAAAAGGTAAAAGGGTAATTTTACAAATATATCATTTACTAGTTGTGTCCGCGACTTCGTCCGCGTGGAATAGTGACTTTCAGCAGCATTTTTAACTTTTTAGGAAATAAAACTTCTAGCCTTAAAAATGGCGGTACATATTTCCAAAAGAAAAATTCAACCCCTATTTCAACACTTTGTAGCCCTGTTAAAAATACTTTTGAGACCGTAGTTTTTGAATTCCCATTTCCGTTCCCGTGGGAATATAAGGATAGATGTATAGCCTTTATCCTTCCGCATGTTCTAGACCATCTCTGTAGCTAATTTAATGAAATCTGTTTAGCAGTTTGAACGGGAGACATACGAAAAACATACCGACATAGCTACATTCGCATTTTCAATATTAGTAAAGACTCCCGTTCCCGTGGGAATATGGTGACCGTTTTCGTGGGAATATGTGGATAAGTTAAAGTTAATGTTACTCCGGGATTATGGAGCATTCCAACGGTGGAAGAATTTTTAAAATCGGTGCTGTAGTGTAAAAGTTCCCGTATACGTTCCTGATCCCGTGGGAATATAGGGAAAAAATATATAGTCTATGTCTTTCCTCACGTTCTGAACAATCTTTGTTTAAAATTTCATTTAAATCGGTTTATTAGTTTGGGCAGGAGATGGTTACATAGAATGACGGACAGACAGAGCTCCTTTCACACTTATTATATTACTAAGGACTCCCGTTCCCGTAGGAATATGTGGATGAATTAAAGTTAATATTACACAGGGATAGTGTAGCATTCTAACGGTGGAAGAATTTTTGAAATCGGTATTGTATATAGGGATCCATAGGAATATGGGGATGAATTAGTTTTTATGTTACTCGGGGATAGTGTAGCATTCTAACGGTGAAAGAATTTTTGAAATCGGTGCTGCAGTGTCAAAGTTCCCATATACGTTCCTGCTCCCGTGAGAATAAAGGGAACCGTAGGAATATGGGGATGAATTAGTTTTTATGTTACTCGGGGATAGTGTAGCATTCTAACGGTGAAAGAATTTTTGAAATCGGTGCTATAGTGTCCAAGTTCCCGTATACGTTCCTGCTCCCGTGGGAATGTTGGGAATCGTAGGAATATGGGGATGAATTAGTTTTTATGTTACTCGGGGATAGTGTAGCATTCTAAGGGTGAAAGAATTTTTGAAATCGGTGCGATAGTGTCAAAGTTCCCGTATACGTTCCTGCTCCCGCGGAAATATAGGGAACCGTAGGAATATGGGGATGAATTAAATTTCATGTTTCTCGGGGATAGTGTAGCATTCTAACGGTGAAAGAATTTTTGAAATCGGTGCTGTAGTGTCAAAGTTCCCGTATACGTTCCTGCTCCCGTGTGAATATAAGGAACCGTAGGAATATGGGGATGAATTAGTTTTTATGTTACTCGGGGATAGTGTAGCATAGAATTTTTGAAATCGGTGCTGCAGTGTCAAAGTTCCCATATACGTTCCTGCTCCCTTGGGAATATAGGGAACCGTAGGGATATGGGGATGAATTAGTTTTTATGTTAGTCGGGGATAGTGTAGCATTCTAACGGTGAAAGAATTTTTGAAATCGGTGCTATAGTGTCAAAGTTCCCGTATACGTTCCTGCTCCCGTGGGAATGTTGGGAACCGTAGGAATATGGGGATGAATTAGTTTTTATGTTACTCGGGGATAGTGTAGCATTCTAAGGGTGAAAGAATTTTTGAAATCGGTGCTGAAGTGTCAATGTTCCCGTATACGTTCCTGCTCCCGTGGGAATAAAGGGAACCGTAGGAATATGGGGATGAATTAAATTTTATGTTACTCGGGGATAGTGTAGCATTCTAACGGTGAAAGAATTTTTGAAATCGAAGCTGTAGTGTCAAAGTTCCCGTATACGTTCCTGCTCCCGTGGGAATATAGGGAACCGTAGGAATATGGGGATGAATTAGTTTTAATGTTACTCGGGGATAGTGTAGCATTCTAACGGTGAAAGAATTTTTGAAATCGGTGCTGTAGTGTCAAAGTTCCCGTATACGTTCCTGCTCCCGTGGGAATAAAGGGAACCGTAGGAATATGGGGATGAATAAGTTTTAATATTACTCGGGGATAGTTAAGCATTCTAATGGTGAAAGAATTTTTGAAATCGGTGCTGTAGTGTCAAAGTTCCCGTATACGTTCCTGCTCCCGTGGGAATATAGGGAAAAAATATATAGTCTATGTCCTTCCTCAGGTTCTGTGAACGGGAGACATACGAAAAACATACCGACATAGCTACATTCGCATTTTCAATATCAGTAAAGACTCCCGTTCCCGTGGGAATATGGTGACCGTTCCCGTAGGAATATGGGGATGAGTTAAAGTTTTTGTTACTCGGGGATAGTGTAGCATTCTAACGGTGAAAGAATTTTTGAAATCTGTGCTGTAGTGTCAAAGTTCCCGTATACGTTCCTGCTCCCGTGGGAATATAGGATACCGTAGGAATATGGGGATGAATTAGTTTTAATATTACTCGGGGATAGTTCAGCATTCTAACGGTGAAAGAATTTTTGAAATCGGTGCTGTAGTGTCAAAGTTCCCGTATACGTTCCTGATCCCGTGGGAATATAGGGAAAAAATATACATAAATAAAATATTATGTATAGTCTATGTCTTTCCTCACGTTCTGAACAATCTTTGTTTTAAATTTCATTTAAATCGGTTTATTAGTTTGGGCAGGAGATGGTTACATAGAACGACGGACAGACAGAGCTCCTTTCACACTTATTATATTACTAAGGACTCCCGTTCCCGTAGGAATATGTGGATGAATTAAAGTTAATGTTACACAGGGATAGTGTAGCATTCTAACGGTGGAAGAATTTTTGAAATCGGTATTGTATATAGGGATCCATAGGAATATGGGGATGAATTAGTTTTTATGTTACTCGGGGATAGTGTAGCATTCTAATGGTGAAAGAATTTTTGAAATCGGTGCTGCAGTGTCAAAGTTCCCATATACGTTCCTGCTCCCGTGGGAATATAGGGAACCGTAGGAATATGGGGATGAATTAGTTTTTATGTTACTCGGGGATAGTGTAGCATTCTAACGGTGAAAGAATTTTTGAAATCGGTGCTATAGTGTCAAAGTTCCCGTATACGTTCCTGCTCCCGTGGGAATGTTGGGAATCGTAGGAATATGGGGTTGAATTAGTTTTTATGTTACTCGGGGATAGTGTAGCATTCTAAGGGTGAAAGAATTTTTGAAATCGGTGCTGTAGTGTCAAAGTTCCCGTATACGTTCCTGCTCCCGTGGGAATATAGGGAACCGTAGGAATATGGGGATGAATTAGTTTTTATGTTACTCGGGGATAGTGTAGCATTCTAACGGTGAAAGAATTTTTGAAATCGGTGCTGCAGTGTCAAAGTTCCCATATACGTTCCTGCTCCCTTGGGAATATAGGGAACCGTAGGAATATGGGGATGAATTAGTTTTTATGTTACTCGGGGATAGTGTAGCATTCTAACGGTGAAAGAATTTTTGAAATCGGTGCTATAGTGTCAAAGTTCCCGTATACGTTCCTGCTCCCGTGGGAATGTTGGGAATCGTAGGAATATGGGGTTGAATTAGTTTTTATGTTACTCGGGGATAGTGTAGCATTCTAAGGGTGAAAGAATTTTTGAAATCGGTGCTGTAGTGTCAAAGTTCCCGTATACGTTCCTGCTCCCGTGGGAATATAGGGAACCGTAGGAATATGGGGATGAATTAGTTTTTATGTTACTCGGGGATAGTGTAGCATTCTAACGGTGAAAGAATTTTTGAAATCGGTGCTGCAGTGTCAAAGTTCCCATATACGTTCCTGCTCCCTTGGGAATATAGGGAACCGTAGGAATATGGGGATGAATTAGTTTTTATGTTACTCGGGGATAGTGTAGCATTCTAACGGTGAAAGAATTTTTGAAATCGGTGCGATAGTGTCAAAGTTCCCGTATACGTTCCTGCTCCCGTGGGAATGTTGGGAACCGTAGGAATATGGGGATGAATTAGTTTTTATGTTACTCGGGGATAGTTAAGCATTCTAAGGGTGAAAGAATTTTTGAAATCGGTGCTGAAGTGTCAAAGTTCCCGTATACGTTCCTGCTCCCGTGGGAATAAAGGGAGCCGTAGGAATATGGGGATGAATTAGTTTTTATGTCACTCGGGGATAGTGTAGCATTCTAAGGGTGAAAGAATTTTTGAAATCGGTGCTGAAGTGTCGAAGTTCCCGTATACGTTCCTGATCCCGTGGGAATATAGGGAAAAATATATAGTCTATGTCCTTCCTCAGGTTCTGTGAACGGGAGACATTCGAAAAACATACCGACATACATTCGCATTTTCAATATCAGTAAACACTCCCGTTCCCGTTGGAATATGGTCACCGTTCCCGTAGGAATATGGGGATGAGTTAAAGTTTTTGCTACTCGGGGATAGTGTAGCATTCTAACGGTGAAAGAATTTTTGAAATCGGTGCTGTAGTGTCAAAGTTCCCGTATACGTTCCTGCTCCCGTGGGAATATAGGGAACCGTAGAAATATGGGGATGAATTAGTTTTTATCTTACTCGGGGGTAGTGTAGCATTCTAACGGTGAAGGAATTTTTGAAATCGGTGCTGTAGTGTCAAAGTTCCCGTATACGTTCCTGCTCCCGTGGGAATATAGGGAACCGTAGGAATATGGGGATGAATTAGTTCTTATGTTAGTCGGGGATAGTGTAGCATTCTAAGGGTGAAAGAATTTTTGAAATCGGTGCTGTAGTGTCAAAGTTCCCGTATACGTTCCTGCTCCCGTGGGAATAAAGGGAACCGTAGAAATATGGGGATGAATTAGTTTTTATGTTATTCGGGGATAGTGTAGCATTCTAAGGGTGAAAGAATTTCTGAAATCGGTGCTGTAGTGTCAAAGTTCCCGTATACGTTCCTGCTCCCGTGGGAATAAAGGGAACCGTAGGAATATGGGGATGAATTAGTTTTTATGTTACTCGGGGATAATGAAGCATTCTTACAGTGGAAAAATTTTTGAAATCGGTGTTATAGTTTCTAAGTTCCCGTATACGTTCCCGTTCCCGAGGGAATTTAGGGATAATATTAGCCTATGTGTTATTCTGATGTATAAGCTATATTATTGGAAAATTTAATTGAAATCCATTCAGCAGTTTTTGCGTGAAAGAGGAACAAACATACATCCACACATACAAACTTTCACGTTTATAATATTAATAATAATAGGATTAAGTATTGTGCCACAGGGGGCAGAGACTAGTACCCGTAGATCCGAGCGGCCATAGCTTGAGTTTCTAACCTACCAAGGTCTTCTGACGCTTGTTGTTTCTAACCTACCAAGGTCTTCTGACGCTTGTTGTTTATAACCTACCAAGGCTTTCGGGCGCTTGTTGTTTATAACCCACCAAGGCTTTCGGGCGCCTGTTGTTTATAACCCACCAAGGCTTTCGGGCGCTTGTTGTTTATAACCCACCAAGGCTTTCGGGCGCTTGTTGTTTGTAACCTACCCAGGTCTTCGGGCGCTTGTTGTTTTTATCTTATTGTGCCACAGGGTTCAGAGACTAGTACCCGTAGATCCGACCGGCCATAGCTTGAGTTTCTAACCTACCAAGGTCTTCGGACGCTTGTTGTTTCTAACCGACCAAGGTCTTCGGACGCTTGTTGTTTATAACCTACCAAGGCTTTCGGGCGCTTGTTGTTTATAACCTACCAAGGCTTTCGGGCGCTTATTGTTTGTAACCTACCAAGGCTTTCGGGCGCTTGTTGTTTTTGACCTACCAAGGCCTTCGGGCGCTTGTTGTTTTTAACCTACCAAGGTCCTCGGACGCTTGTTGTTTATAACCTACCAAGGCATTCAGGCGCTTGTTGTTTCTTTCCAACCGAGGCCTTCGGGCACTTATTGACGCGGCTACCTTTAGTATCGCCTACCTACCGGTGTATCGCCACGTGTACCGTGCCACTGGTGGCCGTACTAATAATCAGACGTAACGCAAAACCTGTCTCTTTTCTCTTAGGTGACAAGACTACTAGAGTGACGGCCTGCTACTCAGAGCACACTTAAGGTTTAGAAGTCTTGTATCACCCCTGTCAGCAGACGGCGTTTCCCGCTACATACGAAGGCACCAGAAGTTAACATCGGAGCTATATATAATATATTTATATATATACTTTGTACCAGAATATTGTAAATTGTAATTAATATTTTAAAGGGAGTTCTAATAAAGAGAGAGTTTCCGACCATTGTGAATTTTCGCGTACTTATTTCACCTACCCTGGCCAGCCGCGAGATTTACCCCGGCTGGAAACCAAAGTACGTCACAACACTAGTCGCCAAAATGCTTCAGTTATGTTCAATGTTGACTTCCAGGGCTATGGAAGCAGCCTTAAATGATAAATAATTTTTTTATTCGATACCATATCTGTGAATTCAATGATCTCAATGTGATTTTTGTTATGTTTGTTCCTTTTTTTTAGGTTTTTTTTATTGTTCCTTTTCTCGAAGAAATGAATTATCGTTTTACATTATTTAATTAATAAAATGCTTATCTACTTACTATTAATTTTTATTTTTTTGTTGCATCATTGATCGCACTACTCGCTATCAGTGAGACAGTTTGGCTTTTCTACGTCTCAATTTATTGTGATGCTCTCATGAGTTTTTTTCATGGAAATTTTTTTTGGAACATAAAGGCAAAATATTGCTTAAAATATACTCAAAGTTTTGTTAAGGTGGTCCGGTAACATTCTGAGATATACCAATTTTAAACAAAAGTGTCTCACTGATCGCACCTTTCCCCGGAAAGGTGCTAACAGTGGGACAGTGCAAACAGTGAGACAATTCGTTTTTTTCTTTCTGAAAGCATGTACATTCATGCCAGTATTAGTCATAACATCTGTTCACCCCTGCTCGTATTTTTATTCTCTTGCGCACGTGGTTCAGTTGCCCGTTAACCTCCACCGAGTAAACATACTAAAAAGTTCACGAAAGTATTTTTTTGAGTGTGTTAAGATTTATTAGAGCTACACGAAAGAGTCAGGTAAGTACATGGATTTTTTTTACATTCAACACTTATATGTATTTATTCTTAAAAAATCTAAAATATATAAGAAGTCATTGTCCTTTTTATATTTTTTTGGTTGTTTTTTATTAAATGTCAAAAAACGAACAGTGAGACACTTAAAAAAAGCATACAATGAGACATGTCTCACAAACCGGTTTTACTTAAAAACGCATTGATTTTTGTTGTTTTATTTTCTTTACAAGGTTTTTGTGGCCACCAAACGAACTAAATAATATGTCGGTGGATCGTTTTTCCTTTGGGAAAACTCCACCTGATGCAATGAAAAAAGCGGTGGATATGGTGGTAAGAGACGGAATATCTTTGCGGAAAGCGGCTAAAAATACTGGTGTGGCACACCAAACTCTTTCACGGTACGTAAAAATTTACAAGGGATCTCCTTCTGCAAGGCTCTATCCAAACTATGCAGTGAACGCCGTGTTTAATAAGGAAGAAGAACTTTCTTGAAAGTCCTATATGAAAAAAATATGAACAACACGTCAGCTTATTAAAGTTACAACACAAAAGTAATTTTAATTTATTAGCCGAAAACCTGTTAAATATTTGCTAATTAATCGTTGTAAGCATTTACTAATCTCATTAACAACATGGTTCTAATCGCCTCAGCGGTGTGCACCAAGAATGGCAAAGTGATAATATCCAGACAAATTGTTGAAATGACGAAAGCCCGCATTGAGGGTTTACTAGCTGCATGGAAAAGTTATACATGCTGCTGATAACAACTAAAACAAGTAACATTCTAGAGGATCTTGAAACTCTGCGTTTGTTTTCCAAAGTTATTCCGGAACATTGTCACTCGCTGGAAGAGAAAGACATTCTCAACAATTAATTCAACCTTGTTTTTGCTTTCGATGAGATTGTTGCAGTTGGATATCGTGAGAGTGTCAACCTAGCTCAAACCAAAACGTTTGTTGAGATGGATTCTCACGAAGAGAAGGTCTACCAAGCAGTGAGACAAACTTAAGAACGTGAAGCTCGCCAAAAGATGAGAGAAAAGGCAAAGGAACTGCAAAGGCAACGTATGGAATCAGCCAAGCGTGGCGGAAGTGCTGCAAGTCTGAGTCATCACATAAGTTCAAGTTTGGAAGGATTCGGATCATCCGATAGCATTGGTATGACCAGCGCGGCCACTATTGATTCGACAGAAATTAAATCGGCACCAAAAGCTCTAAAACCAGTGGCTCGCAATGCCCTTAAACTAGGAGGCAAGACCAAGGACGTGGTCAGCTTTGTTGATCAGCTCAAGAGCGAGGGTGAGAAAATAGCCAATTTAACTCCAAATACCGCATCGAGCACAACTGCAAGGCCAAAACTAGTTTCTGATATTCCCACTGAAAGTGTCCATCTTAAAATGGAAGACAAGCTCGTTGTTCGCCTGGGTCGTGATGGAGGACTCCAAACGTTCGAGCTTTTGGGCTTGTTAACTCTGAGAATCTCTGATGAAGCATTTGGGTGCATTAAGGTCAATTTGGAAAACAAGGATAAACATGGAATCCAACTTCAAACACATCCAAATGTCGCTAAGGAGCTCTTCAAAACGCGTTCGCAAATTGGTCTAAAGAACCCAGCAAAGCCATTCCCTTTGAATACTGATGTTGGCGTACTCAAATGGCGCTATACAACTCAAGATGATTCTGCAATCTCACTGACAATTAATTGCTGGCCATCAGAGAATGGTGATGGAGGATGTGACGTAAACATTGAGTACGAACTCGAAGCCCAACGCCTGGAATTTCAAGACGTTTGCATTGCTATTCCCCTGCCGATGAATATTCAGCCATCAGTTGGGGAATATGATGGCACCTACAACTATGATTCGCGAAAACATGTCCTTCAATGGCTTATTTTAATTATCGATGCTTCAAACAAATCCGGTTCGATGGAGTTTAGTTGCGCGTCATCCATTCCAGGGGACTTTTCCCAGTGCAGGTTTCGTTCGTTTCCAAAACTCTATTTGCTGACTTCAATGCCAAGGAGGTGGTCCATGTGGACGATGAAACTGCGGTGAAGTACTCAACCGAATCGGTGTTGTTCGGGGAAAAAAATGAAATCGTTTAAATTTGCAGTTTCCGTTTTATTTAACATCCAATCATATTCCCCGTAACACTTTTTTATAAACAAACAAAACACACATATATATATATATTCTCTTATTTTTATTACACGTAGTTCTTATGAAGGAAACAAAACAACAAAATATAATTTAAAGCCTTGCGGTGAAAAACTGGCTAAAAGCATTCTGCACCATTAAGTTAAACAGTTCCCTCTCGGCGCCGTTAAAATGTATTGTACATCTTAAACTGCTCCACTATGTTCTATGGATTAACTATGCTTGATGTAGGGAGGTTGGCTTACCAGACTGCAGTTGCTAATTCCAAGAAAATGCCGGAGTATTGGATAAAAAACAAAAGAGCGAGCACCGATTGGTTGAAACGCTTCCGTAAAAGGAACCCTTCACTTTCTCTTCGCACTCCAGAAGCGTGTAGCCTATCGCGGGCAACTTCGTTTAACAGGCACAATGCTAATAAGTTCTATGACAATTAATTCGACGTCCTATCACGATCTACTGACGGATTTTCTGCAGGAACACGCATATGTTATTTTGATGAAACCGGGCTAACAACGGTCCAAATTCCTGCGAAAATTCTTGCACAAAAAGGCATGAAACAAGTTAGTAAAGTAACCAGCACTGAAAGAGGAACGTTAGTTACCTTGTGTTGCATTGTAAGTGCAACTGGCCAATTCATTCCGCCAGTTATGATTTTTCCGAGAGTGCTTTTTAAAGAGCATATGCTGCTCGGTGCACCAGCAGGTACGCTTGGATTGGCAATCCCGTCTGGTTGGATGAACTCGAGTTGTTTCTTTAAAGCGGTGGAGCATTTCGTGAAATTCACATCTAGTTCAAAAGAAAATCCTACTTTGTTGTTGATGGACAATCACGAAAGTCACATCAGCGTTGCTGCTCTCAGTTATGGAAAAGACCATGGCGTTATAATGTTAACTTTTCCGCCACATTCGTCGAACAAAATTCAACCACTGGATGTCTCCGTTTACAGACCGTTTAAAACAGCATATAACCAAGCGGTAGACTCGATGCAGAATCACGGTAAGACGTTTTCGATTTGCGATTGCAAAGCTACGATTGCGAGCTACGCTTTTGATAAGTCGATGACACCATCGAACATAAAAGCAGGATTTCAAAAGCCTGGAATCTATCCTCCGGACAGAAATGCCTTCACTGACGTTGACTTTATGAGCAGTTTGGTTACTGACAGGCCCCTTATTGATAATGAAGTACGCTCAAGCGCAAGTGGCGAAATACCGACACTCATCACACCAGAAAGAACTGACCTTGAGGGAGAAACAATTTTGAATGTTTCAAATCAACCCATACGTTCCAAACCGCAAATTGATTTTATCAGCCCAGAACAGTTCAAAGGGTACCCAAGAGCTGCACCAAGACACAATAAGAGGAAACGACGAAAAAAGAGGAGAAGTACGATACTGACAGACACCCCGGAAAAAGAAGAATTAGAAAAGAGAGAATTGTTGAAAAAAAACTCTCCACTCCACTCCACTCCACTATTCATCAAAACACTAAGACTCCAAGTGGACTATATTTTGAAAGTGCTCGATATGTCAAATGATCGTCTTCCGAAAAAAGCAGCTCTACAAGCTATACAAAGTAAAACAGGGTTTTTCAAAGACTGGATGGAACTGTCACAGGAAACTGGGGTTGAATTAGTAGCTAACGAAAGGAGAACCTGGAAGTCGACTCTGTACGAGCTAATAAAACGTTTGGATGAAAAATATAGAGAAATGTTCATGGATGAAGCATCAAGTTCTTTACATCGGGTGGTTTATAGCAGGCTTAATCACAACCTCAACCAGAACAACTATTTTCGGGATGAGTATACCATCGATCAAATCTCAAACATGTTCCGACTAAGAGGAGAGCTTCTTAACCTAAATTTTGTACCCCATCGCGAAGATTTACCGATACTTTGCCAACTGTGTAATATCGCGGAACAAGAGAATATTTTTCATTTTGTTGGGAGGTGCCCGATTCTTAGGGAAACAAGAAGATACATATTGGGTCGTGACTTTCTCACGGAGGACGAAACAATACAACTACTCAATGAAATGGATGTGTCGAAGTTATTCAAATTTTGCAAAACTGCGTTAAAATATAGAAGCAGAATATTAGAAGAATGTTTTTAGTTTATAAAACTGTAACTCTTTTTATTTTAATTAGTTTAGTAAAAGTATTCTTGCCAATCAGGCAGACGGCAATGCCATGCTTTATTGATTGTATATACATATATAATTGTTAAAAGAAACAAAAACCAAGGCAATAAAAACAATCTTAATCTTGAAAAAAAACTCCAAAAAGGAAGGCTCAAGCGATTAAAAGAAAAGTTTTTCAAACCGAGTCCGAATCAGATGACAATGACGATATGATTCTTCAAGACATTTCTATAGACGGTTCCTTTGTCAGTGAGCGGTCTACGTAGGAAAATTTTCCGCAAGAAGTCAAAACTGGGACCTATGTTTTGGCTCGATTCAATGCCGACAAAAATAAAACAGTTTTCTATATTGGCCAAATAATGACGGAGAAGGATGAAACCAACCACTACAAAATTTTCTTCCTGAGGAGAAGCGGCACAAGTAATAAGTTTACTACGCCTGAAGTTGAGGATATTGCTTACGTAGCACACAAAGATATAGAGCTGATTCTGCCAACGCCGACGCCATGTGGCCACACTAGTCGCCAAAATGCTTCAGTTATGTTCAATGTTGACTTTCAGGGCTATGGAAGCAGCCTTAAATGATAAATAATTTTTTTATTCGATACCATATCTGTGAATTCAATGATCTCAATGTGATTTTTGTTATGTTCGTTCCTTTTTTTTTAGGATTTTTTTATTGTTCCTTTTCTCGAAGAAATGAATTATCGTTTTACATTATTTATTTAATAAAATGCTTATTTACTTACTATTAATTTTTATTTTTTTGTTACGTCTCACTGTTTGCTTTCTACTGTCTCATTGATCGCACTACTCGCTATCAGTGAGACAGTTTGGCTTTTCTACGTCTCAATTTATTGTGATGCTCTCATGAGTTTTTTTCATTGAATTTTTTTTTGCAACATAAAGGCAAAATATCGCTTAAAATATACTCAAAGTTTTGTTAAGGTGGTCCGGTAACATTCTGAGATACACATTTTAAACAAAAGTGTCTCACTGATCGCACCTTTCCCCTATATCAGTAACAGACCTGCAAAGCAGAACAAAAATTAACTGATGTAAAAAGTGGCATATACGTATTTGAATTGTAAATGAAAATGTGTTATAAAAGTTTTGTTTTTGTCGAGGAATACTACTTCTTTTAGAACAAATATTTGTTCGGAAATGAATCACAAAAAAATAAATAAGTGTGAAGATAAAATCAATTACAAATTGAATCAAGTACCATTTTAAGTGTGGCACTCCACTAAGACTCATTTGACGGAGTCTTTAAGTGTCTAATTTAGTTCTCATGTACTTGTACAGTCCGGTAATAATAAGCTGCACTTAAGGTGAGTACACATTACAAGATGTAGGCCCTTCATTTCTTTCCTTGAAGAATTAATCGACAACAGTTTGGAAAGGCCAAAGTTGTGAGTTGCATATTAAAGAAAAAAGTTTAAGGTCCCTCCCAACTTCAATTTCAAAAGAGGAATAATTGAATGTAAGTCAAACAATCATAAAGAAAATTTGAGACCAGAAAAATCCATTATCGCACGGTTTTGAAAATGCCGTATGGCAATGACAAAAGGTCGCGAGTCCCTCAATAAAACCGTAAACCTTGAGGTTCAAAGCGAACCAGATTATACTTTTATTCATTTCAAGAATTAAACACGAGACAGGAAATGAAAACTACCACAAGTTACAAAATTTTCACAGTAGGTATATCTTTCAATTTTTAAATATTCAACCCCTGTGTCCGTCTTTGACTCCTCATTCTTTCATTTCAAAAATCGTCTTGCGGAAAAACTCCGTTGCCTGGCCCGATCTGCCAGCAAAGCTTTTTATCCACATGTGCAAAAATAAGGAATTTGAGTTGAAATGAAAATTCACAACTTTACAAAGTTTAACCAATATGGATGCTCGCAAAATATATGTCTTGATCGCTTTTTCTTCATTTTTTCTAATGTATAGCTTACAATGAAGTGACTTCCCCTAATTCTCTCGGCAAGTTTCTTCTTGTTTGTCGTATTTCTTGGCCTTTCTCATATAGCCAAAGTGGATCCCATTACGGATGTTTAGCACCAATTAGCGATTTGCGTGAGAGGACTACCATTTTATTTGAAATATCCTACTGTCTCTCAATATTCCTCTAAGCCACCAAACTTTAACAATCTTGGGAGACTTTTCGTTGGCCTACAGCTGACGGAAGAGTTCAATCGTTCAGTGCCCTTTTGTAGCGAAAACGATAAATAGATAACATTCACCATTTTGTGCAACTAACAGTGAAATTATATGGGAGGATTAAAAGGTAAGGCGCAGGCCGAACGGGTCCGCGAACAAGTTTCTAGTTCAACGCCCGCCGCCGCACTATGGGACGAAACGAGGTTGAGCGTCTCATAAATCTGTAACTTTTTTGTTTCTTCATCGATTTAAATGAAATTTGAAATATATCATCTTGAATATATAGTTAATATAAATTTACAAAGTTTTTTGAGATTCGCCAATGTCATTAGTTTAAAAAAAAAATTTCAAAATGATAAAATATGATTTTTATATTGAAATTTTAAACAAAAGAAGATATTAATGTAAAAAAAGCCTTTTATTTATTTTCTAGGCATTATCAATATTAATTAAGGAAAAAAACTTTGATATGGTAGGGTTGCCATAGCTTCCTTTTGATTTTTTTTGGTAAAAATTTTTTTTTTTTTTTGGTAAAATGTAAATTGTTCGTCCTTTGAACCCAGGGTTATATATAAATATCCTAACTTGTTTTTCAAGAGTCATTTTTAACCTCTTTTTTATTTTATTTCCATGAACCAACAACTTTCCACTAGAAAATTTAATGTACAAGTAGTAGGATGTCCCAGATTTTTGAGGTTTTCTCAACTGTAGCTTTAATTCTAAATTCTCTAAAATTCAGTTTGAGGTTGTTCAAGTTAAGCTAGGTTACCATCGACCGACAAATGAACAAAAATATTTTTCGGAACGAAGTCGACACGGATTGCCGTCATCGTAGCAAAGTGAAATTTGGTTTATAAGGAGAGCAGAGAGTTTTTTATGAAATAAGAGGGTTTTCCTTTCCATATCTAAGTTTGTATGTTCAGTATCAGACGCGTAGAGAGTACTAGTATGACAAAAGTATCACAGAATTGTCTGTAACTGAACATACAAACTAAGATATTAAACGAATACCCTGTCATTTCCTAAGAAAGTCCCTATTGCAACATATTTTTCCACTACCAAAGAAATTTTTGCGATTTTTCGAATCGTAAAGCTTTTAGAAGGTTGAGGAAGCAGTAATATCTAACTCTTTGTTTCTAAAAGCTACATCTAACAACTCTTACACTTCATATGTCCTGGTTTTTCCTAGACTTGAAATGAAAGGAGATCGTGAACATTTTTCAGAGCTTTTTCTCGGTGGATGACTAATTTCTCTCTTATCGCCTTGTTAAAACAAGTCAGTTTGTATGGTTATCTTAAGTATATTCATATGAGGTTGAAAAGTGGCTATTATTATAGGAAAGTTATACTTCAATTTATTTATTAAAAATTATTTCGCTTTTGTTTTGGAGCAAGCATGTTAAAAAAAACTGTGATGAAATTTAGTAATAATTATGTCACTTGTATGACTTGTGTGGTGTAAAGAGAGAACCATTTCGTATGTTTTTTTTTTTTAACCATTATTCATTTTTAACTACTTGGGTAGTAAGCATGAGCAGAATTTAAATATTTTCTATCATTGTAATGAAAATTAAAGAGCAACAAACTCAAAATCATAAAGAAAAAAATTCACTTTTTACACATTTTTGCTTATAAAAAAAAGGGCGGACGTATGCGGTCGAGGTTATTTTTGATTATGAATCTACAATAACAAGCAAATTCAAAAAAATTGGCCCCGAGGTGGAGGCAGGTGGAGGTAACAAAGAAAACCTTAATTGAAAAAATCACAAAGAACAAAAAAGGTTCTTTTTCTTTTTTTTTCTTGAAATTAATTGTTGAACTAAATCTAAATGAAAACAACTGTTTTATAAAGAAAAAAAAACGACCTTTCCAAAAATTTATAACATCAATTACTTATATTCTGGAAGCTACAAAATATTTCACTTCAAACTTTGTACTCTTTAAAGGGAAATTATAATCAAATTAATGTGACAGGTTTGATCAGCAATTTAAGTACCAAAAATAAAAAATAAAATAAAAAAACAGTTACTGTTTCGAAAAGAGCTGGTTTTCTAGTTTAAGGCCTCATCTTAAGATTTTTCGAATTGTAAAATTTTTCAAAACCATTTATGAGACGCTAAAGCTCATTTCGTTCCATAGTGCGCCGTATCAAAATGTTTTAAGGAGAAGGAGGAAAAACTGGTAACGCAAATTTTGAAAATCTACGTTTGAAACGGGTTTTAAAGTGGCGGTTCTTGAAAGTAAAAGTTGGGCACTCGGCCTTAGAAAAGTGTTCTTGTTATGCAGTTTGCTATTGATGATTTGGTGGTGATAGACTTATGTATCAGTGCTGTTGTATGTGGTTGTTTAGTGTTTACTCACTTGGTTGTTTGTGTGGTATGGATGATTTATTTTTGATGAATGATTTTTGTGTATCAGTATAGGTATGCGTGCATGTGGGATGGATACTTGCGTATGAATATGGGTATGTGTATGCGATGATTGATATGGTGCAATTACTTAAGATATGATAAATAATTATTTATCCGCACGGTTTGTGTAGGTGATGACCCGCATGATGTGTTTAGTGTAGGTTTATGTAGGTCTGTGTATGTGACAGCTGAGACAGACTTCTTCTGTCCTAACGCAATATTCATACATACTTTTTTGCGTGTGAGTCTCCAGCTAACCTACAGGCACGGTACGATTGATGAAAAACCAGGTGGGATAGATAGTGTAGGTAAACAGGAACTAGGATGTGAAGAGAATGGGCAAAGAGTTTTGCAGAAGTGTCCTTTCTGCTCGCAGGGTTTTCTGTAGATACATCATGGCTGCCCTCAACTCACCCAGAACCACGCAGCTGCGACCAAAATCAAGAGAACAAGGTTTCTAGCAAACTATTATAAGATAGTTTTTGAGGTGGTAAATTTTAACGCAACCTTATACAACTTACTTCATATAATAAAGGGTAGCCATAGCGCCACAAAATACTTTAAAAAAAACTTAATGTTTTCAACATTGATGTATGTTTCAGAAATTGAATGCGATACTAACTTACAAGCTTGGTTTCATTATAGGGCGAATTATAAATAAAAAAGTCTACTGTCTATAATTTTAATTAAAAGAAGTCTTAAACTAAGTCACAATTCACTCTTAATTTAAACATTTGCTAAGTTAACGAAGTTATTATCTTGCAGCACTCAACGAAACCTGATGACCACAGCCAAAACCATCAAAACTCTAGCGGTCTACCAATGCTCATATGGATATATGGTGGAGGTTTCATGACTGGCTCGGCTACTCTTGATATTTACAATGCTGATATTATGTCTGCCGTTGGAAATGTAATTGTGGCCTCGTTTCAGTACAGAGTGGGAGCTTTTGGATTTCTTCATTTGGCTCCAGAAATGCCTGGGAACGAAGACGAAGCTCCTGGCAATGTTGGCTTGTGGGATCAAGCACTTGCTATTCGGTGGCTAAAGGACAATGCTATGGTTTTTGGAGGAAATCCGGACTGGTTGACGCTATTTGGTGAATCAGCTGGGTCTAGCTCAGTTAATGCACAGCTTATGTCACCGATTACTAAAGGCATTGTAAAGCGTGGCATGATGCAATCAGGTACAATGAACGCTCCATGGAGCCACATGACTTCGGGAAAAGCTGTGGAAATAGGAAAAGCTTTGATAAATGATTGTAACTGCAACGTTTCTATGTTAGCGGTAGGTCACTGCACATGCTTTTGCTCTCCTTTTTAAAAATATGTTTGTTCTTAGATATCGCCTTTAACTGTAATGACGTGCATGAGGGCAGTTGACGCTAAGACCATTTCTGTGCAGCAATGGAACGCCTACTCAGGAATTTTGAGTTTTCCATCGGCACCAACTGTTGATGGTACTTTTCTCCCGGCTGATCCAATGACTTTACTAAGAACAGCAAATTTGGAAGGATATGAAATAATGATGGGCAATGTCCGAGACGAGGGTGAGTTGAATGGACATTATTTTATTGAATCGTGTTTTTTTCATAAATTACATAGATAGATAAAGTTTATTTATTTCCTTCAATTTGTTTATAATAACAATTTTATGTTTAATACATTTAAGTCTAAGACATGGCTTTATAATGCCGTCTGCCCAAGTTTGACAAAGTTACAATAGCGTTGTTATTAAAAAGTTTCTTCTATGATTGATTTTCTGTATTTAAAAGCTTTTTGACAATAGTAGTAAATTTTCTTCCAATCGGATCCATTCAAAATAGCTCTCATTTCCGCTTCCTCTAAGATTCTTTTTCCATACAGTTGGATTATGAGCTCAATCAAAATAGGACACCTACCCAGAAAATGATATATGTTCTCTCTTTCTCGAAGATTACACAGAGAGCAACAAATTGGTAAATCTTCCAATCGCTATAACACGAAATTCAATTTTTTTTTTTGTGCAAATAATTTGGAAAACAAAACGGAAAATTAACATTTTGTTTTCTGGAAAAAAGTGCCTTTTGTTAATTTTTTTAATTCTTTAGAACCAAGAAAATTTTTTTCGTTCGGCTTTTAGGTTTTGAGTAAAAGTAAATAAAAGCATTGAATATGGAATGAAAAAATGGCCCTTAATGGAGCAAAATTTTGTAAAAAAAAATAGATTTGTAAAAAAAAAAAATATTTTCTTTTTTGAAAATTTTGACCTTGAGGCTTGATTTCTCAAAAACCGTTTTAGTCTTTTGATTATGTCGTAAAAAAGACATTTAAAGGAACTCGAAAAATGGGCGGATTTTTATTGCATGAGTCGATTAATGGGCTAACTTTAGAGATAAAACCGAAAGTGCTATTAAATTAGAGGGTGCAAATCGGGGATATGGTTTCTAAGCCATCTTTACTAATTTTTTCAATATATCTCGAAAACGAAGCAAAATTTTTATGCAATTCAGATGTTTTTTGTAGAGAGCAAATTTTTCCATCGAAATGCATCTTTTTAAAATTTATAAATAAAGATTTTTTATCTCAATTAGTAGAATTGCCGACAAAAAAAAGTTAATTTTTTGCAGTTTTTGAGTTTTGTCAGTTTTTTTAATGGCATTTCTTTCGGGTTGCAGATAGGTATAGGCAATGCCTCGTAAAAAAGAAAGTAAATAAAATTTTCTTTAAAATGCTACATCAGAGAATTCTCTGTGTCTGAATTACATCGAAAATTTTAAAAAGTCGTTTTTGTAATTTTTGGTTTTCTCAAAAACTACAGGTTATTTTGACACCCGGTTTTTTGTGTTTGATCAAAAATAAATAAGAGCATTGAAAATAAGCCAGAAAAATACTACTTAAATACGTAAAATTTGGAAAAAAGTGGTTTTAAAAAAAAAACTATGTTTTTTTTCAAAATTTTGAATTTGAAAACTAATATTTCAAAAACTGTTTATTTGAACAACTTATTTTAAAATTTAAATTAATGTATAAGTTTTTGGCTTTTCAAAATGATATAGCACGACTCTGTAAGTATTACCGTTATTTTTAAATATTTTTTTTCCATTTTAGTGATTTTTTTTCTTAAATTGCCCCTCCCGCCTAAACGGGGGAAAATGGACCCCCCTCCCATACGATTTTTTGCTTGTCTAGGTCCAACCTACACACCCTATCTTTTTGTCACACCTTATGCGAATCACCCTGTATATTAATATCAATATGGAAGTCATTTTGGATATTAAAAAATATTGTATGGAGCAATGACAAGTTGGACATTTTTTTTGAATATTGAACAAAAAAACAGTGGACATTGACCAAAATAGATGAACAAAAATGACACCCAGAAGAGTTAGAAATGTGTCATATTGAACAAAGCTGTTTTCCATAACTTGAAAACTAAAAGAGATATGTTGAACAAAATAGTTTGAGCCAATCGGAAAAGCACCCCCAAATTATGAAGACTGCATACCGAACTGAATTTTGTGAAAAATGGCCCATTGAACAAGATAGTACTCAGCCGACGATATGTATATGAAATGGATAGTTAACTCTTCATGTTTTCTTTGACGTTTTTAGGATGCTGAATGATCCCCGTTGAATGACGAAGCTGCCCCGTGCCGGGGCACTTTAATCAAACAGAGGTAAGTTCTTAAAATGGTTCGAGTTCCAGTACGGTGAATAATATGAAGAATATTTCTTCCAAGAATTAAAAGAATTAATTACCACTATTAAAACTACCTGTAGAACAAAAAACGAGTTCTGTTGTAAAGTTTTAAAAACGGCAAAATGGGCCTATGAAAAAAAAGTAACATATGTGCCCCAGTTTACCATACACAATTCAGGTTGGCTTCGACATTCTGGTCAGACAACACTTGAAGGAAAATGTGTTGGGATCTTCGCTGAGTTTAACCAATTAACTCAACTTGTTGATGAGCCCACTCGGGTTCCAGATATTGATGGCCAACACTCTTGACCTATTTCTAACTTCTCATACCGAAAAATACAGGGTTATAGTATCATCTCCTATAGGCAGATCGGACCATTGTGTCATATCGGTAGATTTTTCGCTTTCAGTCACGGTAAAAACAGTTAAAGTCCCCAAAAGAACTGTGTGGCAATATGAGAAAGCCAACTGGGACGTCCTAAATAATTTCTTTCGAAGTTTTAATTGGTCATTGTGCTTTCTCGACGGAAACGTTGATGCATCAGCTGATATGATATCTTACGTAATTCTCAACGGCATGAGAAATTTTGTTCCTCACAGAACAAAAAGTATCATCCCCAAAGAGAATTCGTGGTTTTATTCAAGCTGTAAAGAGGCGATTAGGGATAGAGAAAGTAGTTTTCGAAAATTCAAAGATAACCCTACTGTAGAAAACCGAAATTTGTTAAAACGGGCCAGAAATATCTGTAATGTTAATATACAAAAGGCCAAGTTTTTGCATGACCAAAAAGTAAGGCAAAAAATATTGTTGTGTCCAAAAGGAAGCAAAAACTTTTGGTCTTTTGTCAAGAACATTAAGAACTCGATCACGTCATCGGTCCCAACGCTCGTCTTCAATGACTTTCTGTATGTCAGCTCCATCGACAAAGCCAATTTGCTGGCAGCTCAATTTGCTGCCAACTCAACACTTCCTTATAGCATATTGGCTCCACCTGAGCTCGAGTCTCTCGCTTGGTTGCGAGAGTCCTTAAAGATCTTAACATACATAAATTCACTGGTCCAGATGGTATCCCTGCCGTTATTCTGAAGAGGTGTTCCTCTACGCTGGCAAAACCGTTGCGTAAACTTTTCCATCTTTCCTATTCTGCTGGGATTTCTCCGAGCAGATGGGAAACTGCATTTGTCCAGCCGGTCGCTAAAAAAGGCGAATCTTCCTCCCCTTCCAATAACCGCCCAATTGCACTAACGTCCCTTCTGTCCAAGGTCATGGAAACGTTGATAAACTGTCAACTTATGAAATATCTTGAAGAACGAAAGCTTCTCTATGATCGTCAGTGCGGCTTTCGTAGCAAACGGTCCACTGGTGATTTGATGGCTTATCTCACCGAAAAGTGGAACCAATCTTTACATTGTTTTGGAGAAAGTATTTGATATTTCTAAAGCATTTGATAGAGTTTGGCATCAGGCTCTTTCCTCGAAAATGCGTGCTTTTGGTATCGATGGGTCCCTTTTTCGTTGGATTTGAAATTACCTTTCCGACCGTTCAATACAAGTTGTGTTGGATGGCTTCAAGTCTGATACTCACTTTATAATTGCTGGTGTGCCCCAGGGCTCCGTTTTGTCTCTTACTCTCTTCCTTATTTTCATGAATGATCTCCTCTCTGAAACTTCTAATCCTCTTAATTGTTTTGCTGATGACTCAACCCTCAGCTTCTCATATTCGTTTCCAAATTCACGTCCATGCTCTTCGAACGTTGAAATGGAACGGTTGTGTATGATGAGCTCATTGAATTCTGACCTTGACAGCATTGTAACATGGGGTCTCAAAAACCGAGTAGAATTCAATGCTTCGAAAACTCAATGTCGTCACTTGTCGTTTAAGCTAAACATTCCCCCATTGCCATTATTCATGCATGGTACCTGCATCGAAGAAACCGAAAAGCTGTCAGTACTTGGTATGTGTGTCAACGATGAACTTCGTTGGGATCACCAGATATTTGAAGTAGCCAAAAATGCTGCTAAGTGCTTAGGTTTCCTTAAAAGGTGCAGATAATTTTTCACCCCTTCTGATCTGGCTACTATTTATGAGGCCTACATCCGTCCTAAGTGAGAGTACAATTCACATGTCTGGTCAAGTGTCTTGACGTCCCATCAAACATCCGTGTTTTTTCCCCACATTTTTAATCTGGGCTCCTTTCCATAACAAAAAAAAAAAAAAAAACCATATCATTCACTATTGTTTTATCTACAGAAGCCCCAATTTAGATAGCAATTCAACCTCTAACGAGTTTGATGCGCTATCTGACTCCATAATAAGAATTGTCTCCCTTTATCCTCACACTGAAATCGCAATTGCGGGCGATTTCAATGTACACAATTCTGGTTGGCCTCGACATTCTGGCCAGACAACACCCGAAGGAAAATGTGTTCGCTGAGTTTAACGAATTAACTCAACTTGTTGATGAGCCCACTCGTGTTCCTGATATTGAAGGCCATGTGGGCAACACTCTTGACTTATTTCTCACTTGTCATCCCGAAAAATATAGGTTTATAGTAACATCTCCTCTAAGCAAATCGGACCATTGTGTCATATCGGTAGATTTTTCGCTTTCCGTCGCGGTAAAAAAAAGATAAAGTCCCTAAAAGAACTGTGTGGCAATATGAGAAAGCCAATTGGGACGGCCTGAATAGTTTCTTTCGAAATTTTAATTGGTCATTGTGCTTTCTCGACGTAAACGTTGATGCATCAGCTGATATGATATCTAACGTAATTCTCAAAGGCATGAGAAATTTTGTTCCTCACAGAACAAAAAGTATCATCCCCAAAGAGAATTCGTGGTTTGATTCAAGCTGTAAAGAGGCGATTAGGGATAGAGAAAGAAGTTTTCGAAAATTTAAAGATAACCCTACAGAAGAAAATCTAAATTTGTTCGAACGGGCCAGAAATATCTGTAATGTTAATATACAAAAGGCCAAGTTTTTGCATGACCAAAAAGTAAGGCAAATATCACTGTTGTGTTCAAAAGGAAGCAACAACTTTTGGTCTTTTGTTAAGGACGTTAAAAACTCGATCACGTCATCAGTCCCAACGCTCGTCTTCAATGACTCTCCGTATGTCAGCTCCATCGATAAAGCCAATTTACTGGCAGCTCAATTCGCTGCCAACTCAACACTTCCTCATAGCATATTGGCTCCACCTGAGCTTGAGACAGTAGAGTCTGCTATGAAGCAGATATTTTTTCGAGCTCGCTCAGTTGCGAGAGATGGTATCCCTGCCGTTATTCTAAAGAGATGTTCTTCTAAGCTGGCAAAACCACTGCGTAAGCTTTTCCATCTTTCTTATTCTGCTGGGATTTTTCCGAGCAGATGGAAAACTGCATTTGTCCAGCCGGTCCCTAAAAAAGTCGAATCTTTCTCCCCTTCCAATACCCGCCAATTGCACTAACGTCCCTTCTTTCCAAAGTCATGGAGACGTTGATAAACCGTCAACTTATGAAATATCTTGAAGAACGAAAGCTTCTCTATGATCGTCAGTGCGGTTTTCGTAGCAAACGATCCACTGGTGATTTGATGGCTTATCTCACCGAAAAGTGGAACCAATCTTTACATTGTTTTAGAGAAAGTAAGATTATTGCGCTTGATATTTCTAAAGCATTTGATAGAGTTTGGCATCAAGCTCTTTTATCGAAAATGCGTGCTTTTGGTATCGATGAGTCTCTTCAATACATGTTGTATTGGATGGCTTCAAGTCTGATACTAACCTTATAAATGCTAGTGTGCCCCAGGGCTCCGTTTTGTCTCCGACTCTTTTCCTCATTTTCATTAATGATCTCTTGTCTGAAACTTCTATTCCTTTTAATTTTTTTGCTCATCACTCGACCCGCTTTTCATATTCGTTTCCAAATTCACGTCCCTGCTTTTCGAACGTTGAAATGGAACGGTTGTGTATGATGAGCTCATTGAATTCTGACCTTGACAGCATTGTTACATTGGGTCTTAAAAACCGAGTAGAATTCAACGCTTTGAAAACTCAATGATGTCTCTTGTCGTTGAAGCTTAACATTACCCCATTGCCATTACCCATGAATGGTACCTGCATCCAAGAGACCGAATAGCTGTCAGTACTTGGTATGTGTGTAAACGATGATCTTCGTTGGAATGACCACATATTTGAAGTCACCAAAAACGCTGCTAAATGCTTAAGTTTCTTGAGACGATGCAGGAAGTTCTTCCCCCTTTCTGATCTGGCTAAAATTTATAAGGCCTTCATCCGCCCAAAACTGGAGTATAACGCCCATATCTGGTCAGGTGCTTCTCAAACATCTTTGCACCTACTTGATAGGGTACAAAATAGAGCGTTGAAATTGATAGGTGGTAGTTCAACCGTAGAATCGATTGATTCTCTTGAATATCGTCGAAACGTTACCTGTATCTCTTTTCTTATCGCTTTTTCTACAAACAGTGCTCTAGTTAAATAGCCAGTTGTATTCCTCCGCTGAAACAATTTAGACGCAACACCCGCCTTGCTTGGAATGCTCATCAGTTCTACCTTGAGCCTAACTTCGGGCGTACAGTTAAGTATAGTGATTCAAATTTTAGTCGCACCACCCGAATGTGAAATGCTTTACTCGGCTCTGTGTTTCCCTTGCACAACGATTCACAAAGGTTCAAAATCAACTTGCATCGGTGTCTCCCTTCAAATCCTCTAACATTTTCCTAAATACTCGCACTGTGTTTTTATAACATTATAAGGGTACATAAGCCCTATATGTGCGCGTTAATTATAAAAAAAGAAATCCTGTAACCCTTTCGATTTCGGGCGAGCTCTCTCCAGTTTTGCGCTCTTGGTCGGTTGAGGTCCTCATCCACTTGATTGCACCACCTAAGACGAGGTCTTCCCCTTCCGCGATTTCCCTGCAATGTGCTTTTGAAAACCCGTTGAGCCGGAGCGTTTGGGTCCGTCCGTTCTACATGGCCCAAACATCGTAGCCTCGCGATGCGTATTTTTCTGGCTTTGCCCATGTCGTGGTACAGCTCATATGCCCATGTCGTGGTACAGCTCATACAGCTTCATACAAGACCAAAAATAGTTCAGAGAATTTTTCTCTTGAAACGACCAAGGGTTTCCTCATCCGCTTTTGATAAGGTCCATGCTTCCGCGCCGTAAAGCAGGGCTGGGATGATCAAGGTCTTATACAAGGTTACCTTGGTTTTTCTGGAGAGGGTTTTGTTTCTCAATTGCCTTTTTAATCCAAAGAAGCAACGTTTGGAAAGAGTTATTCTTCGTTTGATCTCCGCACTGATGTTGTTTTCCGTGTATATACCTCGAAGTTATGTCTGTCTATTGTGACATTTTTCCAACCCATTTTTACCGCTTCTGTTTCAATACTCGCAAAAAAACCTATGACATCACTTATTCTCATTACGTCAGTATCGCCGGCGTGGGCGGGTAATAGTACTGACTTTTGAAAGATTGTTCCTCTGGTGTTGACGTTTGAGTTTTGTACAATCTTCTCAAGTAGATGTTGAAGAAATAGCATGACAGTTTGTCGCCTTACCTGAAACCTTTTTCAACATCAAAGGCCTCGGTGGTTTCTCTACCGACCTTGACAGAGCAGCGTGAATTATCTAAAGTACACTTATGCAGGGATGCCGAAACTAGACATGGATCTGTACAGATCGTGTCTGTAAATACAGTCATAATCGACATTAAATTCTTGGGTTTTTTCTAAGATCTGCCATAATGTGAAACTTTGGTCTATTGTGGACTTTTCTGGTCTTAAACCACATTGATAGGGGCCTGTTTAGTTGTTGACGTGGGGTTTAAGACGTTCACATAATTACAACACACAAGATCTTATAAGCGACGTTAGGCAGACTTATCCCTTTATAATTAGCGCAATTGTGAGGGAGACCCTCACCTTATTTACGATCGGGCATACGATATTGAGTTTCCATTCATCGGACATGCTTTCTTCCGACCATATCATGCATACAAGCTTCTAGGTGAGAGGACGGCATTCTTGGTCATCGTCCAAGCTGAATGGGGCAATCTGACTGACAGGTGTGTCCTCATCGCCGTTAAGCAGTCTGCAGAAGTGATCTTTCAAGATCCTCAATAGCAACTATGACTCTTCAACTATATCTTCTTCCTGGTTTTACAGGCTTGAGTTCAGGGCCTGCCACCCTGACAGGGTTTTTTACCTCTTGGTAAAACTTCCAAATTTAGTTTGTGTCATGGCACCTTTCAATTTCCTCAGACGATCTCTTTTCATGCTGCTTCTTTTTCTTTTTGAGAATTCAGTGTAAATCTCGTTACACTGATCGTAAGCAGCCCTCGATCGTTTTTGCATTAGCATTTGTAGTACTTTTTATGTGGCAGTATTTGCCTGCCTACATTCTTCATCGAACAATGGGCTTCGTTTTGGGGGCCGAGTGAAACCCAGAACCTCAGATGCAGCGGTTCTAATGGCTTCTTGGCAGTGCTGCCACTGGTCTTCAATGCTAAATGCGGGCGGCATATGATTCAATTATAATAATTGAAGGGACAATCGATTGGAAAAAGCATTGGTAATCTCTTGCGATTGTAGCTTTCCGACGTCATATCTCTTCACAGCGTTAATTCGTGCGAGTCGAGAACTAAATATCCTCATTCGTACCTTGACTACAACAAGGTAGTGGTCCGAATCAAAGTTGGCCCCTCGGAAAGTGCGGACATCTAACACACTGGAAGAATGCCTTGCGTCAATCGCAACATGGTCAATTTGGTTGACAGTTGATTGATCTGGGGATCGCCATGTATCTTTATGAATTTTTAGATGCGGGAAGTGTGTACTACTAACAACAAGATCTAGCCCCGCATCAAAATCGGTAAGCTTTAGTCCGTTTTCTGAGGTTTTGTCATGGAGGCTATGCTTACCGATTGTATTTCGTCCTTTCCAAGTTTTGCGTTAAGATCGGCGTTCATGTCTATAATTGTCGTTTTTTTCTTCTGTGGAGGCGTGATCGCATATTAGACTAGTGTAGGCGAGTTCCGCCCTGATTCGGGTGGTCATTATACGCTCATTGCCTGAATTTTGGCTAATCACCTCATCCCTGAGTTTTCTTCTAACGACAAATCCGTACTCAAATAAGCGCTGTTTCTGTTGTTTGTAGCAGTCACCATAGTAGATGTAACAGTTTTTCATCTTCTTTATGCCCCGTCCACTCCATCGCACTTCTTGGATGGCGGTTATGTCCGCTTTGCAGCAGTCCAAGGCGTCCACTAGTTCTCCAGCTGCACGTAATCCATTGAGAGATCTTCCGTTCCACGTACAGATCCGGAGGTCATTGTCCTTTTTGCGATTGCTTGGGTCGTCAACTTTTAAATCATTATCGTTATTCAAGGCTTATGGATGTTTCGTAACCTCATGTTTTTTCTGTGGTTGAGTAGTTAACCCCACACACAACCCCGAACCTGTAGAGCCAGGTCCTTTTGAGAGCCAGATATAAAGAGCTGGAATATCCAGTGTCAATACCCTGATGCCGTTGGCTCACCAGGAGTTCATCCGCCACCATCTCTACTTCAATACCCTGTCCTAGTATTGAAAACCCCTGAAAGACCTCTAAACCAAACATGTTGGAGTAACTCCTTCAGAGGTTTCTGCGTTTTTAACTGCTGAAGCCCACCGTTGATTCTGTCATTCGATTTCATCCGCTGGGACATTTCCAAAAAGCACTTGAAAAACAACCCACTTAAATGAAATATCGAGCAGTAGTTTTTGATTTTTATGTACAACATTATTTTAATTACAAATATATCAAAACAAGTAATCGTCATAAGCATTTTGATTTAAAAAGTGGATTAGCAGCTGTGGCGAATATACTGTTTGCGAGTTACGGGAATTCGAACGTATTATTAATAGCCAGTTGCATTATAAACTAGTTGATTGGAATGAAAAATAAAACATGAGTTACATGAGCGTGCATGCTCCATCCGCTCTTCGTACCAACCAACTTTTCTGCTCGCTAATTTCAACATGACTCTCTTCGGAAGTCTACTATCATCTACCGTCTTCCACAAAAGTCATGGTACAGTATACATTTTTAGATACAAAGCTTGAAATTTTCCACAATAATCCAAAACTTTAAAAACTTTTCCACTTAATTTAACAAATTAATATCTGTTGCTAATTTCAATACCAAGAAAAGAAACATTTTTTCCATAACTGAATTTAAAAAAAAAAAAATTACGTTAAACACATTAATTCTCTCCCACAAAAGTCATGATACACCTGGCAACTCCTCTAGGTTTCCAATCAATTTTGGAACGGTAAATTTTTTGATTCGTGTTCTCATGACAGTTAAACATGTAATTTACGCGAAACGAACGTTTGTGTTGGATGTTTTTAAGTTTTTGTGTAAATTTTTGTGAAAAAGTGGCAAGAAAATGGGAGGAAAGGAGCTTACTCTAGAAGAAAGGCGTTTGGTTATTGATCTCCATCAAAACCAACAAAAATCTTACTCCGAAATATCACAAATTATTTCTAGAAGCCGTTCCACGATTCAGAACGTTATTAAGCGCTTTAAAAACGAACACCGCGTGGAAAATAAGCCGCGTAGTGGACGTCCATCAAAACTCACTTCAAGGGATAAGAGAAAAATCAAGAACTTAGTAGCCCAAGATCCATTTATTAGTGCGAGCAAGATAAGTGGAGAGCTTGAAAAGTACAATGATACAGTAGTTCATCCTGAAACTGTTCGACGCGCCATCGTTGATGCCGGGTTTAAGTCTCGTGTACCTAGAAGGAAGCCATTGATCAGTGAGGTGAATAGAAAAAAGAGGATTGCGTTCGCAAAACAGTACGTTAATAAGACTCCTGACTTCTGGCGCAAGGTAATTTTTTCAGACGAATCCAAGTTTAACGTTTTTGGCTCAGATGGTCGCGTTAAAGTATGGCGAAAGGGAGGGGATGCCTTAAATCCGAAAAACACGATTAAAACAGTTAAACATGGTGGTGGAGGAGTAATGGTATGGGGGTGTATGGCTGCATCTGGGGTCGGAAATCTGGTCTTAATAGAAAATACTATGGACCAACATGTGTACCTTAATATTCTTAAAGAGAATTTAAGGGATAGTGCAAGAAAACTGAGTCTCTTAAACAATTTCTACTTTCAGCAAGATAACGACCCCAAACATACTGCCCAAAAAGTGCGTATGTGGCTAATTTACAACACTCCCCACCTATTAGCGACCCCTCCCCAAAGCCCGGACTTAAACCCAATTGAGCATTTGTGGGATGTTCTCGAAAAAAAGATACGAGCCAATGCCATCCGCAACAAGACGCAGTTAAAAGAAGTGTTAATCAAAGAATGGCAGAATATTACACAAACTTGCACTGAAAAATTAGTCAATTCAATGCAAAACAGACTGAAAGATGTTATAAAATTGAAAGGCTATACAACTAAATACTAAAAAGGTAACTTTTAATCACTAAAGTATTATTCTCAGATGATTTTTTTCACTTTTTGATAGGTGTACAATGACTTTTGTGGAAGAAAATTCATGTGTTTACGCAAATTATTTTTTTTTTAAATTTTTTGGTTTCATCATGGTTATTTTTCTTGTTTTAAAATAAGATGCAAATAAAAATAAATTGTTATAAAATGAAAAATCTTGAAACTTTGCTTTGGTGTGGAATATTTTAAGCATTATGACTAAAAACGTATGCTGTACTATGACTTTTGTGGAACACTGTATATTTAAAACCTTGATCATATAACCTGCCTGCAACCTAAGCCTTTTAATAAACAACGCTGATAATCCAGTCTCCATGTTCAGCGCATAGTTTAGTGTATTTGATGGTAGTCTGAAGGTGCGTTTTAGGCAAAAGCGTAAAAAATTTTCTACTTCATCATAATGTTGACCTCCGCTGCGTACAGCATGATGGATTCTGCAACATAAAAAGCTTTGAGTTTTGAACTATGAGGTTGATATTTGTTGAAGAAACACATCTTGCACATGGAGTTTATTTCAGTTTTTGCCTTTGCAAGCTTCTCTTTCAAGTGTTTTTCCATTATTGAATTACTAGCAAAGATTACTCCAAAGGTACTTATATTCGTTGACCACTTCAAGTCTTGTGTTATTGTAGTGCCAATTCTCACTTGCTCTTCGTCTGCTTCATCCTCTGTTTAAGATCATGATCTTTGACTTCTATTGGTTGACCATTAAGTTCCATCTGGCACAGTAATCGCATAATCGATTATCATTAGTTGTAGCGTTTATCTTGTACCATTAAAAATGCGAAAGCCAAATGTATCACAATGATCGATGATTTTGATGATTGTGTTGCCCCTCGCATTACCAAATTTATCTTTTGAGTTGCGCGTTATTCCTGTGTTGTTGTTTACCATTCCTACTTTTTTGGCTGTGCGACCATTCAAATCACTTATGATAGTGAAGTTTTGGATGTCGTCACTCATCACTAATTCTTTAAACTGCTCAAAATTCCTTTCCCAATGATTGCAGTTGTTGCGAGCAAGCTTTTGATAGAGCAAGACGTCTAGTTAAGCAAACCCCTATCTTTATCTTTGATTGTGATTTATATTTTCAATATTAATAAACGTGCGAGATCACCTAATTCCGAGGACAATTTGGTGTCCTCGGATAGGAAAATTCCAAAAGTGAAAATAATGAACACAGCGAATAGAAGGAGCTCCAGAGGAAACTACTGGAGCCCTTTACTGTTGAAAATGAATTTCTGGCAATTCCCTATTAACATTATATACTATACTTACTATATACTACTAACCTACAACTACACTTACATTATATAATCTCTTTGTACTTATCTTTTAGTCTTGTAATAAACCTCATTGAATTCAGACTCGGTTTTACGGTTTCTATAGAAGTAAATTCCTAACAAAGGTTATGGGCCCAGATCCCAGACAAAGAACTATATATATATATCAATTAAAAATTTTTTTAAGAACTTAAAAGTATTTTACGATGGCGTCTTCTTCCTTATATCAAATTGAGAAATTAGACGAAAAGAATTACGAGTCATGGAAACTGCAAATTAAAAGCGTTCTAATACACAGTGAATTGTGGCCATACGCAAGCGGAGATAACATAAAACCAGACAAGGATTTTGCAGCGTGGATCAAAAGCGATGAGAAGGCACTGGCCACCATCCTTCTGTCCGTGAAGCCCTCTCAACTCAATTATATAAAAAATTGTAACACATCAAATGAAGCGTGGATTATCTTACAAAAAACCCATCAGCCACAAGGGCCAGCGAGGAAAGTATACCTATTTAAGCAGCTCTTACAATTGAAATTGCAAGAGAATAATCACATGCTACCACATCTTAATAATTTTTCATCACTCGTCGAAAAATTAAAAGAGATAAGTATTCAGATTCAAGAAGAGCTTTTGTCAATTTTTTTGCTTTATAGCCTACCTGCCAGCTTTGAACCCTTTGTTCTTGCTATCGAAGCACGAGATACTCTACCCACGTGTGAGAACCTTAAGATAAAGCTTCTAGAAGAAGGACACAGGAGACAAGGGTCCGAATGTAATAATTTAGCACCAGAACAAGCATTGTACGTAAGAAATCGAAGGCAAAAACAATTCTCACAGCAAACGCCGCAACAATCACAACGTGGGAAGACCGATCAACACACATTTAAAGGAACCTGTTTTAATTGTGATCGTGGTGGGCAATTCGCAGCAAATTGCAGAGATAAGCAAAAAAATAAAACAACATCTTCATTTGCAATGATCAATGCAGCATGTGCGGGAGGGTTAACCAGTCAATCGCGGATTTTCGACAGTGGATCGACAAGCCATCTATGCTGTGATAAGAGTATGTTTACCAGTCTTCGCTCGCACACTGAACAAATAGCACTTGCTAATGATGCTCATATTTTATCAGACGGCATCGGCGAGGTCATATTAAAAACCAAAAGCGGTGCTATCACTCTGAAAGATGTTCTTTTTGTGCCGTCATTGAAAATGAACTTTGTTTCAATTTCCAAAGCTGCTGACAATTTAAACAAAATAGTTTTTGACCGGCACAATGCAAACATATTGAATGCTGATGGACGAGTTTTATTATCTGCAAAGAAATCGCAAAATATGTATATTTGTAGTGTGTTCGATAAAAATGAGGTAAACCTATACACGTGTTCAAATGGACAATCGAGTGGAAATGATATTGCCGTATGGCATGCGAGGTATGGTCATCTAAATGGGAAAAGTTTGAGCGACCTTATCCAGAAGCAATTGGTAAGAGGTCTAAATTTCAAAGGTAGTATCAACAATTTAAATTTTCAATGCGAAGGCAAAATATGCTCATTACCATATGTGTGTGAACAAAACCGTAGTGAAGGTATTTTAGATTTAATACACACTGATATTTGTGGCCCCATGAGGAAAACATCCAATGGAGGAGCAAAATATTTTCTCCTTTTTGTGGATGATTATTCCAGAAAATTTTTTATTTATTTTTTAAAGGCAAAAAGTGAAGCATTAGATACGTTCAAAAAATTTAAGGCCATGGTTGAGACGCTTACATCAAAACGAATCAAGACGCTTAGGAGCGATAATGGAACTGAGTTTGTGAACCGTCCATTCACAGAGTTCTTGGAATCCAGTGGCATTCGTCACCAGCTAACAGCTCCCTATACCCCGCAACAAAATGGAGTTGTGGAACGAGCCAACAGGACAGTTGTGGAGATGGCCAGGTGTATGTTGATTGGGTCAGGTTTGCCTGAGAGCATTTGGGCGGAGGCAGTAAATACAGCTGTGTATTTAAGAAACCGTTCACCATGCAGTACTTTACAAGGAATCACACCATTCCAGGCCTGGTCTAGCCTCCAACCTAATGTCTCACATTTAAAAATATTTGGTTGTAAGGCATTCATGTTAAACAAGCGCCCAGGATACTCCAAGTTCCAATCGAAAGGGATTGAATGCACTATGATAGGGTATGCAAGTGAGTCCAAAGCGTATCGCCTTTACGACCGCAAAACTGGTATAGTATACATTAGCAGAGATGTAAAATTTATTGAAAAAAAACCAAATCTTGAATCAGAAAGTATAGATGTAGATTACCTCCTTACAGAACCTTCAAGAATTGAAATAAGCGATTTAGAAGTTGATATGCCAAAAGTCGAGGTCCCACAAATTAAAAAGGAAACTGATGCTGATGTTTTCGAAGACGCTTTGGGACCTGAGGGTTTGGATGTTGCTGTTGCGGACGCTGTTGAACCTGATGATAATGTTGCTGGAAATGCTGTTCTTAAGACTGCAACTGGAGAAGCACAAGATGACGATGCAGAAGAGGATGGTATTGGAAGTTGTATAGATGAAGAGGGGGAGCAAGAATCTGTCGGAGTAAGTCCTAAAAAAACATTAAGAAGTGGTAGAGTGCGTGTTGTAGATACCAATAGTGGCAAAGGTAGAAGTACAGGTAGAGGAGTGACTAACTCATTGAATTATGTGAAAGAAAAGGAATGTCCTTCAACAATATAAGAAGCCCTTCGAAGTAAAGACGCAGATAAATGGCGTCAAGCGATGAAAGATGAGTTCAATTCTCTGTCTAAAAATGACACATGGACACTTGTTGACTTACCTAAAAATCGACAAGCCATTAAGTCAATGTGGGTATTCAACATTAAACGCAACAAGGGAAGGTATATTGAACGCTATAAGGCTAGACTTGTTGCCAAAGTCTGTGGGCAAAAGTATGGCGTTGACTTTTATGAAACATTTTCACCGGTAGCAAGGTATTCTAACATACGATTAGTCATTGCATTAGCAGTTGAATTTGATCTGTTGTTACACCAAATTGACGTTACAGCTGCGTATTTGAACGGAGATTTAGACGAAGACATTTTTATGCACCAACCAACCGGTTTTGTAAACGAAGCCAATCCTTATAAAGTTTGTAAGCTCCAGAAAGCTTTATACGGACTTAAACAGTCAGGAAGGCAATGGCATTTAAAGCACGACAGAATCTTAAAAAATATGGGCTTTAGAAATTGCATCAATGATAAGTGCATATATGTGATGCATAAAGATAAAAACATAATTATAATTGTTGTCTACGTTGACGACATTTTAATAGCATGCAAGGAGGAGCACGATATGGAAACCATCAAAAGGCAGATAGCGTATCAATTTGAAATTGTGGATAAGGGACCATTGAATCATTTCCTTGGGATAGAGATCCAAAGAGATGGCCTACGAGGAGCAGTTAAACTCAGCCAGCAGCAGCTTATAAAGGGTCTTTTAGAGGATTTCAAGATGACTGATTGCAGAAAAGTGACCACACCCATCGATCCAGGCACACAGTTGAGAAAATGTGATGGCTGTAACAATTGTTAGAAAGTCGACAAAACACTTTACCAATCCTTAATAGGGTCTTTAAATTTTTTAAGCATCACTACACGACCTGATATTTCTCATTCTGTTATTAAATTGTCTCAGTATAATATGAATCCTCACTATGAGCATCTAACTGCAGCAAAACATTTACTAAAATACCTGTCTAATACAACTCACTATCAGATTACTTTCAGAAAAACTGGGCAAGATTTGTTTGGCTATACGGACGCTGATTGGGGTGGTAACAGTGATGATAGGAGATCATTTACCGGTCATGTTTTCTTTCTGGCTGGCAGTCCTGTATCCTGGGAGTCTAAAAAGCAACCGACAGTAGCGCTAAGTAGTACTGAAGCAGAGTACATGGCACTTTGTTCCGCATCGAAGGAGATCGTGTTCTTACGTAATCTAATCAGCGAAATGGGATTTAGCAGTTTAATAACCAAACCAACAATTTTATATGGCGATAATCTGAGTGCGCAACAGTTGGTGAAGAATCCAGTGTTCCACGCTAGGAGCAAGCACATCGACATAAAGATGCATTTTGTTCGAGAAGTGTACGAACGGAAGGAGATCGAACTAGCATACATTCCTACTGATGAAATGGTCGCCGATATTCTGACCAAAAATTTAAAGAAAATTAAGCATAACAAATTTGTGAATATACTTGGTTTAATGTAATTTAGAATTATAAAATTATAACCAAAATGAACGCTGACTTACGTTCAATTTTTGATTGGTCAACACGCAATGGGCTAAAGCTAAATCCTGAAAAAACAAACCAATTCCAATTTCAAAAAATATACCGAATTTTACAGATCTTCCCCCACTTTACTTAAATTCTTGCCAAATCCAGTATGTGACTCAGGCTAAAAACCTTGGTTTAATATTTAACAATGCTTTAACCTGGGATACGCACATTAACTCAGTAATTTCTAAAATTTATGCTTCACTTAGAGGACTTTCTGTAACGAGAACCTTCCTGCCCACAGATATTAAATTGAAGTTGGTTAAAGCACTAATCATACCAATATTATCATATGGATGCGAGTTATTCGCAGACCCCGATTCGCAATCACTTCAAAAGTTTAAAGTTGCATTCAATTCGATTGCTCGGTTCGTTTTTAATCTTCGTAAATACGATCATGTGTCATCTAAGGCTAACCAAATTTTAGGCTGCAACCTAGAAGCATTCTTAAAATATCGTTGTTGTTCTTTTCTTTTCAAACTTATTACCAACAAGACTCCATGTTATCTATTTGAAAAACTAGATTTCTGCTCCTCAAATCGTTATATATTGTTGCGCTATTTCACATTTGGCTCTTTAACTTCACGCAGGCAATTTTTCGTTCATGCTGTCAGGCTGTGGAATAATCTACCCAGTCACTTAAGATCTAGAATCAATCACAGAAAATTTCATAAATTTTCCTTTCAACATTTTTGTAGCTGAATAATAGACTTAAATGTATATATCTAATTATATTTTTGTTTTTATTTTCTCTTGTAAAATTAAATATCCTTTTAATTTACATTACAGTTGTTATCTCTTTAATAATCATAATAATAATCTCCTTAAATAAAAATCATAATAATTTTAATTAGGTTAAGTAAAAATGCGACTCAATGTTTTCCTTTCCTATTATATATATATGTTCTTGCACATTCCAAAAGAAATTAATCTTATATCCTGTACTAGTTATAAGTTCTCTTGATGTACAGATGTCATTTAAACAATAAATATCAAATAAATATCAAATATCAAAAATTGAGGGGTTGTGTTGAAAATCTATTTCTGGCAATTCCCTATTAACATTATATACTATACTTACTATATACTACTAACCTACAACTACACTTACATTATATAATCTCTTTGTACTTATCTTTTAGTCTTGTAATAAACCTCATTGAATTCAGACTCGGTTTTACGGTTTCTATAGAAGTAAATTCCTAACATTTACAGTGCTTGCCTGACAGTGACAATGAAAGTGATGTTGAAGCAATGGACGATTCCGCATCGCCAACAACTTCAACTAAAAAAGTGCAGGTTCCTCCTATCAAACTTTTACAAAAACTTTGTGAATTTGTACATTCGTTATTGAAATCACTAAAGATTTCTGATTACTCTATTAAAAAAAATGTCAATTGGCATAAAAATCCAGTGTGAGTCAATAAAAACATTCAATTTCGTACTTGAAAAGTTAAATTCAGAAAATTGTCAATATTTCACCCATGCCCTCAAAAAAGAAAAAGCTTTCAAAGTGATTTTATACGGCTTAAACGAAATAAATACCACAGAACTAAAAAATGAATTAAATAATTTTGGACTTGAGTGCAAAGAAGTTAAAATGATCACCAAAAAGTATGAACAATATACAGATACGTTCTACATTGTTTCGCTAGAAAATGGCTCAATTAAACTATTTCAATTAAAAAAAAGCATTCGTTCGATATTCCATACGCAAGTCAATTGGTCGGTGAAGTGAAATAATACGAAACGAAATACATAACACCAAATCTTAAATTTGGTCTTATTTCGTTTTTCGAAACGAAATAATACCAATTTGGCTTTATTTCGATTACCAAAACGAAATAATGCCAAAAAAGAAATGGAAATAACGCCAAATTTGTTTACATACAAAATTTGGCGGTACTTCGTTTTCAAAATGGATATGAAGCCAAATTTTTCGTAAATTATATATACACTTTCAAAAACAATGGATTGAAAAGGTAGTTATATTTTTTTTGTTTGTATGTTAATATGTTTGATTTGAGTTGCATGGAAGTCCAGAGTTTGAAATTCGACTGGATGGATAAACAAATAAACATAGATATTTTTAACCATTTAACATAATGAAAAATTGCATGAAGAAAGTAAAAGGATAATAACTAGAAAAAATCCAAACTGACGATCAGATATGGAGAGTGAAGAAAATATTAAGCCATTACGAAAGGGTCAATTTGGGGAATTGAAAAATTCGATTCCCCAAATTGACCCTTTCGTAATGGCTTAATATTTTCTTCACTCTCCATATCTGATCGTCAGTTTGGATTTTTTCTAGTTATTATCCTTTTACTTTCTTCATGCAATTTTTCATTATGTTAAATGGTTAAAAATATCTATGTTTATTTGTTTATCCATCCAGTCGAATTTCAAACTCTGGACTCCCATGCAACTCAAATCAAACAATTACACTTTCTAAAAACTAGGCTTGCAAAACTATTCATACCTATACAACGTAATATATAACAACCAATAAAATATCAATTATAGGAAACATTAACAACGATAGCTGTCCATTGAAAAGCCATACCTACGAACCACTAGCGAAGAATCCGAAATGAAAAACATTGATTTCCTCATTTTAAACTATAATGAACTTATTTGAATATCAGGTGAATGATAATTTACATCAAAGATAAAAGATGGATGAATCTAACTTGTTTTGCTTAGGTTTATTTTCGTGATTCTGCAAAAATTTAAATCGAAATAACACCAAATTGGCTTTATTTCGTTTTCTAAAGCGAAATAAAGCCAAACTGAGAATTTGGGCTTATTTCGTTTTTCAAACCGAAATAAAGCCAAATTTTTGGAATTTGGCTTTATTTCGTTTGGTATTATTTAACGTCACCCAATTGGTCTTATCAACGTAAACAAAAGAACACATTAACTCAACGCAGAAACTGCCAAATGTTTGGTCATGGAGAGAGTAATTGTCATGTCAAAACTTACTGCTCCATTTGCGCAGGTTCTCATAAAATCGAAGATTGCAATAACCCTGAAACTCAGAAATGTGCAAATTGCAAAGAAAAACATAAATCAACCGATAGCGCATGCGCATTCAGACAAAGGTTTTTGGAAATGAGAGAGAAGCTTTCAAATAAAGCTTATCATCGAATTCGAAGTCAATCTCTTCTCAGCCTATTACTATTGCTAACAATAACATCAACATGCAGAGACCCAGTCCATCTTATCTGTCAATGAGCGATTACCCAACCTTACCTCAACGTCCGAATGTTAGAGGAATAGAAAGCAGCAATGTCACCAATACACATACGTGGCAAAGAACAACACCTTTGGATATTCACCCCACCACAACCCATGTGAATACTCCCACGACGTCGACGAGTGCATGGTGAGTTGTTCTCTATGGATGAACTTAACATTCTTGTAATGGAAATGATTACTAAACTAGGTGTATGTAAAACTAAAGCAGAACAATTTCAAGCTATCGCACGCACTGTTAGCAACTAAGTTCGTATATTCTAAAGGCAAATAATATAACTATGCCTAATACAATGCTTGATTATAATTTGAATATTATAACATGTAGTGCAGTCAATGAAGCGAAAAATAGGGCCTTACCTCCGAATTTTTTTACTGTGAACCGATTTGCATGAAATTTTGGAATTAGGCTCATCTTACCCTTAACTTCAAAAGTGAAAATGATTTGAGCACCGCCACCACCCTGGGGGTGGTTGCCACGCCTTTTCGGGGGCGAATTTTTTTTTTTTTCAAAATAACCTCGGTTATCGATAGAAGGCTTAATTTTGAGCAAAAAATCAAATATAAGGTTTTTCATTAAGTCCAATACTTTTCGAGTTATTGGCAATTGAAAATTCGCAATTTTTTCACGTTTTTCATCTATTTATTGCAAATATCTCCAAAACTATACGTTTTATCGAAAATTCTATAAACAACAAAATTGTAGCAGGTAAAACAATGAACAATTTTGTTTTTTTATAAAGTATTCTAAGAACAATATCAAGCTAGATAGAAAAGATCAAAGCCATTTTTTATTTTGTCTGAAATTTAATCGTTGTGGTCAAAGCCATTAAGCGGCGAGCAGATGCATTTTATGCATTCTAATATAAAGAGATGTTTTGTAGTGCTTGAAATAAGCTTTAAAATGATCACTATTAAAAGTCTTTTGCACGTAAAATAAGTCAGCTGTAGTGCAAATAAGAGGAGCATCTAATGTTTTTTTCTTTTTAAACCAATGAGTTTCTGGACCATAACTCCTTCAATTTTCATGCTATCACAACTTATAAACAACCATTGTAAAGGTAATTAAGAGAGCTACAACATGCTTTATTGCAATATGTAGTAAACAACCTTTTGTTAAAACGGTGAAGGGTTGAAGGACTTAAGAGAGGCTGCGATTGCGCTGCCACGCGCTCTTTAAACAATCATATCTCCGTAAATTTTTGTCTGACGGAAAAAACTAAAAAACCAAATTGTTTGTCAGAAAAATACCTGAATATTTTATTTTAACACTTTTATACGCATCTATCGTCATTTTTGAGATATTATAAAAAAAGTGGGTTTTTTAAAAATTTTAAAATTTGTTGTTTTTTTTTTAATCGTGACTTTTTTGAAGAACATGTGTCCTGAAGCATCCAAACTGATACTATCTATCAAACTCTTCATAACAAACTTAATTTTAGGCGGAATACGATTAAATTTAATTTTGGTGAAAATGGCACTTATGAAACCCATTGATTTAAAAGAAAAAAACATTAGATGCTCCCCTTATTTGCACTACAGCTGACTAATTTTACGTGCAAAAGACTTTTAATAGTGCTCATTTTAAAGCTTATTTCAAGCACTACAAAACATCTCTTTATATTAGAATGCATAAAATGCATCTGCTCGCCGCTAAATGGCTTTGACCACAACGATTAAATTTCAGACAAAATAAAAAATGGCTTTGATCTTTTCTATCTAGCTTGATATTGTTCTTAGAATACTTTATAAAAAAAACAAAATTGTTCATTGTTTTACCTGCTACAATTTTGCTGTTTATAAAATTTTCGATAAAACGTATAGTTTTGGAGATATTTGCAATAAATAGATGAAAAACGTGAAAAAATTGCGAATTTTCAATTGCCAATAACTCGAAAAGTATTGGACTTAATGAAAAACCTTATATTTGATTTTTTGCTCAAAATTAAGCTTTCTATCGATAACCGAGGTTATTTTGAAAAAAAAAAAATTCGCCCCCGAAAAGGCGTGGCAACCACCCCCAGGGTGGTGGCGGTGCTCAAATCATTTTCACTTTTGAAGTTAAGGGTAAGATGAGCCTAATTCCAAAATTTCATGCAAATCGGTTCACAGTAAAAAAATTCGGACCTAAAATGCTTCATTGACTGCACTAATGGAATGCCAAGGGCATTCGTTGAATTGATAAATTTTAATATTTTTCTTAATCAAAACAAAATTGATGTAGCATTTGTAACAGAAACATGGTTGAATTCAGATATAACTATTTCTAGTCAAAGTTCTTAATGTCATCGGGTAGATCGAATTGATCAAAGAGGCGGAGGAGTTGCAATTTTGATAAAAAGATCTATTCAACACACTCTCTTGCCCGTTGTTAGGACTCGTTATGTAGAGAATGTTGGTGTAGAGATAAAGTTGAGCAATCAAACAGCAGTGAAAATGTTTTGTGTGTATTTTCCAGGGAAAAAATTCTTCCGTAGAAAAAAGAATGCAATTTAAAAGAGATCTTTGAAAATTAATAATAAGAAATGAAAATTATATACTCGGTGGTGACCTAAATTGTAGACATAGAGTAAAAGCTGTCATTCTTATCTGATCGTTTAGTCTAACTATTGCTCCTCTGTGCTCATCTCCCTCTTCCGAGGTTTGCAATTCATTTAGAAAAGCTATTAATGCTTCTGTACGTGAGCAAAGACCAAGACTGTTTGGTTTCCCTGATAGCAATTTGCGATGTCACTATGCAATCTTGATGCACTTTTATTTGATTTGTATGAGCTTTTTGATACTCTCTTTAAGTCTTCAAGATTTCTAGGTGTGTTTTCAGTTTGTATCTTATTATTTACTTTTTCTGAAAGCTTTGTAGCTATAGATAATAAATAAATATGTATAAGATCGCTTCAATTCAATTAAGTTCAATTCAATTAAGCCTAAGAAATAACTTAAACCTTTTCTTTCTCCTTGAAATTCAAACAAAACCTTTGCAGCAGTAGCTACATCGAAATGTGTGTCTTTTAATATCTTTTTCTATTCTTTCTATCAGAAAGGCAAGTCATGTATTCCTTTCTTTTAAACCGGAGAAAATAAATTGTGTGTTTTTTATATGTATTTTTCACACAATAAAAATCGTACCGTGTTTTGGTTTAAAGAAAGTTATATACATTATGGTCCTTTGAGTCGGTATTGAAAACAAAAAAAAAAGTCGGAGTGTAAAGTGCAAAGTGTAAATAATAACGAAACCAGCGCCAGGAGGTACCTACAAGAAAGAAATTCTACAAAGAAATCTACGCAGGAGCAATACAAATGGAATCACGCAGACAGATGGTTTGTAAGTGGTGAGAAACTGCACCTAGGGATATTTGCAGCTCACAAACAAGATCAAATTTTGTAACGAAGCGTTACAGTGCGGATATTTTGTTCGACAAAACTCAGGCGATACACATACATATAACCAACGTTCAACGGACAAGATGACCACCTTAACCAAGGACTGCTCGTGTCGTCGTAGCAACGTTGCCGTCGTACACGTCAAACCCCACCGAGATCCATGACCTTACGTGCCAATCTAATTTGAGGATGACTCTTCTACGCTTTGCTAGACACTGGATCAACGAAAACCTACATCATCAAACAATTCCGAGACCATCTCCGCCGGCTAAAAATACCTAGCTATGTATCATATGAAAAGATTAGTATGGTGAACGAAACTTCCACAACAACGAAAGAAAAATACAGGATCTCATTCGAATTAAACGGGATGCAAATCAATGAAGACGGATATACCTACATGCCATCCCTAGAATTTGACGCATTACTTGTACTGCAAGCATTACGACAAGCCGGTTTAGAAATACTAAAAGGAAATCAAATCGTATGAGGTAAACTGCCATGTTATATCGACCCCTCAACCAGAATCCAGACTCGACCATCCATGGCTGCCCCCACACACAACAGCGAACCCGTACATTTTCGGGTATTGAGCCCACCAAATAAGGCTCCGTCACCGCAGCCAATCACAATCCCCGATTCCCCCAAGAAGAATTTGAACGCTATCAGCTGCCCCCACACGCAACAGCGAACCCGTGCATTCCAGAGTACTGAGCTGACCAGAAAGAGCACCATCACCGAAGCCAATCACAGTCCCTGAATGTGAAGGCTATCAGAGACTGAAGGGCAACAGCGGAAGAATTGTACGAAAAGAAAAAGCAGACCCCAGCAGAAGAGCCGAAGACGACCGATTTCAAACGTCCGATCACCCCAAACCGAATGAAGGAAGAACACCAGTTATCCCAACCATCCACCTGCCAAGGGCTCATAGCTGAATTACATACCTTCTTGCAACGGAAGGAAGCTATACGCCCCAATTTTGCCCCACCGACCCTCTCAGAAACGCCAAAGGTGACAATTCCAGTCTACTCTGTGATGGAATATACAAAGGCGGAAGAAGGCGTTCAATATCGCAAAGTAGAGGATATTGTCGAAAACGGTGAACTATTATTTTGGTTGTATAAATAAATAAAAAATAAAAAAAAGGTTTCTATTACTTGATTACTTTGAAAATATTGAAAGAATTGAATTTAATAAAAAAAAAAATAAATAAATAAGTATATATAAAAAAAAATTTGATCCAATCAGAAAAAATATATGAAAATATTGGAAAAAAAGAAAAGAAAAAAAAAACATTTAATTGAATCAGAAAAAGAGTAAATCTTTAAAAGACACTTAGTAGTATTCGATACCAAGTAGTGTGGGATTCTTACCCACTAAAAACTCCTCATAATCAGAACCAATCTATAACGATCGACAACAGATTTTTCTTTCTCAATAATATTATCTCTTTAAGGGAAGCTTAAGCTTTTAATGCTTCCCATGACTTTTAGGCCATTAGCTCGTGTGGCTTGGTTCTTCTTAATCTCCGAACATTGCCTCTCGTATTTAATACGGACTCCATTTCAGAGTTGATATGACTATGCAGTCGCTGATTGTGTGATACAGCATGTTTTCTTACAAATTCTGTAATCGTTTCTATTTGTAGGTCACGATGTAAATCGCTATTTCTTATATACCATGGTGCATTTACTATTCCACGAAGGACTTTGTTTTGGAACTTTTGGATGATTTCAGTATTTGTTTTCTTTGTACAGCCCCATAATTGGATTCCATAGGTCCAAATAGGTCTAAGTACTTGTTTATAAAGCATTATTTTATTTTCGACAGATAAGTCCGAATTTCTACCGAGTAACCAGTACATTTTTCTATATTTCAAGTTGAGCTCTTCCCTTTTCTTTTTGATATGCTCTTTCCAGTAACTGGAAAGAGCATCCAAATTCATCCCAAGGTATTTGGCCGTATTGGCGTAGGGTACAGCTTGATTGTTGATGAATATTTGAACGTAGCTTAACTTTTTATTTGTAAAGTTTATATGTGCAGATTTAGCTTCATTGAGCTTGATACGCCATTTTTTGGTCCAATCACTAACGGTGTCGACGGCATTTTGCAATTTCTCAGCAGCCTTGACGACGCACTTACTGGATGCCAAAATTGCGGTATCATCCGCAAAAGTAGCCATAATGATGTTGTTATCCACTGGAATATCCCTTGTATATAGCAAATACAGGGTAGGTCCTAGGACGCTTCCTTGTGGAACACCGGCTTGTATATTACATAGCTTTGAATATTCTTGATCATACCGTACTCTGAAGAGCCGGTTTGAGCTATAAGATTTTAGTATTCGTAGTACTGCCTGGGTAGGTCCCTTTGCAGTTTGTACGCTAGCCCCTCATGCCATACCTTGTCGAATGCTTGAGCAACATCTAAAAATATAGCCGAACATACTTGTTTTTCTTCTAATGCTTTTTCAACTGTATCCGTTATTCTATGAACTTGGTCTATAGTGGAATGTTTATTTCTAAATCCAAACTGATGATTTGGGATTAGATTTCTTTCTTCTATGACCTTGCTCAGTCTTTTCAGTAGCAATTTTTCAAAGACTTTTGCCATTATTGGTATAAGCGATATTGGTCTGTAAGACGTCACTTCTGTTGGTGGCTTACCTTGCTTTGGTATAACAATTACTTCAGCAATTTTCCAATGATGTGGGACATATTGGGTCTTTAGGCATGCATTTATTATGAATTGGAGTTTTATGAAGGCTTTTGATGGCATTTCTTTCATAACCTGAGCAGTTATTAGATCGTACCCAGGTGATTTTTTGTTCGATAGTTGATTTCGACACACACTTTTTATTTCTTTGAGTGTGACAATTGGTATGTCAACTTCATCGACTTTATCAATAAACTGTAAGCTGATTTCAGATGTATTTGCTGGGAATGGCTTAAAAACATTCGCAAGATGTTCTGCAAACAGGTTAGCTTTTTCTTTCGGATTTCCGATCTAATTCCCGTTTAGAGATTTAATTGGCGGGTTTTGTAACTGCGGTCTTTTCAGGCGCTTAGCTGCTTTCCAGAGCGAATAATCAGTTGAAGCATCAGTCGTTAAATTTTTCAGGAATCTACTTAATGAATCATTTTTGAATTCGTAGATTTGTTTTTTCAGTTCGTTGCTTAGCCGGTTAAACGCTGTTTTGTCGTCTGGAAATCTAGTATTTTGCCATTTTCTTCGAGCTCTTCTCTTCTCCAATATCAACTCTCTTATCTCGGCAGGGTATTTTGTTTCAGTTTGCTTCCTACTCGAGCAAGTTGGTGTACTTTCTTCTGCAGCTTGTTGAACATCGGCAATGAATTGTTCTACTTCAAGGTCGATTTGCTCTTTTGTTTCCATAGGGGATCTGAGATTTATATAGCTTTCAAGCTTTTCTCTGAATTTACTCCAGTTTGTTTTATTGTTTACTAGCTTAGGATTACTTTTTTCCATTATCTCCGATTCATTAAGTGATAAAATCACCGGTGTATGATCTGATGATAAGTCATAATTACCTTCGACTCTTTTATGGTTTCGTTTAATACCTTTAACTATTTTCATTTCATTTCATTTATTAATTACAAGAATCTTTTACAATGGGCTTCAAAGCCTTTAAATTAGCAAAAGTTATGTTAATGGTTCTTTACATTATTAATTTACATTACCTAATTATAAGCTTAATATGACACATTAATTATTAAGCAAGAAAAGAATTTAATAAAGAATATTTAGCTAGTAATGGTTAATTTCAATTTAAAATAAGATAAACACAAAAACAAAAAAGGTTGTACTAAAACATTTAATTTAATGCCAAATAACTAAACAAGCTTGCCTCAAACTGAGTGGTACCACGCTGTCTCCTGATAGATATGGCTAAATTGTTCCATTGCCTTATGACATCTACGAAAAACTGATTTTCTGAAATTCTGCAGCTAAAGATGGGTTGTAATGTGGTAAAAGACCGAGACGAACTAGAAAATTTTATTTTTTCAAATAGGTATGATGGTGTTTTAGTTATTATTATTCTGTTGAGTGTTTTCAAGGACAAGTATTTCAGATATGTGTATAGAGTGCAACCTAAAATCCTGCTAGAATAATTGGAGATATGATCAAATCTTTTGAGATTATAGACATAACGCGTTACATTGTTGAAAGCAACTGACAGATTTCTTTTCGTTACAGAACTGTGGATTGCGAATATTTGACATCCATACGTGATTAGGGGTAAAATCAAAGATTTTGCTAGCCTTAATCTATTATGTTGTGGAGTAAAGTGTTTCGATAAAGATAAACTGCGCAGTGAACCGTAAATTTTCCCGATTACCAAGCGTACATGATCATCCCAAGTAAGAGTCGAGTTGAAAAGTATACCTAAATTCTTGGCTTTACTTACGTAATCCAGTTTATCATTTCCAAGATACAGTGCTGGGAAGTAATCGTAATTAAGCTATGTTTTATAAATTATAAGACATTTCGATTTAATTGGATTCAGATTTAAGGAGTCAGTGTTTGACCACAGTAATATTTTACTTAGGTTAGAATTTAATTTGTAAACCCCATCCTCAATCATTCCAAGTTTGCAACTAAACTGAACTTGAGCATCATCCGCATACAAGTCAACAATTGAGTGGTTCGTTTGCGTTGGAAGATCATTGATGAACAACGAAAATAACAACGGACCAAGAATCGATCCCTGCGGAACTCCAGAGAAAAGGTTGAGAGGTCGGGAAATTTTATCGTCAGTAGCAACAGCCTGGCTCCGACCACTTAGATACGATAGAATTAGATCAGCAGCACTATTTCAGAAACGAAACTGATTTTTAAGTTTCAGAATGAGCTTTTGATGATTGACAGTATCAAATGCTTTGGAGAAATCCAGTAGCACTAAAAAGGTTAACATGTCTTTGTCGATCGCATTTCGAATATCATCTGAAACTTTTAAGATAGACGTCACGCAACTGTGGCCTTGTCTAAATCCAGATTGTTTGTCTGTTAAAAGCTTATTTACATTCAAAAAGTTACTTATTTGTTTATGCAGTAGTTTTTCCAATACCTTCGATAAAAACGGTAATATTGAGATAGGTCGGAATTCTTTTGGCGATGAACGTGTTTCACTTTTTTTAAGGACGGGTATAATTTTTGCGATTTTCCAAGTACTGGGGAAACATGAAGACATAATGATTGTGTTGAAGATATGTGTAAGTGCTGGAAGTATTTCTGGTAAGATTAACATGATAAAACGCGGGTGGATTCCGTCTAAGCCTATCGCATATGATTTGATTTTTAGAATTGCGCTTAGAACATCCGCATCATCAACTCTTACAAATCCAAAGTAATGACGATTATCGGGGTCAACAACCCGATAACCCTCATTCTCATTTGCCGGGTCAACAAACGGAAACTCAAATGAGCCATCAAGTGCACCATTGTTGTTAGATATATTTTGATTGCTTTGAACTTTTGCAAACTCTTCATTGAGATAATTCGGACAAATATCGGCGCTACAAATTTCTTTTTGTTTACCAACGCCAATTTCTCGAATGTTTTTCCATAGTGTTTTTGAAGAAAGGTTTTCGCTAAGTCGTTCAGAATACACTCTTTGCTTGGCATCACGTATCTTTTTGCACACCAAGTTTCTCAGTGATCGAAATTTTGCTAACATTTCAGGAACTCGAAACCGCTTCCAACGTTTATAAGCCTGATCACGTTGTCTTATAAGGTTTAGAATTTCAGGCGTAAACCATGAATTCATTGTGGTATTTTGTAATTTAACTTTTAGAGGGATATGTTTGTCGAAAAGTTGAGTTATAGAGTCTTGAAGAAATTTTACTTGATCGTCAGGTGATACAAGATCATAAATTATGAAAAAGTCAACAAGGTCTGGTATTTTACTTGAATCCGATGGCCAGTATGTTGGTGATCTGGATGAATAAAACTCACAATTGTATTTGAGGCATGCTTTGTAAAGCCTTCTGCCTTTTGTTGTTATAAGTCTGGATCCCCAATGGGTGTGCTTAGCATTAAAGTCACCACCAACAAGGAAGTTATGTCCTAGTACATTCAGCAGTTCTGTATAATCATCTTCAGTCGGGGAACGCCTCGGCGGGCAGTATATTGATGCCAACTTGAAGTCTTTCTTTTTCATACCAATACTAATTATTGTTACTTGCATATTCTCGTTTGTAAACATAACTTCTTCATGGTGTTCTAAGCTCTTTTTTATGAGGATTGCCGATCCACCTCTAGCCTTATCAGCTGGATGAGGAGCGTGGTAGCAAATATAGTTTGATATTAAATCATCAAGAACCAGCCCACTTGAGAAATGAGTTTCGGACACCAGACAAATATCTATGTGTTCGATGTCTAAGAAGATTTTTAATTCTGATAAATGGTGTAAAAGACCGTTTGCATTCCATGTTCCAATTTTTAGTGTTCTGTCCATCATTGTTTTTTAAGAGTGACTTCTTCACTTAGCCGTTTGATGTTCAAATCCTGATTGTCAATTCTTTTAAGAATAAGTTCAAGGATTTCTTTAATGGAAGTTTCTTCATTCTTCCGCACGTTTTTAACAATCTGTGAATAGGATTTTTTTCGTCGCTTTTGCTTTTAACAGCTTCCTTCGGAAGTTATTTCTTACTTTTATCTTCAGCTTCAGGAGTTCTTTTTGTGTTTGCTGGATTGCTGGGCTTTATTTCACCGGATGACATTTTGCTTTTGGATTTTTGAAATCTTTTAGCAACTGGACAGCCTCTATAGCTTGCAGGGTTATTACTGTCATGAAACAAAGAGTGTTGGTTTAAGACTGAAACTTTATTGAAAGAGAATGTGCTATGCATACATATATATACTGATGATGATGCGTTATATGTATGCATGCACGAGTGAGATGGTAATACATTTCACTACATCTCCCATTTTTTATAATTCATTTTTTTTTTTTAGAGAATAAATTGCAATGTTTACACATGATTGTATGTTTAAAATAATAATAGTACTAAGAATATAATTCAAAATCATTACTATTATACTATGAACAAATAAGTTAATAAAATTTTAATTGGATGCCATAGGAAGAGTTCTCAAAGTTTTGCCGGATCGTAAAACCATTCTCGCTGTTTCCTGATGATGAGACTCCCTGTTGGTTTGATGATTGCTATCATTGGTATTTGAATCGTTTGATAACTTTTTAGATGGTATGTTTTCCTCGGTATTTGAATTATTTGATGACGTTTTAGATGCCTTGGAGTCGTCAGTTCCAGTTATAATGGCACGATCTGGAATAATATTGGCTCTTGTGTGATGAAGATGTATTGTGTTACGACGTTTGACTCGTCCGTCATCGGTCTTCACTATGTACGATCTCGGCTGGGATGAGCTATCTAAAATTCTACCAGAGGTCCATTGTCGTTGTCCTAGTTGAACTCTAACTTTATCTTCGGGTTGAAACTCAGAAGAAGGTTTCGTTGATTTATCAGCGTATGTTTTTTGGATTTTTCTCAATTTGGTCATCTCTTCACGAACGTTTTCGATTACTTTCGGAGCGAGCATATTTCTCGTTTCAGGTAGGTTGCTTCGGGTTTGTCTGCTAAATAGTCGTTGACTTGGTGATTTCAGTTCAGTGGATCTGGAGGTATTTCGAAAGTTCAAGAGTGCCAGAAAGATGTCTGAACCGTCTAGTTGACATTTCTTTAGTAGTTGTTTTGCCATCTGCACGTATCTTTCGGCAAGTCCATTGGAACGGGGATAATATGGGCTGGATGTCTGGGGTTTGAATCCCCAGGTGCTAGCAAACAACTTAAACTCCTTTGATGAGAATTGTGGACCATTATCAGATTCCAAGACAAGAGGGATCCCATGCGTGGAGAACCATATTTTAAATTGCCTGATTACTTCGGCTGAAGATGACCTGTTGAGTTGAACGAAGTCGTAGAATCCAGAGTAGCTGTCTACAATTAAAAGATAATCATTATTAAATATATGAAATATATCACTTGCGACAATCTCCCATGGTAATGATGGAACCTCCTTTAATATCAGTGGCTCCTTAGGCTTAGCAGGTTGAACCCTCTGACAAATAGAACAGGATTCGATCATTCGAACTATGTCTTTAGTGATGTTTATCCAAAACAATTGCTCTCTGGCTCTGCTGAGAGTACGCTGAATGCCGAAATGACCACAGTGTAGTTTATTCAGTATGCTATGCTTAAGGCCCATGGGCACTATGAGCTTACTTCCTTTGAAGAGTAAATCATCTTCGGTGCTTATTTCATCTCGAAATGTCCAGTACCCTCTTAATGTTTCTTCTAATTCGTGTATTGCTTTTGGCCATCCTTTTAAAACACGCATTTTGAGTTGTTGAAGTTCGTTGTCTTTATTTGTTTCTAGTATGAGATTTTCTTTTGATTCGGGTGTGATTTGTAACAACGAGCAGACTTCGAACTCGTTGATTCTCTCAGGTTCTGGTTCGTTAATGCAATCACGACTCAAAGCATCTGCAATAAGTATTTCTGCGCCTTTGCGGTACTTTATTTGAGGTGAATATTGCATAACTTCAAGTAATATTCTTTGCAGTCGATGAGGCGATGAATGTAAAGGTTTCTTTGCAATTGCCTCAAGTGGCTTATGGTCCGTTTCAATTATTAGCTGTTTACCATAAATATATTCTCTGAATTTATTACAAGCGAATTGCATAGCAAGTGCTTCCTTTTCGATCTGAGGATATTTTTGTTGCGTCAAAGTCATAGCCTTCGAGGCGTATGCTACTGGGCAGTCATCTTGTAGCAGGACAGCTCCTAAGCTATGTTGACTTGCATCTACTTGCAATGTAACATCTTCATTTGGATCGTAGAATTTAAGAACAGGCGTATTCGAAAGGGCATACTTAAGGGATTCAAATGCATTCGTTTGATGTTCGGTCCACTGCCACTCGACGCCATTTTTCACCAGTTGCCTTAATGGATGTGTTATGTGAGAAAAGTGCTTCGTAAACTTATTTAAGTAAGTTGCCATTCCTAAAAGCCTCATGAGCTCTGCTTTATTTTGAGGGGTTTTTAATCGACTTATTGCACTGACCTTTTCCTCATCTACTTTTACTCCGTCCGACGACAAAATATGTCCCAAGAATTTAATTTGCTTGGCGTTATAAATGCACTTATTTCTGTTCATTTTAAGGCCTGCAAGAGAAATTTTTTTTATTACTTCGGCTGTGAGTTTACTTAACTCTTCTTCTGTAGATGCATGAATGAGGATATCATCCATCGCACACTCCGTATTTTTGCAGCCTTCGAGAATCTGACACATCATATTTTGGAACACTTCTGGAGCTGAAGCGAGCCCAAACGGCAACCTTTTATAGGAATACCTGCCCCATGGTGTAGCCATTGTTAAATATTCGCTTGTCCGCTCCGTTACTGGGATTTCCCAAAACCCTTTCTTCATGTCAAGAAGCGTGAAATATTTTGAATTTCGAATTTGCGCTGTTATCTCTTCAATGGTTCTCAAATGATGTTGTCTCCTGTAAATGTTTTTATTTAAGTCTGATGGATCCATGCACACACGAATTTTATTTTTTTTGTTTGACTACAACCATCGGTGAAACTGCCGGTGTTACTTTGGACGTCTTTACTAAAACCCCTAACTTTACCATATTGTCAATTTCTCTCTTAACATCATCTCTAATAGGATATGGTATTTTACGAGCGGGGTAAATGCTAAGCGAAGGATTTTTTATAAGATCTATATCATAAATGTACTTTTGTGCACAGCCTAGGCCATCATACATGTCTTCATCTACCTGTACCTCTTGCACTCGCACTACCAAATTCAATCTTTCACATGCCTTCCTACCAAACATTGGAGTAATTGGGTAATCTACCACTTTAAACAAAATATTTTGCCATTTTTCTCGAATTAAACATTTAAGAATAGTTTCACCAAACACGTTTTCGAGACTACCGTTGAACGCTACTAGCTTTGTTGTGCTGGACGGTGTAATTTTCGCAGCCAATTTCATAGCTAAATCTTTGCTGATGACGTTGCACTGTGCGCCCGTGTCTAACTTTACCTTCACTAACATATTATTTGCCATTATATTTTCGTACCAATCATCTGCGTTTCTGTTGTTAGACAGGGACAAAATTAAAAGACTTTCATCAGACAATGAGTCGGAGTCGGAAAAGTTCCGTTGGGTGACTAAATTCACTGTTTTGTTTCTCGCCTTGTTACACTTTTTAGCAAAGTGCCCTTTGCGTTTGCAATTACTGCATATTTTGTTAAGCTGGACAGTGACGTTGTGTGTGTGTGTATCCACACCGATTACATGTTGATTCCGTTGTACTGGGGCTTGCGTAAACATTTTTCTCTTCTGCTTTTTGTGGAAACGGTGCACTAGTACTGTTACCGCACTTTTTTGATATTGCATGTATGGCGTGTGAATCTTCTTTATGAAGTGTTTTTATCTGTTTTAGGGCAATTTCATTCGCCTTGCATTTTTTTATGGCCTCATCTAATGAAATATCTTCGCTTGCTAATAACTTTTCCCTTAAAACATCATTATTAATACCAATTATGATTTTATCTCTGAGAATACTATCTTGCAAGGAATCATAACTACACTTTTTTATTTGAAGTGTGGCTTTGGTAATAAAATCGTCAAAAGATTCACCTTCTGCTTGTACTATACGATTAAAAACGTACCTCTCGAACGTAATATTAGTTTTTGGAGTGAAGTATTTTTCGAATTTTTCTTTAATGCAGGTGATTGATTTTGCTTCAGTGCTTGACAGCGTAAATGAATTAAAAATGTCTACAGCATCGGGGCCAATGGAAGACATAAATGTACCTACTTGAACAAATTCTGATTTTTTGTTTAATTCTCGTGCTGCGGCAAACCATTCGTACTGCTGCAACCAATTTTTCCAGGCTAGGGCCATGTTCCCAGTTATTTCTAGCGGTTTTGGTGGTCTCGCGTAACCTTCTGTTCCACTCGTTACCGGTGGGGTGGAGGCGGCTGCTCCGGCGGCTCCGCTTGCCAGCATTTTTAAGAATTGAAAAAAACTTTTGGCAATGCTTATTACTTATTTTACTTTTCGTACCTAGCTTCTTTTCTTTTTCTTTTTTTCTTTTTTTTTTTTAACCTTTTTCTTTTCTTTTTTTTAATTAATCGCGGACCACTTCTGACACCATGTCATGAAACAAAGAGTGTTGGTTTAAGGGCCGGTCTGTTCAAGTTTGGTTAATTCTAACCCGTGGTTATTTCCAGTGGTTACCATAGAATGCGTCTTTTCAACCTTGGTTTGGTTAAGAAATGAATGGTTTGGTTAACTAACCAGAGAAATTGTTAACCAGTCGATTTTGGTCGGTTAACGCTATTTAACCATCGATTTACTGGAATTTCGTCTTTTCACGTTTGGTTAATCTGTCTTCACGCATTATTTTTGACTCATCATTTGGCTATACAACAATTCAGTGTGATGGAGTGCGTTTGTTTTTAATTTTTCATTATATTTATCAATATTATTCTTGTTATAGTTCTTTTTTATAAAATACTGTTTCATTTACAAATTTAGTTCACGTGGAAATTGTGTTTGGGATTTGTGGAGTTCTGATGGTAGTGGCGTTAGTGATGACGAGGAATTATTATTGGTCAGTTTTCTTGTTTTCGAAAATGTTCTTATTTTCTAACACCAAAGCTACAAGTCTTTCTTCTTCACTTTTGGAGAAATTCGCAGATCGTTGCTTTGATTGTGACATTTTCTTCAAAAATAACAAGAATTATGAATAACATAGAAAAAAAAAACATGAATAATTATAAAATAACTCACTATGAACTGCCGACAATAAACAAATGTCACCAAAAAAGATAACCATTGATTGGGGTTAGTGATTAATTTGACAGATAGACTGGAAAAATATTGGAATTTCTCGATAACCTACGGTTTGTTAACCAAGGCCGAAAATATAGTGAAAAGACGCAATTCCTTAACCATAGATCCATAACCACGGGTTAAGCAAAATCTCTGGTAACCAAACCACAGATTTAACCACACTTGAACAGACCGGCCCTAAGACTGAAACTTTATTGAAAGAGAATGTGCTATGCATACATATATATACTGATGATGATGCGTTATATGTATGCATGCACGAGTGAGATGGTAATACATTTCACTACAATTACCTTGAGAGTTAACACATTTTGCTTTCTGTTCTTTGCTTGATGGACAGTCTTTAGTTGCATGTTTTCCTTCACACTTAACACAAGCAAACTCGCGGTTGCAATATTTTTGGGTGTGGCCAAATGCTTGGCATCGTTTACATTGCGGAACAATTTTTGATTTTCGCAGTGGTTCAATTTTGACTTTTATGCCCAAGATTGATCGAATATTATAGACATTTTCAAGACTTTGTTTGCTGTCGAAAGATAGCGTGAATAAAGGCAGTGATTTTTTTTATTATTATTGGTTCCCCAGCAGAGTTCTTAGTAGTCTCATTCTTAATAAGATTGACTGCATCAAGGGCTTGGAAGCCTGCTTGAACAAGGTCTTCTACTAATTCTTTTGGAGAACATGAGGAATGTAGGCCTCTGGCTACTACCTTTATTGGTCTTGTGGATTTGTTTTCATAGGAGTGCCACTGGATTTTATGTTTGCTTAGTTCCTCAGTGACCAGTCTATAGTCATCATCTTCCTCGACATTGACTTTCCAATTGTCTTTGTTATACGATGTATATTTGCAAGCTTTTTTAGTACATTTCTCAATCATTTTCTTAAGATCTCCAAAATTTGGGAATCCTGTGATCATAATTGGTGGTGGTACAGTTTTTCTATTGCCTTTAGACAAAGACTTCTGTTTAGCATTGGCTAGCACATTATTTGCATTATTCTTTGTAGTACCCAAGTCTTTTTAATTTTCATTTTTCGAGGTTTGCTGGTTCTTTGTATGCAATTCGGGGCTACCTTCCGCTTTTCGTTTTTTAGCAGTGCGCTTATTTCTTTTTCTTTCAGTTTCAAATAAAAGTTCTTCTTCGTCAGTTTGATACACAGTAACAGTATCTTGTTGACTTGTCTGAACCGTAGACTTGTGTTCCTTGTCAAATAGGGACACCTTTTCTTCGAGTCTTTTTACTTGCTCCTGAAGACTTTGAACTAAGGTTTCAAGTTTCTTTCTTGCTGCTATTTCCTTTTGCCATTCATCATAGTAATCTTTTGATTTGGTTTGGCAGTTTTCTTTGATTTCTTTGAAACTCTGTTGTCGATCATTTCAGAGACATTGGTTTCTTTTTGGCTAATGACTTTTACGTCATCTGTCTTAGTTGGGGTTTTCGATGGTGTAACCCTTTGGGAGTAGTTTTTTGGTGGAGTTCTCTGTATTTTCGTACTCCGTTTTCCAAAATTTTTAAGCAATAAGTGGTCCTCCCCAGAATCCGTAGGACCGATCTCTTTAGAGAGTAGATTTTCCAGTTTTGCTGGACTGCCACCTGGGGTAATAAATCTGTTTGTTTTGTTCATTGCCATAAATTTTTTTAAACTTTTTTTTTATGATACAAATAGGTCAGTTACTTCTATTCGCATTTTAAATTCAGCCGTCCCACTGGGATCAGACGCTGACCAGTGTGCCGCACAATATGTGTCAGACGCTCTTGGATTTATTGTTGAGCTGGTACATTCAGAGTGATATTTTTCTTTCCTTGCTCCTAGTTCCTGAAAAGATAACTCAGGTGACACAGCTCGTGGATCAATTGATCCAACGCTCGTCGTTAGTTGGATATCCAGCGGGCACCACTTGGAGGTGACGATGCGATTTTGCTCCGCCAAAAAATTTTTGAAGAAAAAGAAAAAGAATCAGACAAAGAACCCCGCACAAAATGTATGGAAAACGGATCCCGGTCAAATTGGCTGAAATTTTGATATGTTATTCTTTGAACCCTTCTGAACAAAAGTTCTTATGGGCACACCGCCCAGAAACGAATTGTTTTCGAGTTATTGGCCCATATTCATTTTTAATTGTTTTTTAGAGCCATGCATTCCAGACATCCTATTACTGATAGGCCTAAGGAATTTCGCAATACATATATACGTTTTTTGGGTCGCTGAACTAGAATATGATGTCCTTTTATACATAAAATGGTACAGCTGCCCACAATAGGCAACTTTTAGTCATTTTTTAGGAGTTTTATGGTATTTTTGGAATGAAGTTCCTTATCGCGCGTTGTGAAAGGGGGCTAGACGGAAAAAACTCTTACGAAAAGTTGTCACGACACTCTTTCCTATAGTAAGCTATTGTAAGCTGTGCGTCGTCGCATGTTTCTCTGTCCGTCTCTCTCTCTCTAATAGAAAGCAAGCCAGATATTTTCATTTCTATTTCGCATTGAACAGTGTGGTGTCGCGACGATTATTTTTGTTGAGTGTATATAGGTTTTTTGTCAATAATAAATAAAAAAAAATATCCGAGTGTCCCTTGACACCTATCAAGTTTTTTTAACTTACTTGCACCGCTATAGGGCCACTTATATGATTTATTGTTTATTGTTGTATGGTTACTGTACTTTATGCAGTATGGTCACATGAGCAATAGTGTAGACACTAAGTATAAGTACAAAAATTCCATTATTTAGTACATTATTTACATATTATAAATCTACCACTTTACCATGAAATCTACTAAATGTATAATAACAGAACCTTTTTTTGTCTACTATCCACAAACTGTATTTATACCGTCGGCGTTAGCGTTACCCGATGTACACCACGTGGAGGTCGCGCGATCGGGTTTTGTACATCATGGCCCTGAAAAGGGCCGATTGTTTTTACTGGTTTTATACAAAAAAATAGCTAAGAAAACTGACATTTAGTTACTGAGGACGATTTGCTGCATTTTGAATAGTATCAAGTAATCTAGTTGATGGATAATGAATGTTAGCTTCATGTCTCGCATATCCTAAGAACCATAAGACACTTGTAACATGGGCACAAGTACCAACAACTCGAGCACCTGATGGGCAAGTGCAGTAATATCCGAATATGGGATCCTCATTTCTGTTAACTTCATAATCCTCGTCATTAGCCTCAATCTCATCATTTGGTTTAAAAGCAATGCAAAGCTGATGTCTTGTAGCATTACGGAATCGAGAATAGATTCTTACACGAAGTAAACCACGCTCCGGCAAATTATTTTCTCCTCTTAGCATTTCAAACTGAAACTCTTCATCTGGGTCTCTTTGTAGCTTGTCTTGTATATATGATGGTGAAAGTCTTACTTGATAAACTCCAATGGTTATATCTTTTAAATCTTCTAAAGATAGTTGAGGAAATTCCATCAGCTGTCCATCGTCCAATCGTACCCATCGATGAATATTTCTAGCAAAAAGATTCTCTACTTCCACTAAAGCCTGCACGACATTTGGTTCTTTGGCTTTTTCAAGAATACGATTTGCCAACTCAGCATTAGCTCCTTCCATATGAATTGTAGGGTGATATTTATTTATAAGTGCTCCAGCAATCCGATAATAATCTCCTACATTTGGAGCATGCTGAATTGAAATAGTTTGCTTCAAAAACTTAAAAATAGATTTTATATGTCCATTACGAACTTCTACGATCCACCTTGATTTCGTAATTATTCGAGAATCGTTTGCCTGCTCTGTTGGTAACTGACGCATTCCACGTTCAAGGAGTGATGGCATTTTATAAATAATACCTAAATGAGCTAATAGTTCTATGCTATCCCGATAACCTCTGTCAATTAAAATAATATCATTTTCTTGAAACCATTCTCGCATCCTTTCGCCATCTCTCTCAAATTCAGCTTCCAGTATTGCAGCATCGTTGTTATAATAATCGGAAAAGTAAGGACCTTGAATATCTAGGATATAACCATCGGGAGCTACAATAAGCACTGGTTTTATTAAATGACGCCCCTTATGAGTTGAGTATGATTGTCGAAGCGAACGAAAATTACTACTTTTATCAATAAAAGAATAAGTTGCATCAATACAGGCAATAACTCGAGGAGTATCAGGCTCAGGATTATATAAATGATTAGCGAATTCCGTAACGTGCCTTTCAATATAGGCTTCTCTGTTAATTGCATTGAAACCAATATTTTCAGGTACAAAACGCTGCATTAAGGATTTCCTAACTGTATCAACAATCAAACTTGTATTTTGTCGACTGGAATTTTGAAAAATTGCATTCAGAAATTCGTCTGAAACCCCCTGGCGCATTTTGCATAAAAATAATAATAGATCCCTTTTGCTAACATATCTGAAGCCCCCATCAACAGGTACCCGGTCGCAAAAAGTATATAAATCCTGAAACTGTTGTTTTGTCAATGAACTAAAGCACTTAAACTCTTCATCTATGAAGCTATTTTCGTCTTCGATTCTTCTCATACTTTTTGCTACACCTCGAAGCCCTTGCAAAAAAGTTTGAAGCTCCTGTCCTTTAAGCCGATAAGGCCTGTTAATAAAGCCTAATCCTAGATTTAAATGAGGTAAAATAAATCCTTTCGCATCTAAATGATCGGTGCAGGATTTTACGTTTTCGGGAATGTATATATTCATTTGTATAAAAATATTAGCTTTGGCTTCGATAGATAAGCGATGAATATCATCATCTGCATTGCAAATTAAACATGTGCTATTTCTGGACTGGGTTAAGACATTTAATCTCAAACATGTTGGGTCTTGTTCAATTAAAGCAATTTCCTCAATAATTGATTGATTGCAATTAATGCAGAGTCTCGTAAGGTCAGTTACAACCATAGGTGGTCTATTAAGATTATCACGTCTTTCAATAGCTATTTGTCGCCTAACGTTGTTTTCTTCAACGATTCGAGCCATTGTTCTACGTAAAAACCTATTATCACAAACAAAACAATTCAAATATCGATTAGCCATTGATTTAATTGAGACTAAAAAAATATTCCCGTTAAATGAGAGGTAAATCAATGTTAAAGATTTGTATTGTAATAATTTTCAATTTATAATTTCAGTTACTATAAAAAGTATTTTTTTTTAATCAATTCTCTCCAAGAAAGTATTTTACATGAATGTTCTTCTCATTTTAAATTCTATTGAGTGATTTTGTTTGCGAAAATAAATAGTGATCAATTAATATTTATTAATTCAGCATAATGGAACCTTAATATGTATAATTTTTACCAAAAATCAGCAAGAATACGCAAAAAAATCTATTTCTAATCAAATAATCTTCTGTTATCGTAATCTTCTTGTAATCGTCTGCAATCGTGAAGTGAGAAATTATTTTTAATTGAATTTTTTCAACATTTTAAAGCCTTAATACAATTTAACTTAAGTTTGTATTTAAATACTCATAAAATAGAGAGATATTTCTATGTTCATTTATTAAATATAACTTCGTAAAAAATAATTGTAAGTCTTTTAACCAGAAAAAACAATCGGCACTTTTTAGGGCCAAGATGTAGAAAACGCGATCGCGCGACCTCCACGTGGCATGCATGGGATAACGCTAACTTTAGTACATTTATAATATGTAAATAATGTACTAAATAATGGAATTTTTGTACTTATACTTAGTGTCTACACTATTGCTCATGTGACCATACTGCATAAAGTACAGTAACCATACAACAATAAACAATAAATCATATACATAAGTGGCCCTATAGCGGTGCAAGTAAGTTAAAAAAACTTGATAGGTGTCAAGGGACACCCGGATATTTTTTTTTATTTATTATTGACAAAAAACCTATATACACTCAACAAAAATAATCGTCGCGACACCACACTGTTCAATGCGAAATAGAAATGAAAATATCTGGCTTGCTTTCTATTAGAGAGAGAGAGACGGACAGAGAAACATGCGACGACGCACAGCTTACAATAGCTTACTATAGGAAAGAGTGTCGTGACAACTTTTCGTAAGAGTTTTTTCCGTCTAGCCCCCTTTCACAACGCGCGATAAGGAACTTCATTCCAAAAATACCATAAAACTCCTAAAAAATGACTAAAAGTTGCCTATTGTGGGCAGCTGTACCATTTTATGTATAAAAGGACATCATATTCTAGTTCAGCGACCCAAAAAACGTATATATGTATTGCGAAATTCCTTAGGCCTATCAGTAATAGGATGTCTGGAATGCATGGCTCTAAAAAACAATTAAAAATGAATATGGGCCAATAACTCGAAAACAATTCGTTTCTGGGCGGTGTGCCCATAAGAACTTTTGTTCAGAAGGGTTCAAAGAATAACATATCAAAATTTCAGCCAATTTGACCGGGATCCGTTTTCCATACATTTTGTGCGGGGTTCTTTTAAACTTTCACCTTTGACAGTTGAATCGTTGATCATGCTTATTTGTTTATATTCTCTTTAAACTGGAGAATGTTCTTTCGGGAGTTGACGTTGATACCGGCAGTGTAGCTAATATCTTTAATAAAATATATAAATACTAGCTGTGCCCGCGACTTCGTCTGCGTGGAAAAGTGACTTTCGGCAGCATTTTCAATTTTTAGGCTACTTATTTCGCAAATAAGACACGTGCACTTAGGTAAACTATTGCTTTATTATTTTATTTCAATACATTTTCGCACACGACGTTCTTACTTTTTCCATTTTTTGTCAATTTAAAAGGTTTTGCGAGTTTGATACACTCTTTTAAACTAAAATGACAAATCAGTGGGAATTAAAGAAATACGGGGAATCAATAGTTTTCTCCTTTCGCTGTTTCAGTCATTATTAAATCTTTTATAAAGCCGCATCCCAGATGTGTAATTTGTAGCTGTGTACAGTTTTAGATTACTCATTATTGGCTCTGGAACACAAACGTGCAGCCACTTCTGATAATTCGAATGAATTTAAGAAACTCTATAGGGTATGATGTGACTTGCTTAGTGTCTATAGTATAGTCTACTGATAGATATTCGACAACATCCCCCAATACTTCAAACATAACTTATTAGTTTATATGGTTAACTATCTCATTAGTCGGCGCCGAAATCGACTTTTCATACAGTCACTACCGATTGAAGATCAAGATAGACATTTCTTCTCAGGTCAACTGTGTTATCGACAATTTGACAGAAGTCACCTCACGGTGACAGAACTTTTGAAATCGGTCCAGTAGCTTCAAGGTTCCCGTTTACGTTGCCGTTCCCGTAGGAACATTGGGATAACAAATACAGCCCATGTCCTTCTTCAAGCTCAAAACTATATCTGCACCAAAATTCATACAAATCGGTTCAATAGTTCGGGCGATTAGATGGCGATTAGATGATAACAAAGAAAAACAGACAAACGGAGTTGATTTCGGGTCTATAATGTAAGTAAGTACTTCCGTTCCCATGGGAATATGGGGATCAATTAAAGTTTATGTTACTTTCAGATAGTGTAGCATATTAACAGGGAAATAGTTCTTAAAATCAGTTCAGTAGTTTCAAGCTTCCCGTTTACGTTTGCGTTCTTGTGGGAATACAGGGATAACATAAATACTCTATGTCCATCTTCAGGCTCAAGACTATATCTCTGTACAAAAATTCATATAAATAGGTTTAAAAGTCTGGGCGGTTTTTGATAACAAATAAAAATAGATTAGTAAAGACTCCCATTCCCGTGGGAATATGGTGACGGTTCCCGTATGAATATGGGGATGAATAAATGTTTATAATACTCGGGGATGATGTAGCATTCTAACGATGGAAGAATTTTCGAAATTGGTGCTGTAGCCTCTAATTTCCCGTATAAGTTCCCGTTCCCGTGGAAACTTAGGGATAAAATATATAGCCTATGTGCTTCCTCAGGTTCTAGACTTTCTTTTTACAAAATTCCATAGCAATCAGTCTATTAGTTTGGGCGGGAGACGGTAACATAGAATGTCGGAAAGACAGAGTTACTTTCACATTTATAATATTATTTAGGATTAGGATCAAGAGCATTAAACATTTTTTTGAAACTTCTAGCCTTAAAAATGGCGGTATGTCCAAAAACAAACATTCATCCCCTATTTCAACACCTTGTAGCCCTGTTAAAAGTACTTTTGAGACCGTAGTTTTTTAATTCCCATTTCCGTTCCTGTGGGAATATAAGGATAAATATATAGCCTTTATCCTTCCGCATGTTCTAAACCATCTCTGTAGCTAATTTAATAAAATCTGTTTAGCAGTTTGAACGGGTGACATACGAAAAACATACCGATATAGCTACATTTGCATTTTCAATATTAGTAAGAACTCCGGTTCCCATGGGAATAAGGAGACTGTTTTGGTGGGAATATGTGGATGAGTTGAAGTTAATGCTACTCCGGGACTATGGAGCATTCCAACGGTGGAAGAATTTTTGGAATCGGTGCTGTAGTGTCAAAGCTTCCGTATATGTTCCTTGGGAATATAAGGAAAAATTATAAAGCCTATGTCCTTCCTCAGGTTTTGAACAATCTTTGTACAAAATTTCATTTAAATCGGTTTATTACTTTGGGCGGGAGATGGTAACATAGAACAGCGGACAGCCCGAGCTTCTTTCACACTTAAAATATTAGTAAGGACTCCCGTTCCCGAAGGAATATGTGGATGAATTAAAGTTTATGTTACTCAGCGATAGAATAGCATTCTAACGGTGGAAAATTTTTTGAAATCGGTGTTGTAGTAAGTTCCAGTATACGTTCCCGTTCCCGGGGGAATATAGGGATAAAATATATAGCCTATGCCCTTCCTCAGGTTCTGAACAATCTTTGTACAAAAATTAATTTTAATCTGTTCATTAGTTTGAGTGGGAGATGGTAACATAGAAAGGTGAAAAGACAGAGCTACTTTTGCATTTATAATAATAGTGAGGACCGGTTCCCGAGAGAATATTCGAATGAAATAAAGCCTATGCCCGTCCTTAAGTTCAGAACAATCTTTGTACAAAATATCATTTTAATCGGTTCATTAGTTTGGGCGGGAGACGGTAACATAGAACGACGGGCAGACAGAGCTTCTTTCACAAATATTATATTAGTAAGGACTCCCGTTCCCGTAGGAATATGCGTATGAATTAAAGTTTATGTTACTCTGGGATAGTCAAGCATTCTATCGGTGGAAATATTTTTGAAATCGGTGTTGTAGTTTCTAAATTCCCGTATACGTTCCCGTTCCTGATGGATAAAATATATAGCCTATGTCCATCCTCAAGTGTTAGACTATCTCTTTATCAAATTTTATTTAAATCGGTTCAGACAGAGTGACTTTCACATTTATAATATTAGTTAGGATTGAGAAAGTTTTCTTCAGGGCAGCTATCGAGCACTTCCAATGAATCCTTAGATTAAGGGATAATTAATTATTCCTTATGTGGGCTATAGGTCAATGTAAATAGAGGTGTTAGTTTATTTTTGTATTTTGTTTTATTTCGACTTTTCGAACATGGTTATGCTCATCATCAGGAATCATTAGATTGCAAACTTCTATTTAAAACAAACGTGTAAAGAACTATTGCTACACATTGTGTATTAGAATGGAGTCCAGAAAAAAAGGAATATTTTTCAAAAACGCCTTCATTGTACAACACTTCAACTATTATTCAATTAATAATTAATGATTCCTGATGATGAGCATAACCATGTTCGAAACGTCGAAATAAAACAAAATACAAAAATAAACTAACACCTCTATTTACATTGACCTATAGCACACATATAGAATAATTAATTATCCCTTAAGATAGAAAGGTCACGAAACTTATCATAATTTCTTAGATTAAGTATTATTCCTTCGGATCAAATATCTTTTCCAAGTTTATAATTCTACAAGAACAGAAAATGGTCCGGTCCGGCAGCCAAATGTGTTTGGTAAAACTCGACGGTTTCATTAAATTTTTTATAACTACAGTTGAAACTCGATTAACCGGGATTCGATTAACCGGGACGCTCTATTATCCGTGATGAAAAAAATTGAGATTCTTTCTCGACAATAAGACAATGTATTTATTCAAACTCTATTATCCGTAATAAACTCTACTATCCGTAACATGACAACAGTACCGAACAAGTTTCTTGAATTCTCCAAACTATCGTAATTTTCTGACTGATGCATTGCATTTTGCATACACGCAAAAGGAAATAACGGGATAATATACTTTTCTAGTATTGTTTTGTATCTCATGCTTGTTATGGATTTTGTTCAGTTTTAATTGGAAAATCAAAAGTGACGCATCTTGATAATGGCTTTTTCTTTGTTAGAGGCAAATAAAAGATCACGTAAAGTTTTATCAATAAAAGAAAAAGTGGATTTGATAAATGAACACTGCAAAAATAGTGTGCCTGTGAAAATGTTGGCAAGAAAATACAAAATTGGCAGTCAAACAGTGTATGACATAATAAAAAATAAAGAAAAGATTTTTAAATTTTTCGCAGACAGTTTCACTGTAAAAGGATTGGAGAAGCGAAAAACTCTTAAGCAGGCTGAGAATCCCAAAGTCGATGCAGCAACTTATAAATGGTTTCGCCAAGAAAGATTTAGAGGCGTTCCAATTTCAGGACAAATGATAATGGAAAAGGCTAAATTTTTTCATGCAAATCTAAACATAGCATCTGACTGTGTATACTCTGAAGGCTGGCTGGGAAAATTCAAAAACCGTCATGGAATTCATGGATTGAAAGCAACAGGGGAAAAAGAATCTGCTGACTATGAAGCTGCTACACTTTTTGTTGAAGAATTGTCTGAATTCATTCAAATAGAGAATTTGAACAATGACCAAATTTATAATGCCGATGAAACCAGTCTATTTTGGAAAAGTTTGCCCACAAACACTTTGGCATGCAACGACGAGCGTTCTGTTGAAGGTTATAAGGAATCGAAGGAACGCCTCACTGTACTGGTTTGTTCTAATGCTTCAGGAACTCATAAATGCAAGTTGATGGTTATTGGCAAAAGTGCTCGTCCAAGAGCTTTAAAAAATGCTGGAGAGCTTCCAGTCATTTACAAAGCCAACAAGCGGGCTTGGGTAACCCAACAATTGTTCCTCGACTGGTTTAATAAAAACTTTGTCCCAGAAGTAACAGAACACCTAGAAAAAAGCAATCTCGACAGGAACACCAAAATTTTATTACTCTTGGATAACTGTCCAGCTCACCCAGACGCTAGTGATTTCAAAGCCCCAAACATACAAGTGAGATACTTTCCACCAAACTGCACTTCTCTGATTCAGCCAATGGATCAAGGCGTGATTCGAAGTCTAAAGTCCCATTATCGCAAAGATATTATTCGAAGACTAGTAAGCTCAGAAAATCGGATCAATTTTTCCAAGTCATTTAACATCAAGAATGCTTTATGGGGAATTTCTAAGTCCTGGAATTTGGTTACCACTGATGTTCTGAAAAATGTTTGGCACAACTTAATTTGTCCCGAAAGTGAAGAAGAAGGTAAGTTTTATCGAAATCATTAAGATTTACTTTTTATATCATCGACATTTTTCAGCTTCTTTAGAAGAAGATGTCATTGACGAGTTTTCAACAATTATGGAAATCACAGAGGATTTTGATGTCAATGCAATAAGAAATTGGGTAGACTCAGATGCGAATGCTTCACCATTTGGTGTTTTATCGGAGAACGAAATTATTGAGATGGTAACCAACAACGTTGACAATGAGCCTGAAGTTCTTTCGGATGAATCTGATGATTTGGAAATTACAAAAATTCCAATTGATGATGCTATTAAGGCAAGTTCCACACTTTTAAATTTTTTAGAAGAGGCGAACTGTCCTGGAATAACCCAACAGGACATAATGCAAATTCACCGTATTCACGTTAATTTAACAAAAGAAAAACAACGAGTAAAATCACTCCGGCAAACAACAATGCAACAATTTTTTTAATTTTTCTTAAAAAGTTTTTTCTAAGAGTTCCTAATAAATCAATCTTGTGATTTTGTAATGTATGTACAAACAAAAATATGAACTGAATGAATTGTTAAGTATTATTGAATAGTTTTATGTTTGCTTTCGTTTTTTAAATAAAAATAAAAAAGTAAAGTACATATCATTTTTTTGTTTGAGAAAAAAAGTTCTATTATCCGGAATTTTCGATTATCCGTAATGGGCTCGTTCCCGACCACCCCGGTTAATCGAGTTTCAACTGTACTTTTGTTTATTTCAGACGAAGAACCCTTGAAAAGAACCGAAAACCCCTCTAGTATGTTTTCATGGATTGTTAATATTTCTCCAAGGTTCATTACATAGAAACCGAGAAAACGATTGAAAATAGTAACACGAAACTGTACTTGGAACCGAAGGGTTTAAACGATTCTTTTGTCGGTTCACTGTTCTCTTATGTTCTTCAGTTAGTTTTTTTTTTCTATGCATCTTCAATTCGAAAATGAGTCATCTTCTGCCCGTTTAACTTTTTGTTGATCCCTTAAATCTTTGGCGAAATCTATAGCTTGGATCAAGTCTGAATTCCCTCTTTGAAACTCACGACTTAATGGCAACGACCCAACGAGTGTTGGTATACCATACCTATAAGCCTAAAGCTAATCTATAACTCGAAATCCATAGGGTTTTCTTAAGTTCCTTGCGACACATTCCAATGTTCTTATTAGCCGAGTTCACACTGTACAATTAGTTGGACAGACTTCGTTTGATGGAAGTTGGATGGTCGGATGCAGTTTGTGTTCACACTTATCAAGCTTTTCGTCCAACTTAATGTCACGTACCTACTTCCACTCCGTCCAACTTGTAAATTTTCAAAAGAATTTGAAAACCATCTAACAAATTGACCAAGCGCATTATCAAGCATTAGTCGTTCAAGCAAAAGTCTGTCCAACTATAATTGTACGGTGTGAACTCGGCTATTTGGGCAAGAGTCTCGAACACAAACGGAAATTGGTAATCAAAATTCTCTACTGCTTGATGTTTTGAGATCTATCGCGTCAGATTTAGCAACTTTCACTTATTGCTTTTTGCAGCATATCTTTTCTTTTAGGTGTATTGAAATAATTGTAAACTTCTTCAATTGTGGTTAGGCAATAATGGCTGGTATTTCGCTGGAAAAATATATAGCAATGTTCAAAGAATGTGCTGCACAATGGACGTACAGAGCATACGGAGCAAATTTTTGGCAAATAAGTGCCTGAACACCAGACATACATATTGCTTGCTCGTATTGCGTCTCGTCGTACCCCTGGTCGATCAAAAAGAAAATGTCCAGATCACAATTTTGATGATTTTCTTCGCAAGAGCATCACCTGAATTGGTAATGCCTTCAGTAATTTTTGGTAAACTGCAGTATTAGAGATTTTAAGAAGAAAGAATGAACTCATACCTGTCGTGTAAAATCGATATAAAAAAGAAATTCAAAATATTAGGTGATTGCCGAAATAATAATTTCTTTCAGATGGAGTTGACTTTGTATTTTCCCCATAGAATGTAGGTATAGAATGTACAATCATGTGAGTACTAATAAGATTTAATTCACGTAGGAAGTAGGTACTAAATTTCAAATTGTGTGTTTTTAACTTATTTGATCCATGACTAGTTATGTTGACAAATTATCGATCCCAATGGGGGGGGGGGGGGGCTGGGTATATCCCCCTGCCCCCCCCCATCTACGCCACTGATTCTGATCAACGCACTGCTGTTCTGAATGGTAAAATTCGGGACCTATTACCGCCTGAAAATCAGAAAAACCTGCTGGCAATGTGTGAAACACATGGGTTCACAAGCATGAAGCCGTTATAAGATTTGAGCAAATTTATCCAGCTATTGTCAATGCACTCAAAGAACTCCAAATTAGCCACCATAAAGAAACATCGCAGCAAGCTGTTCAAATGCTTAACACACTTCAATCTTCGAATTATGTTATGTGCCTAGTGATTCTTCAAAAAGTCATGAGCCTTACATTTTCGCTATCAAAACAACTGCAAACAGTTTACACCGACAACAGCATTCAGTCACGCGAATAAAGTTATTAATGCCTTAAAACTTTTGAGAAATAGATTTGACAAAGAGTACGGTCATCTATATGAAGTAGCAAAGCTGATGCTCGATGAAAATGGTGGTATACTGCAAATGCCACGTATTGTTGGAAGGCAACTGAATCGCTTTAGCACTTCTGCGTCGGATATATACAATAAACGTATGACAAAACAAATTTATTCATCCCATTTCGAGAGCAAACAATTCACCAATTAACCGAGAGGTTTCCGAAACACCGCAAAGTAGTATTGGCATTGTCTGGTGTGCTACCCTCAAATTTTGCAGTCAGTTCTGAAATTAAAGACACAATTTTTTATGTATTCGGCAGTGCTACCCGAAAGAAGTACATCCGTCGTCAAAGCAGAACTTGAAGTGTGGAAAGCAGCTATGACTTTCTCCTCCCCTAGCGCGAAATCTGCTTTGGAATGCTTGGATAAGTGCGATAAAACATTATGTCAAACTATTTGCACGTTGCTCCAGATATTGGCTACCATACCTGTTTCCACTGCTACACCAGAAAGGAATTTTTCAAGTCTACGGAGACTGAACAACTTGGCTCTTATGAATATTCAATACGGGATAGATATTGACGTAGATGAAGTAGGTAGTGCATAATATATAAAAAAATACAGAAGATTGATTATAACGGGTGATTTTTTAGCTGGTTTGGTTTTGGCAACACTGGTTTTGACAGCTGACATGTGTTTAGTACCTTGTGTCACTGTCAAACAGCTTCAGTTTGGTTTGCAATTTAACCATGGATCGTCTTACAAATGAACAACGCTTGCAAATTATTGAATTTTAGTATCAAAATTCGTGCTCGGTTCGAAATGTTCATCGCGCGCTGCTTCCATTTTATGGTCGGCATTCTCGACCTTGAATGGGTACTTAAATAAGCAAAATTGCCGCATTTGGAGTGAAGATCAGCCAGAAGCATTGCAACAGCTACCAATGCATCCCGAAAAAGTCACTGTTTGGTGCGGTTTATGGGCCGGCGGCATTGTTGGGCCATATTTCTTCAAATATGATGCGAATCGCAGCGTTACTGTCAATGGTGAACGCTACCGAGCGATGATAACAAACTTTTTTTTTGCCCGAAATGGAAGTTCTTGACTTGCATGATATGTGGTTTCAACAAGACGGTGCCACATGCCACACAACACGCGAAACAATGGCGCAATTGCGAGGCGAGTTTGGTGAACAGTTAATTTCACGTTTCGGGCCGGTCAATTGGCCGCCTAGATCGTCCGATTTGACACCATTAGACTATTTTTTGTGGGGGTATGTCAAGGCTAATGTCTATAGGGACAATCCCGCTTCGATTGACGCACTGGAAGCCAACATCCATGCATTCATTCGTGAGATACCGACCGATATGTGTGAAAGAGTATGCCAAAATTGGACTCAGCGGATGGGCTACCTGAGACGCAGCCGCGGTCAACATTTGCATGAAATTATCTTTAAACATTAAATTGCAAGGTTCAAACTATCGATTCAAGTAATATTTCATTCATTTTTTCGAATTTTTTGTGTTTTTTTAAAAAAAAGTTCTAAACCTCTTAAAAAATCACCCGTTATAATGCATATTTTATCAAATGAATCTTCTTTTTTTTTCATAAAAAGTTATTTATTTCATGCACTTCCATTAGTTTAATTTTCTTAACACGTCAACCTGGCAAAAGGATAGGAAGGTCTTGGTTGATTCGCGGTTGCGAATTACGACAAAGAAAATGATACGACAAGTCGACGAAAGAAAACGCAGTGATTTGCCCGTGACCCGTGATTGTTGCTACAATACAATACAATGGTGTGTTTATTCGATTTCTCTTCTATTTGTACAGAAAATTCACGTGACTATAGATTAATGCTTAGAGTGAATTCCAAATTCAGAAAATATGGCGATTGGTATAATTTGAGCGCCAGATTTAAATATAAAAACAAAGTTTATCAATTTACAAATTTGAATGAAAGCATAGATATGTATGATGTTTTGTGAAAAGATGTTAAGTTTCAACATTCCGCCTCCTTTGAAAGGACTACCTTTCAAGACGGGATCGCTGCTAGTTTGCGAATGAGCCGCCTAAATTCTCCTCGTGACGTCTTCACATCGGCGACTCTAACTCTTCCATTTGGGCCTTCTATGATCTTCGTGACTCTTCTAATAGCCATTTTTGAGGGGGGAGGTTATCCTCGTGAATTATGACGAGGCTACCAAGTACGATATTTGGGTGTGACGTTGCCCACTTTGTACGACCTTGGAGTTCTTGGACGTACTCTGATGACCACTGCTTTCAAAATTGAGTTTTTACTGCATTTATTCGCCGCCATCTTTGTAGATAATTGATGTCGGATACGTCTGAAGCTGGCTCTGGAATTGCTTTAAGCGATTACCCAATAAGTAGATGTGCGGGTGTAAGGGTAAGATCCCATGTCATTGGGATCCGTCGACATCGGAGTAATTGGTCTGGAATTCATTATGGCTTCGATTTTCACCAGTGCAGTTGACAATTCTTCTAATGACAGCTTGGTATTTCCTAGGCTGCGATAAAGGTGGCCTTTTGCAGCCTTAACTGCTGCCACCCAAAGTCCGCCGAAATGGGGTGCCCTGGGGGGTATAAAATGAAAATTTATGGATGCGTTAGAACAAAAGATATTTTGTTGGTTAGACTTCTGGAACAACATTTAAAGCAATGCTTTTAGTTTTGGCTGTGCTCCAAAAATTTGTGGCATTGTCACAATAGATATCTTTAAGGAGACCTCTACTACCTTTCATCCTTTTTAAAGCTCCTATAAATGTATCTGTTGAAAGATCAGAAGCTGGTTCCAAATGAACTGCTTTCGACGAGAAGCAGACGAAAACTGCCACATACGTTTTATAAGGCACTTTACCTTGAATTCTGTAATAGGTGTTTATCGGACCGCAAAAGTCGACCCCATAACAGATAAATGGATGCGATGGCGCTAGTCTTTCAACAGGTAAATTTCCCATAACCTGCTCATATAGCTTTGGCCGATACCTCGCCCAGTGAGGACATTTTCACACGATTCTTCGCGCTACTTCTCGAACATTGATCATCCAAAATCCTTGTCTCGTCAATGTGACATAGCCTTTGGTCCAGCGTGATAGTTCGAATAATGAAGGTGTTCGACAAGAGTGTTGCTAAAATTGCAATCCTTTGGCAGCAACAATGGATGTTTACTTCTTTCTGGTATATTTGCATGTTTCAAGCGGATTCCAACTCTCAACAGAAGAAAACCATTTTTGTCTTCTATGAAGGGGCTAAGCGATTTAATGAATCCTTTGAGCGATGTTCTAGTTTTAATTGCGACTATTTCATTTGAATGACATCTACTATGATTTGTAGGGAATGTTCCAGCTCTTCAGCTGTAAGGTATTCACCTCAAGATGGGAGTTTGCGTAATCGTAAGCTAGGGTATCTCAACACGTTCGCAAAGATTCGAATGACCTCAGTGTATGAGCTGATGCTCTCTATTTTTTCCAGATCATGGTTTCGGTCTGGGTTGCGACAACTCAGAACGATTTCTCTTTTTTCCAGCGCCAGGTTCTCTGGAGAGAGATGAAGTCCTGTTGCGGTTGGTCAATTTTCCTCTTTCCCAACTAGAAATTCTGGTCCTGTAAACCAAATTAAGTCTTTTAGATCTTCTACGGTGCATCCTCGCGAGACGACTTCTGCAGGATTATCGTTGGTTTTAGCATGTCTCCAAACTACTTCCTTTTTCGTTTCCTGTATTTCTGCTACTCTATTTCCAACAAACGTATTGAGCTTTGAGGAGTGTGTAAAGATCCAGTGCAAAACTATTTGAGAATCCGTCCAAAAGAATACCCCTGAGTAGTTTTTATCTAAAACGCTGTGAATTTTTACCCAGAGTTTGGACAAAAGATGTGTGGCGAGGCAGTTGTTTCTTCTTAGCAGGTGCTACTCTCGACTTTGCCACTAAAAGCTGAACTGCTACCGATTCACAGTTATCTATGCTTCTCAGATAGATGCAACAGCCGTACGCTTTCATGGAAGCATCCGCGAATCCATGTATTTGGTAACTTTGCTTATTTTCTAAAAATATATGTCGAGGTACCGATAGATCTTCAACTGATTGCAAGTCGGTCATAAACTGACGCCATATGTATCCCAAAATCTCAATCAACCTTATCTATCCAAAGACTTTGTAAAATTATTTTTGCTCGAATGATGATAGGGCTAAGCAAGCCCATTGGGTCGAAAAGAGACGAAGAAAGAGATAAAAGAGATCTCTTGGTATCAGTGTCGAGGGGTGAATAATTCCCAAAGGTAACTCGAAAGAAACTTAGTCACCAACAAAAAAAAGTTTACTAAGCTAATTAAAACTATTTGTTTCCTCTAAGTGAAAATCAGTTAAGCAACAGTCAACAGATATTAAGGCCATAATCAAACCACTGAAACTTACTATCGGAAAACTTTTCAGACTTTTTGCACTTTTCAATTTTTAAAGCCTAAATTTGTAGTATTTAAAAAAATCACGAAAAGCAATATATCAATTTAAATAAGTATTGCACTGCGTTCTGCTGGTAAACTGCGTTTTTCAAATAAATTACGGCTCATTGGGAACTGAATTCATTTAGGCCAGTTGTGCCACTATAGAAAAATTCCAATTATTTTTTGCATTTACTGCCAAAAATATGCTTTATGCTATGAGATCATATATCCACGCATATTTGTTATCGAAGTGGCAACCTTGGACAAATGAATCTAGTGCACTAGTGCAGAGACACATACAAATTCATGAAATAAGTCGGAGACCAGCGTGTTATTTTCTTGTTCTTCAAGCAGAGACCTACCTCAACCTGCAAATCTGCCATATACATTTTTGTTTATAAGCATGTGTCCATGGGAAGAAATACGAAGGAAAGTGTTTTTTTCTTTCATAAAACCAATATCATGCAAATACCGAAGTGTGCAGAAGCAATGCTGCAAATAAGTACTGGGCACTGGGCTACTGCGCCGGCGCTATATTCACGTGCTCAGAGCACAAAGAGATAACAAACAACAGATTTACCAAAAAATATGACGCTAGAACACCGGAATATTTTCTTCCATAAAAAAGCATGTATTGAACAGAGAGGTGCCTAGCGCTAGGCTCTTCTCTGTTAAATACATGCTTTCTTATGGAAGAAAATAAGACGATGTTCTACCGTCCTATTTTTTGGTAAAAGAAAAAAGAGGAGAGAACACAAATTGGTTCTATCCAGCAACAAGTTTTATAAGACGTAATATTTGGGGTTACCCTGTATGTTGCTAAAGTTTTGTGTTTGTTTATGGAGTGAATTGAAGAGCCAACATGTGTGTAGAATAAAACGGAAAGCAGAGTGGTAGTTGTTAAAAAAGTGTTGACAGCGAGTTCATGTGTATGATTAAGTTTGATTCATGTTGCCAGAAGTCTAAGATGTTTCGGATATCGGATGTGAATTTCAAAAGGTAAGTCGGAAATAATCGACTTATATGGACGCTTCGCCACTGCTTGGTATAAACTTTGTAAGTTCGATTAGGTTTATAAGAAAAACTAAACTCGTCAGCGAAAGGGTTCCAAGCGATACGTAACGTACTTATGAGATTGGATTCAGTTAATCTTATTTCCTTCTGTTTAACTTCGCCAAGTAATGAATGATGATTGCCATTCCATTTTGAGAGCTCTAGTCCAGCAGACTTCAAAATGGAAACAATTTCGTTGTGCTTCTGAGTTAGAGTATCTAGTTTGTCAGCTCCAGCTAACGTGTCATTAACGTAAAAGTCAGACTTTAGAACAGAAGCACCTAGACTGAAACGCTTTTGGCTTACGTCAGCTAGGTACTGCAAAGAACGAATTGCCAAAAATGGCACCGATGAGGTACCATATGTTAAAGTGTTCAGCTGGTATGTTTGTATTGGAGTGTTTTCATCTTCTCTCCATAACACAAGCTGCAAACTTTTATGCGACGGATGTACTAGGATTTGCCGATACATCTTGACAATATCCGCGTATCAAAGCGTATCGGTACTGGTGAAAGCGAAGCAAAATGATTAAAAGATTGTCCTGTATTGTAGAACCGACCATAAGTATTCCGTTAAGAGATATTTGCGACGATGTTCAACAGGAAGCATCAAATACTACACGCAATTTGGTAGATATGCTATCAGGCCGAATTACACACTGATGTGGTAGATAAACAGTGAACGATTTCTTGTTTTGGATTTTCAATGAGTGACATAATTATGGCCTAATGCTTCATATTCTTTCATGAAGTAAACGTATTGCGCTTCTAATAAAGAGTTCATAGATAGCCTACGCTCAACAGACACAAATCTTTTGAAGGCGATGTCACAAGAAGCTCCAAGACAACTAGGACCCTGTTTAAAAGGCAGTTTAGCCATCAACCGACCGCTATGTAGAACTTCAGTGTTCTCTTTGAAGTGTTCCTGGCATGAGGATTACTCTTCAGACCACTTCGACTGATGACCCTGAATCTCTTTCAGTTCCCAGAATTTTTCCAAATATTTATCCAAGCAATTATCTTTTGAATTAGCTAAGCAAGATTATTCAATTCAATTCAATTCAATTCAATTTAAGTTTTATTTTCAATTTAGATATACAGAAATTTATAACAAACAAAAAAGATATATAAAGCATGGCTGTTAAGCCGTCTGCCGTTTTCTCAAAGTCTTACTTTCTGAAATTACAAAGTTTAAATAACACATTAAATTTATTTAGAAAATTAGGTTTATTTCAACATTCTAAAACAGAAAAGTTAGAATAATTTTAAAAAGAAAAAAACTAACACAAATATCAATCAGATGAAAATTAATAGAAAGAAGATAATTTTAAGCTTTATATATATGTATAAGCAAAAAAAAGTGCAAAATCTTCAATAAATAGGGCTTTTAGTTTAGCTAAAACAAAACATAAGATAAATTATTGAGTTATTTTAAAATCGGGCTTTTAGTTTAGCTAAAAAAAAATTAAATATGGTGTGTATTGAAAAATATCCTCGTTCTGATTTAAATTGCATAAGCTACAAATAGAGTTGATATCTCTTCGATATGGTCTAAAATTCAATTCAAAAATTTCCGTTCTTACTTTAAATATAAGGCTTATATCGTAGGCAGAAAGCTCCTTTCTAAAGTAATTGTTTTCACCTAGGTAAAGATTAAGAGTTTTATAAATAGCCCTTGAGGTAGACTCCCTAGCCCTGTCAATATGCATTAGATAACTACGTTCATCAACTTTCGCAATGCAATCGTAGAAAATATTTTGCCATTCTGCTACATTGTTTGGATTTAAATTAAAAGAAGTACCATGTTCAAAAGCGAGTTCTTGCCAGTTCTTAAAAGGAGAATACCCACACCGGAGAGAAATAACCATCATTCTTTTGTGTAAGTTGTTATCGGGTCTCTTTATAACTTTGGTTAAATAATCTGCACTAGCCTTCAAGTTTCGAATGAATATTTGCCGTAAACCAGACTCAACATAAATAGCATAGTTAGGACTATTCGACGGTAGTTTGAATATTCTTTTGAAAAAATATAGTTGAATTTTTTCAATATCATCCATCCTTAGGTACCAGTAGATTTCATTGCCATAGCAGAAACAACTATTAACTGTAGCATTGAAAACTTTAAATTTTGACGCTTCGTCTACAAATGACTTAGAAAAAAATTGTGACCACATTGAATTAACTGCTGACTTGGCTAAAGATTGTCTTTCTTTTATATGAGCGCTGAAATTCAAGTTATTTGAAATTACGAAACCAAGATATTTAAGCTTTTTAACAACTTCGATACTAGTACCATCTAATGTCAAGGTCCTTATGTTTCTTTCAGAACGAGCATGATTTTTAAATATCATTATTTTTGATTTTGTTGAGTTTATTTTTAGTTCCCAAAAATCGCAAAATACTTTAAGTTTATTTATTTGGAGTTGAAGAGTCGTTGGGTTGTCAGCAAACATGACGAGGTCATCAGCATTTAACAAAAGTTTTACAAAGATATCACCGAAAGAGATTCCCCCCGGTACATGGTTCTCAATGTCGTTTATGTACAAGGCAAACATTAATGGACTTAAAACACAACCCTGTGGGACGCCAGTTTCTGATCTAAATGTATTTGACTCATTCTTTCCATTACATACCACTGCACACATGTTCAATAATAGCTGTTCGTACACCCTAATAAACTTAGTTGAAACCCTAATTAGTGATAATTTGTATAGCAATGATCTTCTGTTTATAGTGTCAAAAGCCGCCTTAAAATCAATAAACACTGTATAAAGAGGTTTTTTCTTGTCTAAAAAACGCCTTGCCACTGTGGTGAGACCGAAAATTTGGTCCATCGTCGAAAGGTTAGGTTGGAAACCTGCTTGAAAACAGCTGATTATGTTATTACTCTGAACCCAACTAGATAGCCGAAGATATAAAATTTGCTTAAAAAGTTTTCTCAATGAGCACAAAACAGAAATACCCCTATAGTTATCCGGGTGATTGGGATTGCCTTTTTTGAAAATAGCAGTTATCCTTGCCAGCCGAAAACAGTTCGGAAAAGTCTCGTCATTAAACATTTTATTCATTAGATCGAGTATATAGTGCAAAAATTCGGGAGGCGAATTTTTGTAAAACTCAATTGGAATACCATCTGACCCTGCAGCTTTGTTATTTTTCATTGTTTTTAAAGATGTTAATAGCTCATGCATTGTAAAATTGGAATCTAATTCAGGAATACTTATATTTGGAATTGCAAAACTTATTGAAATTTGATTCGGATCTGACAGTAAAAGTTTCTTGAAATAACAAGCGAGCTCATCAACACTAACAGTTAAAGAAAATGATTTAGTTCTCCCTCCTAGAATACGGACATTGTTCCAGAAGGATTTTGAGTCCTTACAGTTAATGAGATTGCTAGCCGCATTTCTAAGGTAAAGTAGTTTTTTTCTTTGACATAGATCTTTATATACTTTATTTTGCTGCAGATACAGTTTTTTAAAAGCATCATTATTTGATTCTCTAAATAGTTTTAGGAACTTAAAAGATTTCACTCTACACTTTCTGCATTCTTCATCGTACCATTTTGATTTTGACCAGGGTGAAATAAACCGTGTTCTATTTGCAGTTGATGATCGCCGTATCAACTCGAATGCAACATTAACACCTTCCTCAACAGAAACGGGGAATTGAACATTAGCGGAAAACATTTGGTTTCTTAAATTACGTTTAAACAACATGGCTTTGTGCTCTACCCATTTAAGTTTGTTACTTATAAGAGAACTGCTCTCAACATACACTTCACTACATAAATACTCACAAGACACTACAATTGGAAGATGAGATGAGAAATTGGTCGGATGAACCTCAAAATTTTGAATAACACTCAACCAATCTCCTCTAATCATACCAGAAGTCAATTGTAGAACAGCCTTGGGAGGAAATGAAAGTATAGTTCCCAGATAAATCACCAGCTGTAGCCCCATTCAACATGAAAAAACCAAAATCTTCTATCATTTTAATCAGACGATTTCCGTTTGAATTCAGATTCTCATTCATAGAGTTTCTTTCGTATGAAAAAAAGCCATTGTTCAAAATTGCGGTATTCTGAAAATTGCTTACACGCCCGTTAAAATCACCTATTAGCATTATATTTTCATGGTTATTATTTAAAAGAAAATCTTGAAGGTCCTTAAAATCCGAGTTCCATTCGCCATAATTTAAATAAATAGGAACAATTTGAAAGTGTTTTGATTAACACGTTATATCAATTACAACTTTGTTTTCACTGTTTTTAAAACCGATTTGGCAAGTTGATCTTAAATTTTTTTTATAACCAAGAAGCATTCCACCACTTGCTCTACCAAGTCTATTAATCCTGAAAGCCGGGATAAATTTGATATTAAAATTTTCTAAATATTTAAGATATTGCATTTCTTTTCTTTTCTTCTACAAAAGTTTCTAATAATATAATGAAATCATAGTTATATATTAATTTAAAAAATTCAGGCATTAGTAGTTTTTGTTTTTAAACCCGTTATGTTATATGCAAAAATTATATAATATTTTTATGGCAGACGGCAACTTTATTCTATAAGTTTTTAACTCGGCTGACACTGCTGCTGTTGCTGCTCTGACCATTCTGGCTGTACATATTCTGACGGGTAGTTGGCGCTGTTGTCGTTTGGGATACCAAATTTTTGCTGTCAAATAAGCACATTGCGTTTTCTCCAAATGTCGTTTTTACAAATGCAAGCTGCTCATTTGTTTTTATTTGTAAACCGCGTAGTGACTCGTAAAGGAAAACAAATTTATCTATTTGCAATTTGTTTCCTTTTATAAATATTTTTGAATTTGGATTCAGTGTTTCCTCTTATTCCGTTCAGTGTTTTTCTCTTATTACGGAAAAGAAGTGATTGTTCACGGTGCACGAAAACCCCAGAACCTTTCAATCTCGGCGCGGCTTCAATAATTTTTTTTTCAATGCTTTCGTCTCGTACATTTAGAACCATTGTTGTTTTTTTGTTGCGGTGGTTGTAAAATTCTTTAGTGCTTTCTAGTGAAAACTCTGCATTTTCGATTTGGCCAAGAAGGCCAAGACAAGTTTTTTTTGCATATTCAAGCTTATCTGTCTTGGTGTCTGAGGGGAAATGCATAACAACTTTTTTTTCATTTGCTTTTTGTGACAAAACTTCAAGCTGTTTTTCGAGCATATCACAGTAATTTTCCATAACGGCCAGGCGCTCCGAGAGTTGGTAATTTTCGGACCGTAAAAGCTGTATGTCTAACAATATTGTCGACAAAGCAAGATTAATAGCTTTTTGTCGATTTCGATTTGTATCTGCCAGATACGATCCAACCTAACGCAGTTTTTTGCAAGAGTGGAAGTCCTTCCCTCAGTTTGACTTGACATATTTCGAGCAAATCAAAGAATGCTTCGGCTACTACCAACATATCTATATGAGATGGTTTATTAAGTTTTTCACCTGCAAGCTCTAAATTCGCAGGAGGATTTTAGTCAGTGATGTTGAGTGTTGCCTCCGGTTGATACCCTGTGATGGTGCGTGCAATCAAAAACTCCAAAGAAACTTGGAAATTGTTGTTTCTTGAGCGAATTGTTGATTGCGTTACATATTATGTCAACGTGTCTTCTGTGTTTCTTAGGGCCGAGTGCTTTAACGGACTTCTCATTAACAAAATTAACTTGGGAACCAGAATCAATTAAAGTTATATCCAACTGGAAGCCCCTGATGAATCTTTTACGAGAACTAAAACTTTTGCTAATATTACTTGTGAAAGAACCTGGTCCTTCTCCAAAGTGGAGTGGGCAGCTGCTGAACTATTCGAGGCAGGTGTACCAAGCGAAACTTCAACACAATGATCCCTATCTGAAGCTTGGGGTCTGTGCAAAAGGCTATGGTGTGGTTGCTTACAACTAATGTTCCTATATGCCGAAGGACATTTCGAAACACTGTGACGCTTCCCTAGGCAATTCAAACAAAGCCCTAATTTTAACCTTAAAATGCCTAGCAAAAACCCTCGATCGAACCCTCCAAGTGGGTGCCGGGCGAGCAATGCTCACTACATATACTTTATCAGTATCTGTACGATGTCAGACGGTGACAGCCAAGGTTAGGTTGGATCGCTGGGTGGTTGTGACTTCTCAATAGCACAGTCCTTAGAAATCCAATCTCACCATAGATACGAACCTATTCAGTGTTGGAGATTAAACTGGATGATTGTAGCAATGCTGAGAGACTCCAGATTAATATCCAACACTTTATCAAAGCCTCGGCCGGACTACTTCTCCGACTAAGCAAGTCCGGCGAGGATCCAGGAACCATTTATTAATAAATCCGTGGCAAAAGGACTCAGGACGAAAGATTATTCTCTACTATGTGTGACCGACAAAAGTGAACCAAGATCCTGCATACTGGCAAAGAAAACACTTAACGTATTTTTACTACCTAATAACAGCAATTGCGAGTTCACAACAGTAAAACTGCAGATCACCAGTGGGACCTACTGGCTCACGTCCGCTTATCTAGGCCATGACCAACTGGGCCGCTACCAGGAGAGACGCTCGAGCGCGTAATAAAAAGCGCAACAAAACGCAAAGCGGATCTCATAATAGGAAGTGATGTCAACGCACATCACGCAGTATGGGGAAATACGGACGTAAATTAAAGGGGTGAGTTTCTTTTTAATTTTACACTTAGTACTAACCTTCTTATTTGCAATATCGGTAACGAACCAACCTTTGTCACAAAAAACAGACAAGAGGTTTTAGATTTTACCTTTGTATCTCAACAAGATTAAAAACTTGGTTGTATCTAAGGATCACTCCTTCTCTGATCAGAGATACATCCAATTAAGTCTAACAGATGACACTCCAAAACCCATAGGCTTTCATAATTATAGGAAAACTTACTGGGTAAAATTCAGTGAAACCTTCAAACATTGTTAAAACTACAATGACAATATAGCTTCGCTGTGCAAAGCTTTTCAATCGAGCCAAATCTTCCAGCAACCCCATAGACTGGGATCTCTATAAGGAATACCTAAGCATTTACAAAAAAAAGTTTACGAATAAGCAAAAGATCCTCTTGGAGAGAATTTTGTAATAAAATTGAAGACTGCTCAGAGGTATCTAGACTTAGGAAAATCCTATCAACCAGTCCAAACATGCCAAGTTCTATAAAAGATGAAAACGGCAACTGGACCAACTCATATGAAGAAACACTAAACTTGCTACTGGATACTAATTTCCCTGGTAGCTCGTTGACAATAACAGACGAGGAGCACTTGCCTCGACTCGCAAACCAATCAGGTAGAAGTCTTATCTCTAGAGATATACTGTTATGGGCAATTAACAGCTTTGACCCTTATAAATCACCAGGGCCTGACGGAATCATCCCTGCGGAGCTGCAGCAGGTTTTAGACATCATCATCTATAACTAAAAGATGATCATGAAATGATGCATCAGCTACGCCTATATTCCCAAGGCCTGGAGAGAAGCTAGAGTCGTCTTCATACCTAAAGCCGGCTAAAGCTAAAGCTCCCATGTAAATCCAAAAGATTTAAGACCTCTTAGTCTATCATCCTTCCTCCTTAAAACCCTGGAAAGAATGATTGACATACACTTAAGACAAGAAATTAAACCTAGTCTGATCTCAACGGCGCAACATGTCTATACAAAAGGTTAATCAGTGGAAACTGCAGTCCACTCTCTGGTTTGCACAATTGAAAAATCCCTGCACTACAAAGAATACTCTCTCGTCGCATTCAGGACATAGAGGGTGCATTTAACAATGTTAACAATACAGCAATCACTAATGCTCTTGATGTGCTGCTCATAGAAGAACACATCAAGAACATGATAACCACAATGCTAAGCAGTAGAATCATTAGTTCTGAATCGGGGCACTACAAAACAAACAGAATTGCCAATGGAGGAACACCGCAGGGAGTAGTTCTATCTCCCCTACTGTGGAACCTGGTCTTTAACAAATTATTTATCGACCTAGAGGATGAAGGTTTCAAAACCATAGCCTATGTCGATGATGTAGCAATTGCCGTTTCAGGCAAGCACCCACAAATCCTAGCTGAGCTGCTGCAAACAGCACTTAACAAGCTTAACAATTGGGCTGTAGATTGTGGTCTGAACATCAATTCACACAAAACGGAATAAGTTCTCTATACGAGGAAATACAAAATTCCGGACTTCAGACCCCCAACTATTAAAGGGGTAACTCTTACACTGTCAAATCAGGCTTTATATCTAGGTCTCATTTTTGACAAAAAACTAACCTGGAAAACCAATATTGAGGAAAGAGTAAATAAAGCCAACGTGGCACTCTTCTCCTGTAAAAAAGCCATTGGCGGGAAATGGGGTTTCTCCGCCCCCAAATCACTCATTGGCTGTTTACCTCGGTAATTAGACCGAAACTCACATACGAGGTGATAGTCTGGTGGGCCGCACTAGACAAGATGATCAACTACAACAAGCTGGCCAAAGTTCAAAGAACGGCTAGTCTGTGTATTAGTGGCGCACTGAGGACAACCCCATCGGACGCCCTCAATGTACTACTAGATCTCACACCCCTAGATATCTTCAGCAAACAACTCGCAGCTAGCTCAGCTACTCGACTCAGATCTACATCACAGTGGACCAATAATCAAATCGGCCACACTACCATTCCAGATAATTTTAGATTCTTACCGAATCAATCCGACTACACCACCCCTAAGTTGGTGTTTGACAACAATTTCAAGAGAAGTTTGGGAAAATGGCACTCTTTTGGAAAATGAAGCAATACACTTTTACACCGATGGTTCAAAAACCAGCGAAGGTGTGGGAAGTGGAATCTACTCAGAAAAACTGAATCTCAATCTTTTCTTTCGCCTACCCGATCATCGGAGTTTTTTTTCCGCTTGGAGGAAATTCTGCTGTCTGGGCTCAAGGAAAACGTCATATCCTCCACTGATATTCGAATCTTCTCGGACAGCCCAGCTGCCCTTTAATCTCTTGTCTCTGTCTCTACAAAATCCATCACGGTCCAAAATTGTCAGACGTCTCTGAGGGAGATGTCAAATCAGTTTAACATTCAGCTTTCATGGGTGCCAGGGCACAGAGACATACCAGGCAACTGTATGGCAGACGAACTAGCGTAAAAGGGCACGACCACTTTCCTACGCTCAGAGTGGATCAACATAGGTGCACCTATCGCTACAATTAAACTCCCACTTACACAAGTCGCTTCGAGGATAACAAACACCGCTTTGCCTTGCAACCAAAAAGTTTGGCCGTGTGTAGACACAAAACGCTCAAAGTGTTTGTTAGCCCTGAACCGCCTGTATCTACGGGACACTGTCTAATAGGAAGACACGTCAAGAGACTTGTTGTGTTTTCTAATGATTTCTGCCGGAGTTGAATGGACGAAGAGGAGAAGGAAACCGTTCAACACCTTCATTGCTCATGCCCTGCACTACTTCATAGGAGGAAAATTCATCTCGGTGAATTCTTCTTCGATGATACTAGCAACTTAGCTTACATATACCCTAAAAGTCTTTCGAAATACATTAAAAGTTCCGGGTGGTTCGACTAGCAGGTGACTAACCGGCTAGTCCCGTAATGGAAGATTAATAAGTGATCAACTCGTCAATCTTTCATCGGGTTTCTGAGATCAGTAGGTGATTAACTTGCTGTTCTCTGTGGTATCACGATGTGCCCTTGCGGCCTTAGTGTGTCAGGCAATGTACTCATTGGCTTCCAACATAACCAAGCCTTCACCTTAAAATAACGATCCATTACAGACAGTTCTACAAAACTCTTGCCATTTGCCACTGAATGGTTATTTTATCTGCAAAAGACACAAAAATGTTGGTAAGCAGCGAACGCGGTTTGAGGACGATAGTTGGCAACCGTAGGCTTTGGCTTAGTTTAGGATTGAAATCCGAACGCAACGGTTTGCTTTCTCTAGCTTCTAGATATTGACAATGTTTATTGAGAATAGCTGCACATCATTTCCAATCAGATAACTTGCTGAACTCAATTTGTTCCTCGTATTTGGACAGTGTTTCTGAATCAACCTTCGACATGGCAATATGGATTATTATTGCATTGCAAAATTTTCGTACTAACATGGCTAAAATGTTGTCCACCAATGACCGATGTGCAACAGGAGATGGTTTTGTAACTTTGGGTAGGTCAATTTAATCAGAAATCCAAAAAGATCAGGCAGGCATTGTCATAGCGCTCCTTCAAACTAAGAAGTGCTTTTTGATAGTTAGTTTCAGTAATTTGAAAAGCCTTTACTGTACCAAGTGCTTGATCAGTCAAACACGAAAGGAAATAATTGAATTTTTTTTATTTTTGATAAGCTCAAATCTTTTTCGACTTGTAGCGTTTATAAACGCATATGGTAATTCTGTCATACGTATTGGACCAACTACTTTGACTCTCGCTACTGTATGCAAGTAGACTTACAAGCGCCAGTCTAATTTCTGCCATCAACTAATTCGCTCATTATATTGATCAATAAGGAATAGAATACGTGTGATAATAACCTACTTGTAATGGGTGACGGCGAAGACTCAAATCATTTTATTGATAAGAAAACCAATATCAAAAATGTCTTTAATAGGTGAACTACCAAAGTACAATCACGAAGTGAATGATTTTAGCATTTATAAGTGTAAAAAAGAACAGTTTTTTATTGGAAACAATATAACAGAAAGTGCGCAAAAGCGATCATTGTTCTCATATCTCTCCACGATGATACTCTAAAGCTCCTAAGAAACTTAATCCATCCCTCCTTGCCTGAGAACACTAAATACGTCACACTTGTTTCGAAATTGGAGAATCATTTTGAGCCCGCTCTTTCTGGTTTCGCTGAACGACATAAATTTTATACATCGAACAAAGAAGAGGCAAAGTCTTTGATACAATGGGCAGCACGTAAAAGAAGTCTAGCTACTGGGTGTGATTTTGGAACTCATTTAGACATGCTTCTACGAAGTTTGTCATGGGGCTAGAGAAAAGCGCAGAAAAAGATAAGTGCCTTCAAATAGCTCAGTCAGTAGAATCTGTCAGACAACAATACAACATGGAAAATATTTATGAAACAGACGTAAAAGGGGTTTATAGAATGCAGGGAGCAGAACCAAAACGTAACGTCAAAGCTATCAAAAAAAATCAAACACAACACAAAGCTGTAGCAGACTTAACGCCATTAACAGGTACCGGTATGCAGTACAAAGTATGTGGTTACAAAAATCACTCAACCGATCAGTTCCGTTTTAAAAACTATACAGGGTGATTTGCATAAGGTGTGACAAAAGTAAAGGGTGTGTAGGTTGGGCCTAGACAAGCAAAAATTTGTATGGGAGGGGGGGGGGGGGGTCCATTTCCCCCGTTTAGGCGGGAGGGGCAATTTAAGAAAAAAATCACTTAAAACGAAAAAAAATTAGTTAAAAATAACGGTAATACCTACAGAGTCGTGCTATAGCATTTCGAAAAGCCAAAAACCTATACATTAATTAAAATTTTCAAATATTTGTTCAAATTAATAGTTTTGAAATACTAATTTTCAAAGTCAAAATTTTGAAAAAAAAACATTTTTTTTTTAAACCATTTTTTTCAAAATTTTACGTATTTAAGTAGTATTTTTCAAGCTTATTTTCAGTGCTCTTATTTATTTTAGATCAAACACAAGGAACCGGATGTCAAAATAACCTGTAGTTTTTGAGAAAACCAAAAATGATGAAAACAACTTTTTTCTGAGAAAAACCTTTTTTTTTTAGTTTTTACGCTATTGGATAATTAGGTGAACTTACGAAAGAAGGGATTAACTTTATCTTTTTCTTTTTTTTTATTATTAGTCTTCAAAACATACAATAAAGTGACAAAGTACTCAATTAACCACATTTCACACATTTTTTCATTGAGAACACCTGCGTGAGAGCATTGGGTTGAAATTGACCTGCCAACATGTTTTTATTACGGTGGGGTTTTTACATTATTAAATTCTTGATTAATTTATGAAAAAAAGGATTAACTTTCTATTTTTTTACTATCAGTCTTTGTTGGGATCTGTGGATTAACCATATTTCACTATTTGAATTGACATTGACTTGCAAACTTGTTTTTATTGCGGTGGGGTCGGTTTGGCGAACAAGGTCTACCTGTTGAGTTCAAGAACAAAAAGTCGCGTAATTTTGTACACTAAAATAAAAATATGTCTTACCTAAGGACATATAAAATGCAAGAATGTTTTGTTGAACAAATTAATTCTAATTTGAATGTCAAGTCGTCAACATATCACGATGTATATGCAAAATATGTAACAAAAAAGGTCATCTTAGACAAATGTGTAGCATGCGTAGTAATAGAAGCAGAAATTATAAACAATTATATTAGAAATGATTATATTATGCCTAGTACTAGTAATTACATGAGTAACTATACTGATAAGTATGATGATAATGATATTGAAAATGAACATGAATTATCAATTTTCTATTTTAAAACAAATTCCAATCTAAGTCCAATAACAGCCATAAAGTGAATGGGGTACTCCTATTGTACCCATATTAAAAAAAGTTGGCTCGGTAAGAATTTGTGGTGATTATAAAATCACATTAAACCCTGAATTGCTGGTTCCACACCACCACAAAATTAGAACAAATACTATCCGAAATCGACGGTTCTACTGTGTTTTCGAAAATTTACTTGGCTATGGCCTATCAGCAATTAGTTCTGCACGAAGACTCAAGAGAGGTCACGACTATTTCAACTACCATCGGTTTATTTAGATACACTGGAATGGTGTATGGTGTGGCAAGTGCACCTGCCATTTTCCAAGAAACTAAAGATTGTCTTTAAAGGGGTAAAAATTTTTGTAGATGACATTATTATATTCGGTAAAACTCGATAAGAACACGTAGGAAGACTAGAAGTTGTTTTTTTCAAAACAAGAAGATGCAGGCCTAAAAGCGTCTAGAAATAAGTGTGTGTTTTTTAAGTCTTCTATTAATTACCCTCAGTCATCGGCTGACCTTCCAACCGTACAGACCTAGCTATCGAGATAAGAACAACAGTTTGCGTTTTCTCTTATTTTCTCCATCCCATAGCCGGTTTTCTCATTTACATTAGTTCTGAACTAGTGACTAGTGTAGTAATTTTCTATACAAGTGTTTAAAAACTTCTCGGCATGGCTAAAAAGCCTGCCCGCAATTCGGGCAACCGATATGGCATTCTCGATGAATGTGCGCTTTTCGATCCTCCAGACCCCCCTCCCCCACCGGCCACCGCCACAAAAAAGATTCAAGCAATCGAGCAGTGTTTTTTTGTGAGTACCCACCCCTCCCAATAAGCATAAGATCTAGAAATCCACGCTTCGTGCATATAACCTCAAAAGATGACTCCAAGCCCTTATCTTCTATCAGTGTTTTCATTTAAAAAAAAAATCGATTCTATCAGTACGCAATACGAAAAGATATCACAACTAAGAGACGGCTCTATTTTGATCCTCACCAAAGATCAAGTTATTGCCGATAAATTCATCACGTCTAAGGCTCTAGACAACATCTGTCCAGTCAAAATAAAACTTCACGCAAACCTTAACCCGTCTAAGGGAATTGCTTATGCACCTTGCCTGATAAACGTCCCCGAGTCAGAAATAGTGTCTGAACTGAAAAGTGAAAATTTAACCGATGTATACAAATTCACAAAACTTCAAGAAGGCAAAAGAATACCAAGAGGTCTCATGATTTTCACCTTCGACTTATTTGCAATTCCAAACACCATTGAAATCGGTTGGTACAAGACTAAAGTTACAGAATATGTTCCCAACCCAATGCGTTGTAGACAATGCCAATTACTTAGACACACAATGAAATGGTGCAAGCGCGCCGCTGCTTGCGATACATGCAATTACCCCCCTCATGACGGCACAGGCTGCACCCGCACTCAATGCGCAAATTGTTCCGGACCTCACCCCGCTTCTGCTAAAACATGTCCAAAGTATGTTCAAAGTAAAGAGACTATTGAAATTAAAACCAAAAATAAATGCACTCTGGCCGAAGCTAGACGTATTCACAAAGAGCGAAACCCGTTTCGCACTTCGCCATCATTCGATCTTTACTCAGAGAAACTTTAACAAAATAACCTAAATAAATAGAATAAAATTGACCCCAAACCGCAAAAAACAAATTCAACACCCACCCACAGCACAGAATATTGTGCATCATCGTCCACGGCCACACAGACACACAAAAAAATCCACGCAGAAAATTTAAAATCTCCTGAAAGAGTAAACTCTCCACAAGTCTACAAACCAGAATCTGAAAATGTAAAAGCTCAATCCACAAATAGTCAAACAAGATCTGAACTCCAACAAATTTCAAATGATAACAAGTTAAATCTAATCGAAAAAGCTCTTAATACACATACAACTAACCCAAATAATATATATTCAAACACCTCTCTTTTGAATTTTTCTCGTCTGTCAGACAATCGAAACGCAATGAATATCGATGAAAATGACAGCTCTTAATAAAAACAATTTTCCCACCTTAACCCGCGCCCCTGTTCGTGATGATGGTATCCACCTTAACGGTGGAGACCACCATCACCGGCGGAGGCGCGGGAATCTCACTATAACACCAGGTGGATGCCTGCCTTCTGCCTGTACATGGTACAGTACAGGTACCAAGTCAGCCTCCACCATCTCTAATGATCTCAAAATTATGCAATGGAACATGAATGGTTATTCAAATAACTATCATGGACTCCAATTGCTCATAAAAGAACTAAATCCACATATCATTTCTCTTCAAGAAACTCACGTTAAAAACAACCTACAACCATTTCCTCCAAAAGAATACTCTTCTGTTTTTCACAATCTAACTTCCAATACAACTTCAAAACAAGGTACATGTATTCTTGTTCACAAAGCGATCCCTCACAAATTTTTTACATTAGACTCCAATATATCTGCCATCGCAGTGGAAATCGAGTTAAAGTTTAAGCTAACCATTGTTTCATTATACATTCCACCAGACCAAATATTCACAAATAGTGACCTCGAATTTATACTAAATAACATCCGTACCCCTGTCGTAATCACTGGCGATTTTAACTCTTGGTCTCCCTCTTGGGGCTCCCCAAAGATTAATAGTCGTGGTAAGCTAGTCGAAAACTTTATAGCTAATAATGGACTTGCGATATTGAATGATGGTCGTCCATCAGTGAAAAAAACCAGAATTCAACCCCTAAAAAAATGTGGTCAGATATCTATTAGAAGCTTAACTGGTAATTTTGTGCCCCACACTATCAAACTTATTAAAACGGATTCAATTAACCTTACCAGTCCCAAAGAAATAAACGAGTTCTTTGCTAGTTCTTGGGGCAGAAGCCAAGATGACTCAAACTTCCACCCGAAGTATATTGTAGAAAAATACAATTGTTTAAAGAAAACTACACTGCAATACAATACATCTCCTTCAACTAAATTAATTGAATCCCCAGTCAATCTCTTAGAGCTTGAAAATAGTTTAAGATCCACCAAAGGTAAGACCCCTGGTTTTGATAGGATATCTTATGTAATGCTGAAAAATTGCCCTATTTCTTTGAAAACAAAGTTACTATCCCCTTTCAACAACATTTTTGAAAGTGGAATAATTCCTCAATCATGGAAAGTGCCACAATTGTGCCTATTCTAAAACCCAACAAAGACAGCACTTCTATTAAAAGGTATCGTCCGATATCACTTCTCCCTTGCATCGCAAAAATATTGGAAAAAATAATTTCAGTGCGTTTAGCTTGGTGGCTAGAAAAAAACAAACTCATAGACCAAAACCAGACGGCCTTCAATAAGGGTATTGGCACCCAAGACTCGCTTCTACACATTGATACATTCATATCTTCTGCTCTTTCAGAGAAAAACCACGTATCGATTCTTTCAATCGACTTCGAACAAGCATTCGATAGAATTGGTCCGCACATCATTTTAAACCAACTAACACAATGGAAAATCGGTAAGAAAATCTTCAACTTTGTGAAAGCTTTTCTTACCAGTCGCAAATTTTGCATTAAAACTAACAACACTTACTCTTCTATTCAAAATTTAAATAACGGCATCCCCCAAGGATCGCCACTGTCAGTAACCTTATTCATAATAGCTTTTAATGAAATAAGTAGAATATCCCGCATAAACTCACAAATAAGACACATTCTTTATGCTGATGACTTATCTTGTTTTCCAAATTAAAAGACTTAGAAAGTCTAGCAACTATCTTTTCAAAAATAATTAAAAATCTATCCGAATGGGGCTAGAAATCGGGCCCAAATATTTCATTTGATAAATGTGAATTCTTACATATTTGCAAAAAACATAAATGTCAAAAAAATATTCAAGAAGTGAAGTTCAATAACAATATTATCAAAAATGTAAATTACTCTAAGATCCTAGGCATTATATTTGACACCAAATATAGTTTTAAGGAACATTGTATTAGTCTAAGAAAAAGCCTCACTACCAGGGTGAACTTAGTAAAGTATCTTTCCTCAAAAACAAGCAATTGCAATGTTAACACTACCCTTAGTATCGTTAAGTCAATTATATTATCTAAAATCGATTACGGCCTACCTATCTACGGGAAATGTTCAAAACCGTCTCTGCAACTAATTTCAACACCTTACCAGACCGCCGTTAGAACCTGTCTAGGAGCTTTCCGAACAACACCAATCAAAAACATCTTAACAGAAGCAGGACTTCCTAATTTAACAGACAGAATTGAATATTTAACCTGGCAAATCATCCCGAAAGCATTTTCACCCTTCACATCACCTGTTCACAACGATATTAAAAACTTGTTAAAACGCAAAAAAATACCGAAATACCCCTCAGCTCTACATAAATCATTGCGCTCGGCAGTAAATTTAAACATCCCTATCAAAAGTAATAGGCCAAGAATCAACCTCCCTCCATGGAATCTTCCAAATAATTCCACAATCACCCATCTCGAAAAACTCAAAAAAGCATCGACCAACAATATGATATACAACACAATGGTCTTAGACATAAAGGAAGAACATGAAAGGCAAGGATGGCAACTTCTATTTACCGATGCTTCAAAACAATCGACGGAACTTCATTCGCTGTTGTCAACGAACTGGGTTCTATCATCAGCAAGGGCTTGCTTCACCCCTCCTCGTCAATTTTTACCGCCGAAGCGTTCGCTATACTCAAAGCTATTGAAGCCGCGAAAAACGTAACTATTATTTTTACAGACAGCTTGTCTTCTATAAAAGCAATTAGAAAACATTAGCAACTGCTCAAGAAAAATAATCTAAAAATAGCATGGGTACCTGGGCACGCAGGCATCGGTGGAAATGAAAAAGCGGATGCAGAAGCTAAATTGGCACTCAAAGAGCCCCTGATATCATTTTACCAATTCAACAAAAAAGATCTGACAAAACATCTGAAAGCTTGTATGAACATAAAAAAAATGAATGGTTGGTCTGAATACCAACACATATACTCGACACTCAATCCAACCTCTGCTAAGCCAATATTTCCGTCTAACCTACCAAGATCAATGATCAGAACTTACACAAGGCTGAGAATGGGACACACCAACACAACCCATAAACATCTTATCACCAAGGATCCTCCGGCTATTTGCCACTTTTGCGACGACAGGCCAACAATTACAGTACAACACATTCTGCAGTGCGAAACAATAAATTCAATATCCAACACTATTTCTGGTAAAAACATTCAAGAACTACTCACAGATATATCGCATGACAATATAAAATACGTGAATGAAATTTTCTTAAGACTAGGTTTACTTATTTAGTTACTACAATCTTAACTAGCCGAAAGCCCAGGTAGCTAGTGCTTTATTTCTTTAATTATTGATTATGTAATTGGCTTATGTATCAAATAAGTTATAATAATAATAATATTAATTACCTCGGGCACGTCATTGATCAAAATGGTTTGTATAAAGATGAGAAAAAAATTGTTAAATCTGTCTGCACCCAAAAATATCTCAGAGCTTCAATCTTTTTTAGGTGTAGTAAACTTTTATAGGCAGTTTATGTCAAATATGGCAAGAGTAGCTTCAGTTTTATACGAACTGTTACCAGATAAGTTGGAATGGGGTGTTAAACAGCAAAAGGCGTTTGATGATGTCAAATCTAAATGATCTGAAAAAATTGCTTAACCCATTATAATACAAATTTAAAACTAAAATAAATTGTCGAATCAAGTCCAGTTGGCTTAGGTGCGGCATTAGTACATGTTTACGAAAACGGTGCTGAAAGACCAATTTAATTTGCCTCAAAGAGGCTTACAGCTACAGAAATGAAATATTCACAATGAGAAAAAGAAGCGCTGGCGATAGTATACGGAGTGGATAAATATAATCAATACCTTTTCGGTAATAAGTTCATACTGGTGACAGATAATAAACCCTTAGTTTCCATTTTTGGGAACAAGAAAGGTATCCCAGCGCTTTCGGCAAATAGGTTGCAAAGATTTGCTTTATTTTTGTTGGGATACAGATATCAGGTTCAATAAATACATTAAATCAAGAGCAAATATAGCAGATTAATACTCTCGAGCGGTGGAAAATGTTATTCCAGAAGAAATTAAAAACCGACATGGTCGGTTTGTAAATTATTTGAAAGAATGAAGCGGTCTAATGCTCAACTTTGAAGATATTCAAAGAGAAACCTTAAAAAATTAAACTTTGACACAGGCAAGGCCGTCTTATACTATGCTGGGGCCCTTGGGCACACAAGAATTTGGGGCCCGTTTACACAATAAAGAAAGCTTATTATACCAACATTTTTCTTCTATGATCATTTATTATGCGTAATATACAGTTTGATAAATAATAATATGTGATTAATTATATTGGTATGCTGCTGGTTTTTTTGGTAACCATTATGTCATGATTTTTTTTTCAAACGACTCAACAATCGCTATGTGTAAATTCACTTTGCCCATCTACACCTAGAAAGCACAAAGAAGCGCATACGGAATTCGATAATAAGTAATATTTCTCGAACACATTTTTTTTTTTCGAACTCGACTGAACAATTTCCGCCTGCGATCGGCATTGAGCTGAGAAAAGAAATATTCTTTCTTTTCTCATCCATCGTCCATGAGCTAAGACGTACCCTTGAGCTTAGTTTTTCTACTCCAATATTGAAAGAAATATCGCTATAGTTGAGCCTAAGAAACTTTAGTACGAAGGTAATTATAAAAAGTTTAATTCCTAATAAAAATCTGTAAGGTATTTGATTAATAATAATTGCCCCATAGTGTTCGATCGCGGGAGAAAATCTTTTATTGTAAAGGAACAATTCCAGTTGCAAAAAACTGAAAATCTTTCAACTGATCTTTTAAGATCAATATTAAGTTCAATTCAGTCAAGCCACAGGTAATATTTCCGAAATTTTTCATCTTCTTTGTGTGTTAAAACTAACATTCATTTCCCCATACCAGCACCAGAAACCAAAGGCTACAGAAACCTCGTTTTATAAAAGCCTACGCACTTCTGGTGCGTGGCCAAATCTGTTCTTATAAGAACTGCGCTCTGACGCAAGAAAATTCACCAACTTTAAAGAAATTTGGCCACATAAGTTGCCACCAAACCCTGAAGAAGAAACTTTGCATTGCATCGCACATGCGACCACCAGCTATCAAGACTACCACCGGACCTACCTTCATAACCTCCAAATTCCATGCAGTACACTTAATGGAAGTTTGACAAACAAAAACAACAAAAATTTAATAATCAAAACCTAGAAAACGAAACTAAGAAAAAAGAAAATAATATTTGCTGAAGAAACAATTTTTTTTCCTTAATAATTCAATTTTATAATTTAAATATTAAGTTAATTTAATTTGTAATTTGTGACTAACCTTCATCGTAATTCAATACTTAAAAACGAAGAATTTCTGATCTGACCCTAAAAAGTGATCATCATAAAGAGAAAAAAAAAACAAAGATAATCTTAACCATAAAAAAAAAAATCTTAATCAAGCTCAACGAAAGCGGATCATCGGTGGATGTGCGCACACCAGCCAGATTCCTGCAAAAAGTATAATTGAGTGAGTACAAACAAATTTACTTGTTTTTTTTTTTCATAAAGAGTTTTTTTTCGATCATTCATAATCACTTCGTGGTATAGGTGTAGAATTTCTCTTAAATAATTTTTTTAATTCTCTTAATCTATTTGTTTTTCTATTTTCTTTTGTTTTATTAAATTTAATTTTTCTTTATTTTTATATTGAAATGTAAGGTCAGTTACAACATTTTTTTTCCTCTTCTATATTATTAAGTTGTTTGAATTAAAATTCAATGAATATAAATTTGTGGTTTAGTTATTTGATAATGATGTGTTAAATACCAAATTGGTGAGTGAGCGACGATGATGGAGATGATGTGAGCAACCAGAAAGAGAGGTGAGGGGATATTAGTTTTGATAAGGGGCAGTGTTAACAGATGTAAAACGGCAAACATTGCAAGGAGGTGTTAAATGACACTATTGGATAAGGGCATGTCGTGTAGTTGTTGCTACAAATCCGTCGCAATATCTGACGTGATAAATTTTGATGTAATTTAGAGTTTTGATTTTTATTCGGTGTTCATTTCGTTATTTTGTTTTATCTGGCACGAACTTATTTGTAAGGGTTAGACTATGGAAGCATCAATACAATACCCACCCCATTAGACTGAGCTAGGAGGGAGATAAGTGCCAGACGATGACTTCCCAGGGAATTCTTTAATCTTACTCCGCAACCCGTTACAAATTATGGCGCCCAACGACCGTGGCATGAAATCGTGATGATCCCATCCTGATTCAAGCCAAGTTATTTTTGTTATTGAGTTTAACCGAGCCGACTAGAGTAACTCTATTAACCTGAGAGTACCAGTTAGAGCGAGTTTATTACTTTGTGTTTTTTTTTTTGTTCACATCAGCTGATATAAGTCCATTGATGTGTGTTTTGAGTTTTTACCGATTTTCAGATTTAGGAGGTTGGAGTTGTTTGAAGAGAAGCATAATGAACAATTAGAAGCTTCCACAGATAAAATTTTTGACACCTGATACGAAACCGGTTTAAGCTTGTTGTAGAGAACAGAGAGCATTTATTTAAATGTCTCAATTCCATAACAAGATTTATTTTTTTTTGTTGCTGAGTAAAGCAAAATTCATCAAACATCATTCATACATCGACTGTACCTCACCTTCTATGCTCACAAACGTCGGCATTGTCGCAATCTCACCGAAAATTACATATGAACATTTTGATTATTAAGAATATTTTTGTTATAAATTTCAACGAAAAATATATTTTTGTTTATTTTTATTTCTGAAAATATTTCCATTTATCTTTATTTAATACTTTTTGATTTTTAAAGTTAGTGATACCTGGTTTTTTTAATTGAATATTTACATTTAATCTGATTTGAATTTATACATACCTAAACATTAGTTTTCATATGATTTTTTTTTGTGAATGAATTTGTTGGTTACAGTTTATTATTTTTTTTTCTTTGCGTACACTTGATTCAACGACGAATTTCATTTGACACAAAAGGTCTAAGATAACTTTTCTAAGTTGTATTCTGTGTTTTTTCTAGTTTTCACACTCAATAGCACTAAAAATTAGTACTTAAAATGGCAAGCTCAGGTGCTATTCCGAAGGATAAATCTAAGGGTGGTACCACTGCTAATACTAGACGTGGAAAAAACCCTTTGGATACCAGTTTTAAACAAGATCAGTTTACTCCGAGAGTGACTAGGGGAAATATTCAGCATACTCCTGTTAATAAGAATCCCAAAGAGGTTTCAACTAATCCAGCGATTAGTGTTGATTCGGGTATGGCGCATGTTCCAGATCCTGTAGGATCGGTCCGCGAATTTAATATTGAGTCACCACCTACAGATAATTTAGAACAGTTGAACAATCTTTTGAGTACAGATGGATTGCAGAATCAAATAGATGATAGTATTCACGCTAGGGATGATTCGAATGTTAGATCCAATGAATCAATTAAATCCTATGTTAATCAATATTTAGAGAGAGGTTTTCAAAACTTACATGCCGACTTAATGGCATCTTTAGATAGTATGGTTAAGGGTATTGAAAAAATAGCTAGTAAAACAGTAAAAGAAGTTTACCAAAAAGAACAAAATGCGATTGAGGCAGAAAGGCTTTTAAAGAAATTAAATCAAAAACAGCCAAATCAACAACAACTTAACCAAGTGTCTCAAAATCCTGAGCATACAAGAAGAAATATTCATTTAGATGTTCCTTTAGACAGACATCAAGAGCAACATGGTATTGCAGATTTTGTAACCAACTTCAACCAGTTGCCAGGAGTGCGTTCAAATCTTCCGAATTCAGAGAAAAATGATCCTAGTACCTTACCACAACAATCTGATCACTTGTTACGTGCATTTTTTTCGAAAAAATTTGATCTTGATCGATGGGGTCTCAAGTTTGATGGGACAGATAAAACAATGTCAATTGAGGATTTTATCTTTCGAGTGGAAACACTCCAAGGAAATTATAACATGCTTTGGTTGGATGTGGTAAAAAATTTTCATCTGCTTTTAGTCGGTAATGCTCAGAATTGGTTCTGGCATTACCTTCGAGATAATCCCAATTCAGGTTGGGAAACACTTCGAAGGGCCCTGCTGCATCAGTTTTGTTGTGTTGAGACAGATTTTGAAATTATTAAACGCATTATGGAACGGCGTCGACTTCAAAATGAGTCATTCGATGACTTCTATAATGTTATATTGGGGCTTCGAAATCGGTTAAAAGAACAGATTCGAGATGTTGATCTCTTAAACATATTGAGGCAAAATATTAGTCAACGATTAATGCAGTATATTTACCCGATGTCCATTTTTACCTTGCAACACTTGCGAGAAGAATGTAGAAAAACTGAAAAAATGCTACAGTCAAGGGAACCACCAAGATCTCGATACACTCCAACTACCACTCAGAGACATATTAATGAATTAGATGAGTATGACAATGTGGATTTTCAGGAGAATAGTATTAACGCCATTGACAATAAATTAATTCCGACAAGAAACAGGAAATGTTTCAATTGCAAAAAGGAAGGCCATACCTTCCTTGTTTGTCCGTCACCCAGCAGAAGACTATTTTGTTATAGATGCGGTTTGGATGGTTATACAACCCCACAATGTCCTACCTGCAATCCAAATCCAAGTTCGGAAAACAAGAAGTTGAGCGAGAAGAATCTCGGGGAATCTCGTTCAACTCAGATAGCCCCGGGACAAGTCCAAGCGATAGAAGCCCCACAACAAAGGACCTTTTCGGTCAATCTAATCAATTAATTCCAAGCTCAATATCACCATATAAGTCCTATGAAGAACGATTGAAAATTTATAAAGAACTTCGTTCAAACATTTTCTCCATCGAAGAACTTAATTCCTTAAAATGTTCAAATAAATCAAATGAAAGGAAAAAGAAAAGACAGATCTATAAATACTTGTTGAAATCTTCATGTATCACCACAAGATGTGATCGGCGGCCTTATGAAGTTGTTCGCATAGGCAACGAAGACATAAAAGGCCTACTCGATAGCGGTGCATCAATTTCTTGTTTGGGTGTGGGATGTGAAGATTTCGTTAAGCGCAATCAACTTAAAGTTATTAGATTTGAATCTGGACTAAAAACTGCTGATGGCAAAAATCAGAAAATCATAGGTAGAGTAAATGTTCAAATAAATTTTAAGAAAAAGATACACAATATTGATTTATATTTAGTGCCATCTTTGACACAACCTTTATACCTTGGGATTGATTTTTGGCTTATTTTTGAAATAGCCCCAAACATTGTATCAGACATTTCAATCGAAAATGTTCCAACTTGGAAATCCAACGAACATGATTTGAATCATGATCAAAGACAGGCTTTAGAAGCCGTTATTGAAAAATTTCCATCTTTTACAAAGCTGGGATTAGGCAGGACAACCGTTGATGTTCACGTTATCGACACAGGCGATGCTGATCCTGTGAAGCAACGCCATTATCCGGTGTCCCCAATAATCCAAACAGTTATAAACGAAGAGATCGATAGGATGTTGGCATTAGGCGTTATAGAAGAGAGCCAAAGCCCTTGGTCATCTCCAGTGGTCCTCGTTAGGAAACCAGGCAAAAACCGGCTTTGCATTGATTACCGAAAGGTTAATGCTTTGACAAAAAAGGATGCCAACCCTATTCACCACATCGATTCTGTTCTAAGTCGTCTAGGTGAAACGTATTACATATCAAGCATTGACTTAAAAGATGCCTATTGGCAAATCCCCCTTGATCAAGCATCTCGCGAAAAAACTGCATTCACAGTTCCGGGTAGGGCGCTCATGCAGTTTACAGTGATGCCATTTGGGACGTGCAATGCCCCAGCAAGAATGTGCAGAGTCATGGATAAAGTCATCCCATCAGCGCTTAGAGAATTTGTTTTTGTGTACATGGATGACTTATTAGTTATATCAGGAGATTTTGAAACCCATTTGCATCGGTTGGAAACCGTTGCACAGTGTCTAAAAAGTGCGAACTTAACAATTAATGTAGGAAAATCTAATTTCTGTTTTAGAGAGCTGAAGTTCCTTGGGTACATTGTGGGTAATGGACATGTTAAACCAGACCCAGATAAAGTGCAGGGTATATCAGATGTTCCTATACCAAAAAGCGTCAAACAGGTTCGACGATTTCTCGGAATGTGTGGATGGTACCGCAGGTTCGTCAAAAACTTTGCGAGTTTAGCGGCACCCATTACCGACACTCTAAAAAAGTCAAATAAAAGTTTTGAAATGTCACCTCAAGCTATTTCGGCTTTTCAAGAACTCAAAGCAACCTTATCCGCAGCACCCTTTTTAAATACTCCCGATTACGCGAAGATGTTCACAGTTCAATGCGATGCATCGAATCAAGGTGTAGGGGCAGTTTTATTTCAACTGAATAATGACAACGAAGAACAGCCAATCGCTTTTTATTCGCAAAAACTGAATTCTTGCCAAGCAAATTACACTGTCACGGAGAAAGAATGCCTTGCGGCTGTTCTTGCAGTCAAAAAATTCCGACCCTATATTGAAGGGTTCCATTTTAGAATCATAACGGATCATTCCAGCCTCAAATGGTTAATGGAATTAAAAGATCTGAGTGGGCGTTTGGCCAGGTGGTCTCTCAAATTACAAGCGTATGATTTTGTGATTGAGCACCGAAAGGGCTCAGCGAATGTCGTACCTGATGCGTTGTCGAGGGCTTTCATAGAAAGCATTGACCCTGCAGATGATTTACAAACCTTGCTTGATTTTGAATCTGAAAGTATCAAAGATGACCAATATTTAAAACTTATAAAAAGTATCAAAGGAAAATCTGAAAGTTTTCCCGATTTAAAGGTATGTGATAATTTAATTTACAAAAGGTTTTTCAATTGTGACTCAGACGTTAATGTATCCGACTACCAATGGCGATTATGGGTACCAGTTGGACTCATTGAAAAACTAGTGATAGATGCCCATAGCCCTCCAAATTGCGCTCATGGCGGCATTGCCAAAACATTAGCTAGGCTGCGGCAAACATATTTTTGGCCTCAAATGGCCAAGGATGTTAAAAATTTTATTAACGATTGTGACACTTGTAAAGAAAGTAAAAGAATAAACAGGACAATTAAACCACCAATGACTACTCTGCGGACTTTTGATAGACCATTTCAAAAAGTTTATATAGACTTTATGGGTCCATACATTCGATAAAAAAAGGGCAATCTTTATCTTTTTGTTTTGGTAGATCACCTTACCAAGTTCGTACTTCTGAAACCAATGCCAAAAGCAACCACCCAATCCGTCCTCAATTTCTTTGACCAAACTGTTTGTAGTATTTTCGGAATTCCAGAGTATATTCATTCTGATAATGGGAAGCAGTTTGTATCCAAACCGTTTCAAGATTTTCTAGAAAACCATGGCATTAAACATATAAAAACTGGCTTGTATTCGCCACAGTCAAACGCATCCGAACGCGTAAATCAGTCAATCTTATCTAGTATTCGGTCATATTTGAAAAACAATCATAAAGAATGGGACAAACATATTTATGAAATCCAACAGGCATTATGTTCATCTGTTCACCAAACCACTGGTGTATCTCCTTACTTCTCTCTTTTTGGAAATCAAATGATAACGCATGGGAAAATGTATTCAGTCATACAAAAGTTAGGTTTGATTAATGATGCAGACTTTATGTCCGTAGATAGAAGCGATAAAATAGTTCTAATAAGGGAAAAACTTCAAAAACATATTAAACAAGCTTTCGAGAAAAATTCAAAAACTTACAATTTGAGATCAACCGACAAAAAATTTTCACCAGGACAAGTAGTTTTTAGAAAAAACTTCGTACAAAGTGATGCTACAAAAGACCTAAGCGCAAAATTAAGTCCAAAATTTGTCAAATGTCGTATTGTCAGATCGATAGGAAATGCTTTATACGAAGTGGAAAACATGGAGGGAAAATTAACTGGCACTTATCATGCCAAAGATTTCAAGGCATAAAATGAACATGAGACTTCTTTCTCGGGTGATGGGTCGATGCCACACGATGACTTAAACACACTCTTTATTTCCATATCTTTTTCACTTTGAAGCGTTGCAAAATCTATGGTTTTGTCATGATTTTTTTTTCAAACGACTCAACAATCGCTATGTGTAAATTCACTTTGCCCATCTACACCTAGAAAGCACAAAGAAGCGCATACGGAATTCGATAATAAGTAATATTTCTCGAACACATTTTTTTTTTCGAACTCGACTGAACAATTTCCGCCTGCGATCGGCATTGAGCTGAGAAAAGAAATATTCTTTCTTTTCTCATTCATCGTCCATGAGCTAAGACGTACCCTTGAGCTTAGTTTTTCTACTCCAATATTGAAAGAAATATCGCTATAGTTGAGCCTAAGAAACTTTAGTACGAAGGTAATTATAAAAAGTTTAATTCCTAATAAAAATCTGTAAGGTATTTGATTAATAATAATTGCCCCATAGTGTTCGATCGCGGGAGAAAATCTTTTATTGTAAAGGAACAATTCCAGTTGCAAAAAACTGTGAAAATCTTTCAACTGATCTTTTAAGATCAATATTAAGTTCAATTCAGTCAAGCCACAGGTAATATTTCCGAAATTTTTCATCTTCTTTGTGTGTTAAAACTAACATTCATTTCCCCATACCAGCACCAGAAACCAAAGGCTACAGAAACCTCGTTTTATAAAAGCCTACGCACTTCTGGTGCGTGGCCAAATCTGTTCTTATAAGAACTGCGCTCTGACGCAAGAAAATTCACCAACTTTAAGGAAATTTGGCCACATAAGTTGCCACCAAACCCTGAAGAAGAAACTTTGCATTGCATCGCACATGCGACCACCAGCTATCAAGACTACCACCGGACCTACCTTCATAACCTCCAAATTCCATGCAGTACACTTAATGGAAGTTTGACAAACAAAAACAACAAAAATTTAATAATCAAAACCTAGAAAACGAAACTAAGAAAAAAGAAAATAAAATTTGCTGAAGAAACAATTTTTTTTCCTTAATAATTCAATTTTATAATTTAAATATTAAGTTCATTTAATTTGTAATTTGTGACTAACCTTCATCGTAATTCAATACTTAAAAACGAAGAATTTCTGATCTGACCCTAAAAAGTGATCATCATAAAGAGAAAAAAAAACAAAGATAATCTTAACCATAAAAAAAAAAATCTTAATCAAGCTCAACGAAAGCGGATCATCGGTGAATGTGCGCACACCAGCCAGATTCCTGCAAAAAGTATAATTGAGTGAGTACAAACAAATTTACTTGTTTTTTTTTTTCATAAAGAGTTTTTTTTTCGATCATTCATAATCACTTCGTGGTATAGGTGTAGAATTTCTCTTAAATAATTTTTTTAATTCTCTTAATCTATTTGTTTTTCTATTTTCTTTTGTTTTATTAAATTTAATTTTTCTTTATTTTTATATTGAAATGTAAGGTCAGTTACAACATTTTTTTTCCTCTTTTATATTATTAAGTTGTTTGAATTAAAATTCAATGAATATAAATTTGTGGTTTAGTTATTTGATAATGATGTGTTAAATACCAAATTGGTGAGTGAGCGACGATGATGGAGATGATGTGAGCAACCAGAAAGAGAGGTGAGGGGATATTAGTTTTGATAAGGGGCAGTGTTAACAGATGTAAAACGGCAAACATTGCAAGGAGGTGTTAAATGACACTATTGGATAAGGGCATGTCGTGTAGTTGTTGCTACAAATCCGTCGCAATATCTGACGTGATAAATTTTGATGTAATTTAGAGTTTTGATTTTTATTCGGTGTTCATTTCGTTATTTTGTTTTATCTGGCACGAACTTATTTGTAAGGGTTAGACTATGGAAGCATCAATACAATACCCACCCCATTAGACTGAGCTAGGAGGGAGATAAGTGCCAGACGATGACTTCCCAGGGAATTCTTTAATCTTACTCCGCAACCCGTTACAATTACGATCTGTTTTTTTCTGGATTTTTGTTGAGCAAAATTTTTTATTATATTGTCAAATTCAATTTTTTGGAGGATATCACTTTCTATACACATTATTGATAAATTACTCAGCCGCTCTTGTGACATTGTGGTTCGCAATTCATTTCTTATCCTTTTAAGGCTCGAAAATGACCGCTCTCCACTACAATTAGTAACCATTAGGCTAAGGAAGATTCTGGTAGCAATTTCAACGTTTGGAAAAGTTTCTTCCAATTTATCTGTCTTTATTAGGTTATGTAAAGTTGAGATATTTAAATCCAAGCAATCAGTGGATTTAAATATCTCAACCCAACTGATATGTTTTTTAAATATTGGCTTAAATGAAAACATTCTGTTCTGTACTCGTTAATATCTTCATGATAAAATTCTGCAAATTCTTTGCACTTTTTTCTGGAGTTTTGTTTTTAGCAGCCGTTTCGTACTGATCAAAATTATTGCGTGCGCTATTGATATAACTGATCAGAGATTCGTAAAGTTTTCTTACAACGTCCATGGTCATATCGCTATTCTGTAAACTCAGATTTGTTTAATTCATTATTTCCAAAAGATCATTCCATATAACCGTTAGAAGAGCTGTCTCAAATTTTCCCATTTTTTTGGCTAGGCTTTGGGCTTTGTCTCTTGGTTGATTGGTGTCACTTGCGAATTTCGATTAAGATTCAGATATATTGAAATAACTGTTTTGCAATGCATTGTTTGCTTTGACACGTGCAGACCATTTAGTTTCCAAAAGAGACTTCAACTTCAGGGACCTTATTTGCACCTAAATGCTCTGTCAAAATTTTTCAACGTTTGGTCGAAACTCCAAAAAAATTCAACAATTTTGTACAATTGAAAGAATGCTACTCTTCCGTAACACACTCAGCAGCCTGAACACCCACTAAATTTAGCGAATGTGCAGCACATGGAACGTAAATTGCAAATTCGCAAACTTCTTTTATTCTTGACTGAACACCAGAGTACTTTCCAGACATATTTGATGCATTGTCGTAGCTCTGCCCACGACAATCTTTTATAGGAACATCAAGGTTTTCTAATACTTTTAAAATGGTATCTGCTATACATATATTGCGCATTATGTTCATCCATAGGAAAAAATTGCAAAAATCTCTCAATAGGCTGTCCATCTTTAACGTATCTTACAGCGAAAGTCAGTTGGTCGACGTGGGACAGATCTGGCGTAGAATCAACGCTAATAAGTAGTACTTTGCTGATTTAAGTTCTTTAACAAAGGTTTTCAAAACTTGCTGTCCCAAAATTAATAAATTCATTACAAATATCTGCCGATAAATATGATGTACTTCCTTTTCCACGATTTCCACAATATAGAATAGGCGCAGACGTATATGCCTTATAAAATGCTTGTCAATACCTTCTGATAACTTACTGATTTGGGAAAACAGGGTTATGAGCCCAACAAAAATGTTTTGAGAATAAATGTGTGAAAAAATTTGTCGGCCTTCGGGGCCCCCTGAGGATGGGGGCCCTGGGCACGGGCCCGTGTGCCCTTATGGTAAAGACGGTATTGGACACAGGTGCGTCAATACATTCCAAACGGTTGGCCTAACCAATGCCCTAATGCGGATTTATCTCCTTACTTTAACAAAAAAAACGAATTGTCAATTGAATCAAATGCAATTTTTCGGGGTTATAGAATCATTATACCAGAGTCTTTTAGAAAATGCGCATTAAAAGAATTGCATAAGTCCCATTTAGGTATTAAGAAAAAAAGGGTTAGCAAGAGCTTATGTATGGTGGCTTTCCATCGACCAAAATTTGGAAGAAGTTTCAAACTCCTGTGATCAGTGTTTTCCATTTAAAAATAGCCCTACAAAAAGCCCTCTCTTAAATTGGAATTGACCAGAAAAACCATGGGATAGATTGCATCTAGACTACATGAGGCCTTTTTTTGGAAACTACTTTTTGATTATAGTTGATGCCCACAGCAAATCGTTAGAATGCATAAATATGAATAATTACATCAGTAGCTCTAAAACAATTTATCAGGTCAGGTCAATTGTTGCGCGTTTCGGTTTACCGAAAACTATTGTGACCGACAATGGTAAATCATTTATATCAAACGAATTTGAAAATTTTCTGCGCCAAAACGGCAATACACATTTGTTATCCCCTGTAGGCCATCCAGCCTCAAATGAGCAAGCTGAAAATAGCGTCAAAATTGTTAAAACAGGGCTTAATATAGTGTAACGTGAACCCAACATTTAATACCAATTTCCTAATCGAAAACGTTCAACCGAAAACACAAGCGGCAACACTAGTGTAAGTGTAGAAATATTCTAGTGCAAAAAAAAGTTAAATACAGTGAAAATGGGTAAGTTGTGGGAAGAGCTCAACTGCACTGAGCTTTAAAGTGAGTTGGGTAAGCGAAATCTTTCTAGAGCGGGATCGAAGAATGAGCTCGTCCTGCGCTTGCGCAACTATTTGGAACAGCAAGGGGAAGACGTAAACACTTTTGTTTTTGAAACAGAAATGTAAAAAGAGGAAGTAAGTGAAAGTGTATATTTTTTTATGGTTGTCAACATTGTGGAAGCAAGAGATCCAACCCAGAGCAAGGTAACAACAACACCAACGTTGCCCATCAATCCGGTTTCCCCTAAGGGAAACGAGTAAGAACCAACTTCGAAGGGCAGAGGCTGGTTTCTTGTATCGATGGCCTCAGAACCACCATCCAGGTCTCCCAGACCAAACGAGACAACAAGAGTCTGACTGTGGAGACTACTATTGACGGGAACAAACATGTGGCTACCATCGACACCGGTGCCACAGCATCCATAATACGTCGAGACCTGGTAAAGATGACGTGGCTTCATAACACCAATAATAGCTACCGTCTAAGAACCGCAACGGGAAAAGCAGCAAGAGTATATGGAGAAGTGTGTCTTAAAATTCGACTGGCCGATCTAGTGTTTACTCATCAATTCCTGGTGGCAGATATATGTGACGAGTGCATCATTGGAATCGACTTTATGAAACAGCACGGAGTTATTTTGGATATCGGTAATCAGGTTTTGAAATACCAAAATAAAGAAATTCCAATGATCCATTCGAATGAAAATACGTCAACACTGAGGACTGTCATCACGGAAGATCTGATTCTGCCTCCTTCTTCTGAAGTGTTCGTTTGGACAAAACTGGAAGGTGAGTTAGGAAGCCTTCGATACCTCGTGGTGGAACCAGGCCCAGAGTGTTCCTCCCAAAGCGTCATCATTGGGAAAACTCTGGTTGCACCGAAAAACAAAATGGTCCCCGTACGATTACTAAACATCAGACCGTACGATGTAAAGTTGAAGAAAGGAGAAGTCGTTGGACGTTGCGAATCGGTTGCAGCAATTACGAAGATCACAGATGAAGCCCCGAGAAAAACTACAACTCCTGAGGAGCTCAAGACCATCAAAGCTAGAATATTGAATTCATCCAACCTTGATCACCAACAAACAAGGATGGCTGCAAATCTCCTACAAGAGTACACTGACATCTTCGCATCGGCAAAGGGGCAATATCCAGCAGCTTTTAAGTCGATTCCAAACAGTCCCTATCCCAATCCGAAAAATAACCATGGCCCATCTAGAATCAACGAACAACAATCCGCACCCCCACAGAAACATCCTCAACAACGCGTATCCTTCAATATTAACCCGGATCAACAGACCCCTCCATTAAATTTTTCGAATCCAATAAAATCTCCTTCTGTCCCTAGTTTTGACCTCACCTCAGGCGCCAAATATCCAAACTTTATTAGTTCACATATTTTAAACCCAAGCCCATCCCGCTCTCCGCTCGATTCCCCACCAACATTCGATCCTCTATTACCACCTACTGTTAAACTAACGCAACAGTCCCTTACTTAGTCTACCTAGTCCCGTTATGCTCTCTCAAAACTTAGAGATAGTAAGGTGTTTGACAACATTCGTCTGTTCCTGGCATATCTTCACGACAAACCAGACGATATGTGTGTAGACGGTAAAACGAAAAGCTACGTATTGGCGTCTATTCAAAAGGAAGGACTTCCTTCTGATCCTCAACACCTGAGGCAGCTCTACAATAAATACCACGAGCTTTTGAATATCTCTTCGTTGCAAGTCTCCAAAGATCTCCTAGCTTTCTCTCGGTACGTTCAGTCCAAAAGAATCTCTTACCTGCAAAGAATCCGTTCCGAAACAGAAAAGTTCTATCGCTCCTAACACTGAATCCAGTTATCCCCCTTCTTATCTCCACCCTCTGTCTTTTTATTACCAAAACGTAAGAGGTCTTCGTTCTAAAACTCACTCAGTTTACTTGCAGTCTCACAATCTTCCCTTTGACATATTTGCACTTACTGAAACAAACCTTTCCCAGGACATCAAAAGTCAAGAGCTGTTTCCTTCGTTTTTCAATGTCTTTCGTGATGATGAACAACCTTATAGCGAAACCCCAAGTAGAGGCGTCCTAATCGCTGTCCATTATAAATACGAATCTTCCTTCGTTTCATCCTCCTCTTCCAAACTACTAGACTACATCTCTATCAAACTAACATTCTCTAATCAGTCCATCTTCCTGATGTGTTTCTACATCCTTCCCGGCGAACCAACAGACTCGTACAAATTGGTTGTTGCTGCTATCGATAAAGTGCTTGACATCTCAGAAGCACAAGATGAGATAATTATTTTCGGTGACTTCAATCTTCCCTATCTTCAATGGAACACTTCAGAAGATCAAATTGCTTTCACTCCCTCACCCGTTTCCCTCAAAGAATGTGTTTTCGTGGACGGTCTTACTGATTCAAGCCTTTCCCAAATGAGTGGTATTAAAAACTATATGAGCCGGCAGCTTGATCTTATTTTCACTTCCGACCCCATTAACTCATCTTTCTCAGAAACCACATCCCCATTATCTACTATTGACAACTTTCACCCGCCTCTCACTCTATCTTTTTTTATAACCTTACCTTTTTTCTAGCTACCTAGCCCAAATAAGTATTCGTTCAACTTTCGTAAAGCTAATTTCAAGAAAATCAATGAAATCCTCTCTAATACCTCATTCGACTTTAATAATCTCTCAATGAACGACGCAACTAGTCTGTTTTACGAGAAATTGTTGCACTGCATAAATCTCTATGTTCTTCTTTCGCGTGATAAGTCCTACTCAACATCCCCTCCCTGGTACAATCATAGACTACGTGAGCTACGAAACAAGAGAATTAAGCTCTGGAATAAATTTCTACGCTCCCGTTCAGTTTTTGATTACTCTGATTACATTGGAGTGTTTTATAAATTTTCCAACCTCAATGAAGCTCTTTACAATGACTTTACATCCACATAATCTCGGAGCCAAAATCGTTTTATAAGTTTATCAATTATAAAAAGAAAAATGATGGTTTCCCTCCTTCTCTTCACTACGAAAGCCAATCTTCCAACGAACCAACAACAATCGCAAATTTTTTTGCAAGTTACTTTAAACTGTCTTTTGCCCAAAAAACCCCAGATCTAGACCAGACTTACTTTTCCTATCTTAGTCATTTCTCTACTGGGCCTTTTAATCTAAGCTTTAATCAGTCAACTGTTCTTAATGGTCTCCTCAAACTCAAAGACGAGTATAATCCAGGTCCAGATGGCATTTCTACTATTTTGCTTAAAAAATGTTGTTCGAGTTTAGCCCTTCCTATCACTAACCTTTTCAAACTTTCCCTTTCAAGTGGTGTTTTTCCGGACTTATGGAAAATATCTGTTATTTCACCTATCCATAAAAAAGGCTCCAAAAACCTAATTTCTAACTATAGACCCATAGCCAAACTCTCTCATATCCCTAAGCTTTTCGAAAGCATTCTGTATGAAATACTTTCTTTCCAGTGCAAATCGATGATATCCTCCAAGCAGCATGGTTTCTGTAAGGGAAGGTCTACAACCACTAATCTAAATGACTTTGTTTCCTTCTCTCGTTCTGCGATGGAAAAAGGAAACGAAGTAGACGTCATTACCACAGATTTCAGCAAAGCTTTCGACAAAATCTCTCAAACTTTAATCCTCTTTAAACTTTCCTTCCTCGGATTCAGCCCTATCCTACTCAAATGGATATCTTCATATTTGGATAACCGCCAATATAGAGTTCGTTTCCGTTCTACTCTTTCAGTTCCTTTCGTGGCAACCTCCGGTGTGCCCCAAGGCAGCCATCTCGGACCCCTTTTTTTCATTCTTGCCATTAATGATGTCGAACAGATCATCCAATATTCTTCTATCTCACTTTACGCGGATGACGCTAAAATTTTCAAAGTCATCACCTCCGATCGAGACTCTCTCCAGCTTCAAAATGACCTCGATTCATTCGTCTTTTGGTGTTCTAAAAACTTTCTTGAGTTAAACATTGCCAAATGCGAAGCAATAACTTTTTCTCGTAAAAGTAATAAACCTCCCCCCAGATCCTATTTTCTTTAGAACATTTCCATAAACCGTGTGCAGCTTATCCGAGATTTAGGAGTTCTCTGCGACAGCGAATTAAATTTTCGTTCTCATATTGACGAGGTAATATCACGAGCTAATTCCGCCCTTGGTTTTATCAAGAGATGGTCCAAAGAGTTCCACAACCCCCTTGTTACAAAATCCCTCTATATTGCCTATGTTCGCCCTATCCAAGAGTATGCATCGCAAGTGTGGGCTCCATATCAAGCGGTTCATATCTCTAGGATCGAAAGTGTTCAACGTCGTTTTCTGCTGTTTGCCTTTCGGGATCTCTGCGATGTTAGAAACTTTCTCACCTTGCCTCCTTACCGCGAACGTCTCGCAATCCTTAATCTTCACTCCCTAGAAAACAGAAGGAATGTCTTTGCCATCATATTCATTCACCGACTTCTTACTGGTAACACTGACTGCTCCCCCCTTTTAGATCTTATCTCCTTCAACACTAATCCCCGAAACGTAAGATCATCCCGATTTTTTTTCCTTCCTGCTCATCGTACATCATATGGTCTCAACGAACCCCTAACCCGCATGATGAGTAAGATTAACTCTGTTCCTTTTCTTTTCGACCTTAATCTTTCAAGTTCTTGTCTGAAAGTCCTCCTTTTAAACCATTTCTCATCCCTGTAGTATAATTTAGCTTTAATTAGTTTTGATTAGTTAAAGTTTAGTATGTTTAAGTTATTTTAAGCTTGTATTAAGCTAATAAATGGGGCGGTAGCCCCACCAAAATTAAAATTAAATATGGTAGGACACAGTTGGTGCAGCATCGCATCAACACAGGAGATGCAAGACCGATTCGTCAACCTGCAAGACGCCTTCCACTGGCCAAACAAGGTGAGGTTGAGGAAATGATAACAAAAATGAAGAAGGACGGTCTTATCGAAAATTCCAAAAGTCCTTGGGCGTCACCAGTGGTTCTAGTGAAAAAGAAAGACGGAAGCTCTCGTTTTTGTGTGGACTACCGAAGGCTGAACGATTTGACTAAGAAGGACAGCTATCCCCTGCCGAGAATCAGTGATACACTGGATGCCATGGAGGGGGCCCAGTGGTTCTCGAAGCTGGACTTGAAGAGTGGATATTGCCAAGTTGACATCCACTCCGATGATCGGGAAAAGACGGCGTTTTCTACAGGTAATGGGCTCTGGCAATTCAAAGTTATGCCGTTTGGGCTATGCAACGCTCCGGCAACATTCGAGCGTTTGATGGAGTGCGTTCTTCAAGGACTGACGTGGAAAGCTTGCCTAGTCTACTTGGACGATGTCATTGTTTACGTGAAGACATTTGACCAACATTGCAAGAACCTAAAAGCCGTGTTTCAGAGACTTCGAGAGGCTAACCTTAAACTGAATCCGGAAAAATGTGCACTTTTCAAAACCGAAGTTAAGTATTTGGGACACATTATCTCTTCCCAAGGAGTGAGGACTGATCCTGAAAAAGTTGACTCCGTCAAAAATTGGCCAACACCACAGGACAAACATCAACTCCGAAGCTTTCTTGGTCTTGCCACATATTACCGACGTTTTATTAAGAACTTTGCTGGAGTTGCAAAGAGTTTGCATCAGCTCACTGAAAAAGGGAAGCAGTTTAAATGGTCAGGTGAGTGTGAGAAATCTTTTCAGGAACTCAAATATCGCCTCTGTAACGCTCCAGTGCTGGCACATCCAACACCTGGCAAAACATTCATCATCGACGCGGATGCAAGCAACGTGGAAATCGGGGCGGTACTATCCCAAGTGCATGATGGCGAAGAGAAAGTGGTGGCATATTACAGCAAGGTCCTCTCGAAGCCCGAAAGAAACTACTGCGTGACCAGAAGGGAACTGGTAGCTATTATCTTGGCAACAAAGCACTTCCATAAGTACATCTATGGACAGAAATTCCTTCTGCGGACAGACCATGGTGCTCTGAACTGACTGAAGACCTTGCAAAGTGGATTGCAAGCATTGTAGGCGGCAAGAAGACAAAGAAAATATTACCGCTCAGCGACTAAGAGCTGACCCAATATGCGGATGGAGCAATGAGGAAGTGAGGACTGCTCAACAGGAGGATCCAGATATCGAACCCATTCTCGCATGGAAAGAAAATGAAGAGAAACCTGAATGGGGAGACATTTCTGACCGGAGTCCAGTTCTCAAAGCCTATTGGGCACAGTGGGACTCACTATATGTGCAAGAAGGTGTCCTCAGGCGAAGATGGGAATCCGCTGACGGTAAGTCATATGTGATGCAGCTGATCGTACCGCAATCGAAAGTCAGTGAAGTTCTTCGGGAGATGCACGACGGACCTTCTGGAGGCCACCTGAGAGTCAACAAAACACTGGAGAAGGTGCGACATCGGTTCTACTGGTTACACGCTAGAGATGACGTGGAGAAGTGGTGCCGAACATGTGACAAGTGAGCTGCAACCAAAGGACCTGGTAGGAAGATTCAAGGTAAGATGCATCAGTACAACGTTGGATCGCCTTTTGAGAGGATTGCAGTAGATGTGGCTGGGCCTTTTCCAGAGACCAACGCTGGAAACAAGTACATTCTGGTTGTAATGGACTATTTTAGCAAGTGACCTGAGGCGTATGCCATCCCAAATCAAGAAGCCAAAACGGTGGTCGACCAGGTTGTGTTTAACTGGGTGAGTAGGTTTGGCGTGCCTATGGAACTCCATCCCGACCAAGGGAGGAACTTTGAGTCAAACATCTTCCCAGGAGTGTGTGGACTGCTTGGCATTAAGAAGACGAGAACCACACCGCTTCATCCACAATCTGATGGGATGGTTGAAAGATTCAACCGGACCTTGAAAGAACACCTCACCAAGGTCGTAGGCGACTACCAAAGAGACTAGGATAGGCACGTACCGCTATTCCTGATGGCCTATAGAAGTGCAGTACATAGCTCGACAGGACAAACACCATCTGACATCCTGTTCGGGAAAACCATGCGGCTGCCCAGCGAACTTAAATTTGGATGCCCCACAGAGGAGCCACAGGACACGAACGAGTATGTGGACGACCTCAAGGAGAGACTCGCTGACATCCATAAAAGAACAAGGGAACGGATGAAAGCCTACAGCGACCGGATGAAGACACGGTACGACACAAAAGCGACAACGGCAGGATTCCAAGCAGGATATCGTGTGTGGCTTTATAATCCGCATCGTCAAAAGGGATTGTCACCGAAACTTCAGCAAAACTGGGAAGGTCCTTATACTAAGGCAAGTTAAAAGTAGTTCATTGTGACCGGCTGCATCGATATAGTGGCGAGGCTGCAGATGGAATTATTCGGGACGAACAATCTTTAGGAGGGGGCAGTGTAACGTGAACCCAACATTTAATACCAATTTCCTAATCGAAAACATTCAACCGAAAACACAAGCAGCAACACTAGTGTAAGTGTAGAAATATACTAGGAGAAAAAATGTTTGACAGCCAAAATAGTGGAGAGTGGAGACAATGTGGAAATTGCTGGAGAGTTCTAGATGAAATGTCATTCGATATATGTAAATAGCCCGCCCGAGGCAACCAGAGGGCAGTTTTGATTATAGAGAGTGATAAAGTGAAGAGTAAATTGTCTACAAGTGATAGTTCAAAAATCGAGTTGAGATCGAATAAAGTATAGATACTGAATAAAAGTGGTTGAAATAAATGGAAAAGTGAAGTTTTATTATTCGAACTAAGCGCACGTTACAATAGCAAAAATACAAACTGCAATTTTAACAAATTGTTAGACGCATTTTTGTTGGACTATAGGAATTCTATCCACGGTACAACTGGTTTTTCACCAGCTCACTCAATGTTCAATAGAGACTTAAGAACAAGGTTTGATTTACTTAACCATTTTAAAAACACAAATAAAAGTATTGCAGACAAATTAAAACAAAATGTCTTAAAAATGCAAAATAACCAAAGAAAAAATTACATCGGTAAAAAAGAAAGAAAATTGATGATTGATGATTCAGTTATGGTGAAAGATTTCACTATACCAGGGAAAGTTCAATGGATTAAAAGAAAAATCGTTCGTTTTATAGGTAAAATCATCGTTTTATAGGTTGAAATCACTTCAAAAAATAAGGTTGTTTGGAAACGTCACATAAATCAAATCACGTTTTGCTTAAACAAATGTAATCCCTGTAAAAAATACAAATTTGGCTAGTCAAAACAAAATAAACGTTAATACAAATACAAATGCTTTAAGTAGCAGACCTAGAAAAGACTGGTCAGCAACTCAAATTAAAGATAGATACCCTATAAGATCTCGTATTAATTCTGAAAAATAACTTAATTATGTTATATTTAAGACAAAATTATTTATTTATGTTCAATTTTATAAATTTTATAACTGATTAAAAATAACATGAAACTTGAAGTTTATATACAATACTTATATAATTAAATGAATTAATTGCTGGATTTAATACTGAAATTATAATAACTTTTCATTTTGTAATAGATATACATTTTTAAAAGTATATGTAATATGAAATAATATATGACCCGTGCAGTGTCGGGTTAGAATAGCACTGCAGCGCCTCCCCGCTTGTCGTAAAAGGTGACTAAAGGAACAATCATATCTAGACAACTAACATCAAAGTGAGTCTAGCGACACACATACCACCTAAAAACTCTCCCCAAGTATGCATGCAGATCCCGGGGCTTACACGACTGGAGATCACCGGTGTAGTAAAAGGGAAATCAAACTCATTAAATGGAGCATGCATGTGTCGAAAAGGATGAAAGGAAAATTTTTGAAAAATTTTGAGCATTATGGAAGTACTTGCGAACATAAGAAGCACTACCCCGCCAGGCAGTTCCATTGCTATGCATGGAGCTGATCCTGGACCGAGCAGCAATGTTCGGGTCAGAGCTATACGGATTCCGGGGGCTAGCACAGTAATGCGACGAGTTGGACGAAAATTTAGAGTTGCGAGTTGGAACGTTGGAAGTATGACTGGTAGATGTCTCGAACTCGAAGAGATGATGAGAAGGAGGCGGGTGGACATCTTGTGTGTTCAGGAAACGAAATGGCGAAACACAGCAAACAAAGCCCGTTTCTTCGATGCAAAGACCAAGGCTTACAAGATGTTCTACTATGGAACGGAACAAGGTAGGAACGGAGTCGGTATCATCCTTGCCCAAAGTTTATTTAACAGCGTGTTGACCATTTTGAAGTCCAGTGACCGTTTGATGTCTCTTAAATTGGTGATGGAAGGAAAGGTCTGGAATATAATCAGTGCATATGCTCCCCAAATAGGGTGTGAGCAGGAGGAAAAGATGCATTCTGGCTTGATTTTCATAACCTTCTTAAGAACATCCCAAAAGAGAGTATTTGTTTGTTGGAGGAGACTTGAATGGACATGTCGGGAAGACAAACGAGGATTATGAAGACTGCCATGGAGGTTCGGGATTCGTCATCAGGAACACTCCTGGTGAAAATATTTTAAATATGTGCAAGTCATACGGTCTAATCGTACTAAATACCATGTTCATCAAACAAGACCGACACCTTATCACTTACAGCAGTGGAGGAAATGAAACCCAGATTGATTACCATCTGGTAACCAATTACATGAAATCTCGGGTGAAAGACTGCAAAGTGATACTAGGAGAAGCTGCCGCTCAACAACACGGTCTTCTTTTAACAGAATTTTTTACGGATGCGGTGAAGGAAGTCAAACAAACAAAGGCTCCTAGAAGAATCAAGTGGTACAATCTGGAGAAAACCAAAGGACAGCAATTCATTTCGTATATGCAAAGTCAGCTGTGTAATACCATCGACGCAGTTTCAAATGCAATCACGGCACAGAATATGTGGGATCGCCTACAACGAACCTGCTTAGAGAGAGCCAAATCACTGTTAGGAGTCTCAAAAGGACACCACCAACAAGCTAAAGAAACCTGGTGGTGGGATGATGAAGCTAAAGCAGTGATTAGAAAGAAGAAAGCAGCTTTCCAAGCTTGGTCGAAGTGCCCCTCAAGAAATACAAATGAAAAAGCGCGTTTCAGAATGGAATACAAGGGCTGCAGAAAAGAAGCGAAGAAGAAGTGCGCCCAACTTCAAGCAAAAAGCACGGAGGGCCTGTATCGAGAGCTGGAAGAAATTTCTGCCCCAGCTGCTGAAGCAAATCAGGCAATCCAAGAGCTAAGACAAAGCAACTTGAATAAGGGAGCAACCATTTTCAAAATAGCCGCTCAGAGAAGGAGAAATGCGCAGGAGATTCGTTCGCCGAAGTTCATCAATGATGCTCAAGGAGTGTTACTTGTGGATGACGACAAAATTCTTCACAGGTGGCGACAGTATTATGATGATCTTTTGAATGAACAGTTTCCTCGGCGCCACTTTCCAACAGCTGCACCTAACTTTACGGAAGTATCCGACGTCACAGTCGAAGAAGTTAGGGAGGCAGTTAAGAACTCCAAAAAAGGCAAAGCGATTGGGCCAGACGAGGTACCATATGAGTTTTGGAAAAATATGGGAGACATCGGGTTAAGATAGCTCACGATTCTCATCTCCAAACTTATAAGAGGTGACAGTTTGCCTAATCAATGGAGGGAAAGTTTTCTTCTTCCAATGTACAAGGGAAATGGAGATACCAGAAGCTGTGACAACTATCGTTCGATCAAGTTGATGTCCCACACTATGAAGGCTGTCTGATGACCAATGCGGGTTTGTCGCGGGTAAGTCAACTACAGACGCAATCCAAAGTATAAGGATCATTATGGAAAAACACCGAGATGCCTTAGAGGATTTGCATATTGTGTTGGTTGACTTCGAAAAGGCATTCGATCGACAACCACGAGATCTGATATGGGTGGCCCTCAGACACCGAGGAGTTCCTGAAGCCTATGTGCGAATAATTATGGACATGTACGAGGGAGCAGTTACAAAAGTGAGATGCCCAGCTGGAGTCACCGAAGAATTCCAAATAACAGTAGGTGTACATCAGGGAAGTGTCTTGAGTCCGCTGCTCTTTATTGCTGTTCTGGATTATTTGCTCGAAGGAAAAGTAACAGACAATAAAGTACAACAATTATTCTTTGCTGACGATGGAGCCATCATAAGCGAGGATCCTACATCCCTGCAACGAGCACTTGACGTTTGGATTGATGTTCTGGAAGGAAATGGGTACCGTATTAGCGCTAAAAAGACTGAATACCTGTGGTCTGTTCCTTTATTCTTGGATGTTACGCGATGTAACATCCGGTAACATTATGTCGTTCCTAAATGCAAAAAAGTTACGCGATGTAACATCGATGTCGTTCCTAAATGCAATGTTGAAGTGTCAGAATGTTACGTTTCGTAACTTTTTCCAACTCATCTCTGGGACTTGAGTTTCGATGTTGATCTGTCAAACCCCTCTAAAATTGTTGTTGCTCAGATTTGTGTTTGGTTTTTTTTTCATTAATCTTTAAAAATTCTGTAAGCAGTTATTAATTTTCAATCTTGTTCATTTCAGAATTCTTTTTTCTTCATCAAAAACATGTTTCTTTTATCTGGTTTTATATTTTAAGACATACTGTTGTGATTGTGACAACAATATGAATGAATTCGGAATCACAATTCTAATAAACGATGACAACTCAAATATGAAAACGCATCATATTTCAACAACTGAACAACGAGTTCAACAGCACCGATGCACGAACGCAGGTCATATCAAATTTATTATTTCTCACAAATTGCACTTTCTGTCTTCTAGGCAATTTGATTTTTGTATTTCCTAAGCCAAACTAAGTTACGCGTAAGCGTTTAATTAGTATAAAAGAAGAATATTATTTGAATAAAAGGCACTTGCAGTTAGAACGGCAATCAAACTAGTGTTTTTTCTCATTAAGTTCTCCCCACCAGCGGTAAAGAACGGTTTGATAAAGTTATTGAGTGCATGCTATTAATATCCCCCCACCAGTGGTAAGGTGTTAATAGTAGGTCCTCAACACATACTTTATTCTTATTTTTGACAGACCAACAAAGTGTAACATCGAGTCGTTCCTAAATGCAATCATGATTTTGTAACAAAGTCAAACATACACAACAACAGCGATGATTTTGACACTACAGCATCGCGTAACATCGAAGCTATTTAGGAACGCAGTACTGTGCTGCCCTTTTTCAGATCCAGACAAGCCTATTCCAGACATTTATTTGAATGGAAATGTGCTTCCCAAGTGTGAAAAGTTTAAATATCTGGGATCTATGATCAATAGTGAAGCAACTTGTGATGACGACATCAATCATCGAGTAAGCGTAGGGTGGATGAAGTGGCGAGAAAACTCCGCTATCTTTTGTGATCGAAAAATGCCCCCTAAGTTGAAGGGAAGACTCTACACAGCAGTTGTCCGTCCAGCTCTGACATACGGTTCACAATGTTGGACAATGTACAAAAAGTATGAGAGCAAATTGACGGCAGGTGAAATGAAGATGCTTCGGATGACAGCAGGAGTAACAAAGCTTGATCGAATTAAAAGTACTAAGGTCCGTGGAAGCCTTCATGTCAAAAATACCATCTTGGACAAAATTCAGCTCAGTTGGTATTGTCATATTCAAAGGAGAGATCCGCAGAACCCCGTCCAAAAGGCAATATCGTACAACGTTTTAACAAATTTGCGACGGAAAAGAAAAGGCAGGCCAAAACACACCTGGTACAAGCAAATGCAAAAACAGCAGCATTTGGTTGGCCTCAGACATAGAACAATCCAAAACCGGGAGGCTTGCCGACACTTTCTGAGGTCAACGCGGCGTACCCCACAGGCGGATCACTAGTGTGAAGCGGAAAAGAGGGAGAGTTGTGACCGCTTCAAGATCACTACTCGTAACGCCGGATATGAAAAAGAAGAAAAAATGTAATATGAAATAAGCGAATTACGGGGGATTTTGTAGCGTTTATAAATGCATATGCTAACTCTGTCATACGTATTGGACAATGCACCTACTACTTTGACTCTCGCTACTGTATGCAAGCAAACTTACAAGCGCCAGTCTAATGTATGCCATCAACTAATTCGCTCATTATATTGATCAATAAAGAATATGTAATAAAGTAAGAATGTGTTATCATTTATGTGGATACACCATACGACTAAATGATTGAATGAGTCTATAAACTTTTTATACTCCGAGTATTTTCCGCTAGATCTACCAAACGTTGTTTAGGGAGACGACTTCTTGAAAGTACAGGAACACTATTAAATGTTATATCTGCAAAACTACACCTGCTGGCCTGGCAGGCAGCTCCCAAAAGCGAAAGAATTGTTGTTTTTGCAGTTACATACAAATTTTCGATATCACCTCGACGAATATTGTCAATGATTCGATCTGTGTTTGATCAACTAAATTTTGTTTGAAGTAAGACTCCAAGATTCCTAGGCGACATTCGAGTTCAGTTTGCGTTAACACATTGGTAGTTGATTCCACTAAATTTTTTATACGAGTTATGTTTCCCTTAGTAGAAGCTCTTTGTTGCTTTAAGTCTTCAAGGGTCTGTTTGGTTGCCATTGCAAATACCAAAACACTTTCAAGCAACAACAGCACAATCCAACGATAAATGAAATGCTTTTAACTGCAATCTGATTTGAATCTGAATTCAATTAATGATAGAGTAGCATTCGACAACGCTTTTCGAAACCAACCAATTTAAATACTATTTGTGTTCATCCAACGATTGAGGCCAATGAAGTATAGATTATTTAACATGAGTTCTATAATTTAAATAACTAACTTTGATTAAATTATTTTTGTGCAATTCAACGACGAAAGTCCAATCAATTTTCCTTCGTGCATTAATCATGTAGAAAGATCTCCCGCGACGACGACGACGAAAAAAATCTTATGAGCTTGAGCGAATGATGTGTGGGCGAAATGAAGATCGATGCATTGAAGTTATGTATGTATGCTGATTTCCTTTTTTTTTGCTGCTTCTGCAACCATATGCAAGAAGCGAGCAATCAACGAGAACACGAAATAAAGAAGCGAAAAACGACGATTAAGGCAATGATGTGGTTTTGGGTGGTGGCGGTTATGCAAAAATTGGTTTTGAGGGAGAGGATAATGACTGTGTGTGGGTGTGTATTGGACACATTTGGTGGATCGTAAGTACTCTTTTGTGGATTATAACTAAAATTTTGCAGCGATCGCACTATGATGTAAGCGTCGATCTGCCGATCAAAATTGAAACGATCGATAGACTATGATTTTGATATACGGCTAATGGGCTTTTATGTTTTAAATAGCGAAAACGAAATCGTTGCTTTACTTTATAAATTAAACGGCGATGGCGAAATATGTTGTTCGTTTAATTATATGATTGTATTTTAAACAATATAATTTAATTTTAGGTCTGTTTTATCTCGAAGGTGCGTTTTGGCACTAATTTCAATTTGATGTAGTTAAGCAATAGGAACGCACATTAAGGTAAAACTTAGACCACACATACCCCATTCAAAGATATACTTATCTCCCACAATTTCTCTGTAGTTCTATTAGGTTGATGGTACTTCGGGACGTCAACTGCGTTTTTTCCTGGTTGGTTCTATTTCTTTTTAGCTCTTAACCTACACCATGCAATCGCGAAACCGAAACCGACACGAGACGAGAACTATGCATGGTTAGATTAAATGTTCAATGTCAATGTTTGCAGCTACAGTTCCTAATTCTTTAACACCGAATAGATTATATGTTCTCACAAGTTTAAACTGTTTTTCTTTTCCGGAGTGCGATATGTAATATGTACCACTTTAAGCACAGTATTTAGTGTTCACAAAAAAATAGCCTTTTTTGACTAGGTTTTTTAAAAACGATTCTTTTTGTGACTATGTAGGTAATTTATGCAAAACACGTTGGGCGCCAAAATGTACGGTCACGAAATAACTTGACCGTCAACCTGGGATCTCTTTTAATTCCCTGTTTAGCAAAGGGGTAGGAAGATCTTAGTTGACGCGCTGACCGATTGCCAGCGGTTGCGAATTACGACAAAGAAAAAGCGAAAGTCGACGAAAGAAAACGCAGTTATTTGCTCGTGAGGGTTGGTACAATACAAATATACAATACAATGGTATGTTTATTCGATTTCTCTTCTATTTGTGCAGAAAATTCACGTGACTATAGATTAATGCTTAGAGCGAATTCAAAATCTAGAAAATATGGCGACTGGTATAACTTGAGCGCCAGATTTAAATATAATGATGTTAAGCTTCAACAAACCCCTTTCCGAACACAAGTACACCTACTAAAATTTTTTTTTTCTCAGTCACATAAATTCATTGCTCTACATTTCATAACGCACACATTCACATGTTATCAGCCAAGAAGCAAATCACACAACACCAAAGTGTTTAAAAATGGTGACACAGTTAAACTCCATATTCATTAATGAAAACAAAGTGCCAACCCATTAATAACGGTATGTACTTGTGATGAAGTGTCCGAGGTATTAGGTGTGGCAGGAATGTTGTGTCCGATCTCCGATGTATAAAATATGTGCGAAGTTATTATATGCGATGGTATTGGGTGCACAGGCATTGGTTGCGTCCACCCCAAAATTTAAATATGCCAATAATTTTTTAATTTTTAATAATTAAATATGGGAGAAATTGACCTATGACAATTGTGACAAATAAAGAATTTCCTTCAAAATACATGTCTTTATATATTTGTACAATATTATATATTATAGTTGTCGGCTATCTGCCGACCATATTTTTGATTAATTTATTACAAATAAATCAAAGGTTTACAAATTATTTTAATTACATTGCGTTGATGAACAAGTCAAGTACAAACGATTACAATAGGTCATTTTCATGAACCTTAAACAACCATCTCCCACGGGTTCAGAAAACGATTACACACTTCAAATGGTTTATTTAAAGCTCACAGAATTGGAAAAAACTAACTGCAGCTTTCTAGAGCAAATAAATGGCCTTCGTTCTGATAATGCAGCCCTACAAACTAAAGTAAACATTTTGGAAAGTAAGTTAAATTGGCAAAAGCAACTTTCACTTATCAAAGACATTGAAATTATTGGTATTTCTCATGTCAACAATACTAATTGTGTGGCGAAGGCAACAGAGATTTTCTCGAAAGCCCTAAGCATAGATGTAAGCAATAATCCTAACTAATATTATAAATGTGAAAGTCACTCTGTCTGTCCGGCTTTCTATGTTACCGTCTCCTGCCCAAACTACGTAACTGATTTAAATGAAATTTTGTACAGAGATAGTCTAGATTCTGAAGAAGGACATAGGCTATACATTTTATCCCTATATTCCCACGGGAATGGGAACGTATACGGGAACTTAGAAACTACAACACCGATTTCAAAAATTTTTCCACCGATAGAATGCTTCACTATCCCAGTAACATAAACTTTAATTCATCCTCATATTCCTACGGGAACGGGAGTCCTTACAAATATAATAAATGTGAAATAAGCCCTGTCTGTTCGTCGTTCTATGTTACCATCTCCCGCCATAACTAATAAACCGATTTAAATGAAATTTTGTACATAGATTGTTCTGACCTAAAAGACGGATATAGGCCGTATTTCATTGGAATTTTCCCACGGGAACCGGTCCTCACTATTATTATAAATGCAGAAGTAGCTCTGTCTGTTCACTTTTTTATGTTACCATCTCTTGCTCAAACTAATGAACAGATTAAAATTAATTTTTGTATAAAGATTGTTCAGAACCTGAGGAAGGACATAGGCTTTTTATTTTATCCCTATATTCCCACGGGAACGGGAACGTATACGGGAACTAAGAAACAACAACACCGATTTCAAAAAATTTTCCACCGTAAGAATGCTACACTATCCCTGAATAACATAAACTTTAATTCATCCACATATTCCTACGGGAACGGGAGCCGTTTCTAATATAAAAAGTGTGAAAGTAGCTCTGTCTGTCCGTCGTTCTATGTTACCATCTCCCGCCCAAACTAATAAACCGATTTAAATTATATTTTATCCCTATATTCCCACGGGATAGGGAACGTATACGGGAACTTTAACACTACATCACCGATTTCAGGAACTCTTCCACCGTTGGAATGCTCCATAGTCCCCGAGCAACATAAACTTTTACTCATCCCCATATTCCTTATGGGAATGGTCACCATGTTTCCACGGGAGCGGGAGACTTTACTAATATTATAAGTCCGAAGTAAAATGTGTCTTTCAATTTCTCTTTGTTATCAAAAACCGCCCAAACTATTGAACCTATTTATATGAATTTTCGTTCAGAGATAGTAGATAGTCTAGAACCTGAGGATGGACATATATGTTGTGCAATATGTTTTATCCCTGTATTTCCATGGGAACGGGAGCTTGGAAAATACAGCACACATTTCAAAAAATGTCCACAGTTAATACTACACTATTCCCGAGTAATATAAACTTTAAGTCATCCTCCGGAAACGGCCCTCATATTCCCACGGGAATAGAAGACTTTAGTAACATTATAAATCCGAAATTAACTCTGTCTGTCTGTTTTTCTTTGTTTATATTTACCGCCCAAACTATTAAACCGATTTATATGAATTTCGGTACAGAGATAGTCTAGAACCCGAAGATGGACCTCCTTACTAATATTACAAACCCAAAATTAACTCTGTCTGTTCGTGTTTCTTTGTTACCATCTCCCACCCAGACCACTGATCCGATTTAAATGGAATTTTATTCAGAGATAGCCTAGAGCCTGAGGAAGGACATGTGCTTAATAAGTAACCCCTATTTCTACGGGATCGACACCGTAAACGGGAACGTAAAAACTGCTGTTCTATGTTACCATCCCCCGCCCAAACTAATAAACCGATTTAAATTAATTTTTGTACAAAGATTGTTCTGAACTAAAAGACGGACAAAGGCTATATTTTATTCGAATATTCCCACGGGAACCGGTCCTCACTATTATTATAAACGCAAAAGTAGCTCTGTCTGTTCACCTTTCTATGTTACCATCTCCCGCTCAAACTAATGAACAGATTAAAATGATTTTTTGAACAAAGTTTGTTCAGAACCTTAGGCATGATATAGGCTTTATGTTTTATCCCTATATTCCCACGGGAACGGGAACGTATTAGGGAACTTAGAAACTACAACACCGATTTCAAAAATTTTTCCACCGTAAGAATGCTTCACTATCCCTGAATAACATAAACTTTAATTCATCCACATATTCCTACGGGAACGGGAGTCGTTTCTAATATAAAAAGTGTGAAAGTAGCTCTGTCTGTCCGTCGTTCTATGTTACCATCTCCCGCCCAAACTAATAAACTGATTTAAATGAAATTTTGCACAAAGATTGTTCAGAAGCTGAAGAAGGACATAGGCTATTTATTTTTCCCCTATATTCCCACGGGAGCAGGAACGTATACGGGAACTTTGACACTACAGCACCGATTCCAAAAATTCTTCCACCGTTGGAATGCTCCATAGTCCCGGAGTAGCATTAACTTCAACTCATCCACATATTCCCACCAAAACAGTCTCCTTATTCCCATGGGAACCGGAGTTCTTACTAATATTGAAAATGCAAATGTAGCTATATCGGTATGTTTTTCGTATGTCACCCGTTCAAACTGCTGAACAGATTTTATTAAATTAGCTACAGAGATGGTTTAGAACATGCGGAAAAACTACGGTCTCAAAAGTACTTTTAACAGGGCTACAAGGTGTTGAAATAGGGGATGAATGTTTGTTTTTGGACATACCGCCATTTTTAAGGCTAGAAGTTTCAAAAAAATGTTTAATGCTCTTGATCCTAATCCTAAATTTTTTTTTTTTTTTTTTTTTTTTTTTTTTTTTTTTTTTTTTTTTTTTTTTTTTTTTTTTTTTTTTTTTTTTTTTTGACTTGACTTGACTTGACTTGACTGTACGCCCGAAGTTGGGCTCAAGGTAAAACTGATGAGCATTCCTAGCGAGGCGAGTGTTGCGGCTAAATTGTTTCAGGGGAGGAATGCAACTGGCTACTTCACTAGAGCACTGTTTGTGGAAAAAGCGATAAAAGAGAGAGAGACAGGCAACGTTTCGACGATGTTCAAGAGAATCAATCGATTCTACGATTGAACTATCACCTTTCAATTTTAACGCTCTGTTTTGTACCCTATCGAGTAGGCGCAAAGATGTTTGAGAAGCACCTGACCAGATATGAGAGTTATACTCCAGTTTTGGGCGGATGAAGGCCTTATAAATTGTAGCCAGATCAGAGGGGGTGAAGAACTTCCTGCATCTTCTCAAGAAACCTAAGCATTTAGCAGCGTTTTTGGCGACTTCAAATATGTGGTCGTTCCAACGAAGATCATCGTTTACACACATACCAAGTACTGACAGCTTTTCGGTTTCTTCGATGCAGGTACCATTCATGGATAAAGGCAATGGGGGAATGTTAAGCTTCAACGACAAGAGACAGCATTGAGTTTTCGAAGCATTGAATTCTACTCGGTTTTTACTACCCCATGCAACAATGCTGTCAAGGTCAGAATTCAATGAGCTTATCATACGCAACCGTTCCAGTTCCACATCCGAAGAGCAGGGACGTGAATTTGGGAACGAATATGAGAAGCTGAGGGTCGAGTCGTCAGCAAAACAGTTAAGCGGAATCCTAAATAATATTATAAATGTGAAAGTAACTCTGTCTTTCCGACATTCTATGTTACCGTCTCCCGCCCAAACTACTAAACTGATTGCTATGGAATTTTGTAAAAAGAAAGTCTAGAACCTGAGGAAGCACATAGGCTATATATTTTATCCCTAAGTTTCCACGGGAACGGGAACTTATACGGGAAATTAGAGGCTACAGCACCAATTTCGAAAATTCTTCCATCGTTAGAATGCTACATCATCCCCGAGTATTATAAACATTTATTCATCCCCATATTCATACGGGAACCGTCACCATATTCCCACGGGAATGGGAGTCTTTACTAATCTATTTTTATTTGTTATCAAAAACCGCCCAGACTTTTAAACCTATTTATATGAATTTTTGTACAGAGATATAGTCTTGAGCCTGAAGATGGACATAGAGTATTTATGTTATCCCTGTATTCCCACAAGAACGCAAACGTAAACGGGAAGCTTGAAACTACTGAACTGATTTTAAGAACTATTTCCCTGTTAATATGCTACACTATCTGAAAGTAACATAAACTTTAATTGATCCCCATATTCCCATGGGAACGGAAGTACTTACTTACATTATAGACCCGAAATCAACTCCGTTTGTCTGTTTTTCTTTGTTATCATCTAATTGCCATCTAATCGCCCAAACTATTGAACCGATTTGTATGAATTTTGGCGCAGATATAGTTTTGAGCCTGAAGAAGGACATGGGCTGTATTTGTTATCCCAATGTTCCTACGGGAACGGCAACGTAAACGGGAACCTTGAAGCTACTGGACCGATTTCAAAAGTTCTGTCACCGTGAGGTGACTTCTGTCAAATTGTCGATAACACAGTTGACCTGAGAAGAAATGTCTATCTTGATCTTCAATCGGTAGTGACTGTATGAAAAGTCGATTTAGGCGCCGACTAATGAGATAGTTAACCATATAAACTAATAAGTTATGTTTGAAGTATTGGGGGATGTTGTCGAATATCTATCAGTAGACTATACTATAGACACTAAGCAAGTCACATCATACCCTATAGAGTTTCTTAAATTCATTCGAATTATCAGAAGTGGCTGCACGTTTGTGTTCCAGAGCCAATAATGAGTAATCTAAAACTGTACACAGCTACAAATTACACATCTGGGATGCGGCTTTATAAAAGATTTAATAATGACTGAAACAGCGAAAGGAGAAAACTATTGATTCCCCGTATTTCTTTAATTCCCACTGATTTGTCATTTTAGTTTAAAAGAGTGTATCAAACTCGCAAAACCTTTTAAATTGACAAAAAATGGAAAAGTAAGAACGTCGTGTGCGAAAATGTATTGAAATAAAATAATAAAGCAAAAGTTTACCTAAGTGCACGTGTCTTATTTGCGAAATAAGTAGCCTAAAAATTGAAAATGCTGCCGAAAGTCACTTTTCCACGCAGACGAAGTCGCGGGCACAGCTAGTATTTATATATTTTATTAAAGAAATTAGCTACACTGCCGGTATCAACGTCAACTTCCGAAAGAACATTCTCCAGTTTAAAGAGAATATAAACAAATAAGCATGATCAACGATTCAACTGTCAAAAGTGAAAGTTTAAAATTTATTTGCTCATACAAAAAGTTAATTTTTTTAATTAAATTTCCTATTTTCAACAAAAACTTCATAAAGTAGCTCTTTTTGCCTTTTTTATTCATACAACACAAAATTCGTTTGTTACAACATAAGGTACGAAGTTTTTTCACTGATTTTACTATCGCCAAAAGCCATTTTCGTCGTTACGGTATTGTCCTTATGAACCATAATCGTAAAAAACGAAATTAAAACGAAACTTCTCCCGAACTGAACACCAGTAGCAAAAAAACTCTTCATCTGCAAACGAATTTAAGATGGCAGTAGGTAATCTATCAATCGATGCATTGAAAGGCATCCTCAATGATATCTTTGCCGAAAAGCTAAAAGATCTTGCTACAAGGGATGATCTAAAGAATCTCTACAGCCAAATAAATTCTCTGAAAGAAGAAAACTTGCAACTCAACAATCAACTTCATGTGATGTCGGAAAGATGCGAGCTTCTGGAAAATCAACTAGAATTCTTATCACGTAAGGCCAACGAATGCTCCATTGTTGTACACCTTCCCATAAACGCAGAAACCAATGCAACTCAATTTGCTATACAAAGTTGCAAGGGTCTTCTTAAGCTACAGGAAAGTGATAGTTTTCACATAAAAAAAAAAACCCGTGAAATTCACAACAACAACGCGCAACGGGGAACTGTTGTTCTAGAGCTTCTCTCGGCAGAAATCGTAGACAAGATTATAGCCGCGGCGCACCATCTTAAAAACTCGGGCATCAGTATCTTTCGGGAGCAATCACTTTTATATAGAAAAAAGAGGCAAACACTATTGCGATTCCGCAGCAAACTTCTCGAAATTAATCCGAAAGTGAAAATTATTGTCAAAGGCGACAAAATGTAAATAATAATGTCAGAAGTTCTACGGAGTTGACATTTATCAAGCAGATTTTTGGATTTTGGTGACAGATCGTCTGAATTCTTTGACTGCGGCGAGGGAGCGAAATTTGCACCAACTTCGATCTCGCCATCTTCTTTACCATCTTCCTCTCAACCGATGATAGCGCCACCTGTGAGTCAACATTCACAAGTAGTAAAGGGGTGTTCCCAATAGGAAGAATCTGTCTTCTGCCATAATATTAAAATTAACAATAATGCTGGGTTAACATGCATCTGCAACTGCGGAAGTGCAGAAAAGTAAAGCGAGACGGATGAAGATTACAAAGCACAAAAGTTAAAAAGAGAGACGAATAGGATTATAGGTTAGGTTAAAATGGCTGCCAGGAAAACAACTGACACACTTAGACCAGTATTAGGTCCATTGTGATACCATAATAAGTTAAGTGAGGAAACACCACACTTAACAGAACCATTTGGAGCTTTTGATAAAGCGAAAAAGATGCAGGATATCTGTGTTTGCCAGATCGTTTAGATCATCGAGGAAATATTTTCCTAGATGCCGTTTTCTTTTTGAGGAGAGTGCAGGACATGAGCAGAGGAGGTGTTGAATAGTCTCCTCCTCCTCCTCATCTAGGCAACTTCTGCAGAAGTCATTAGAGGGAACGCCGAGTCTTATGGCGTGTCTTCCTATCAGACAATGTCCGGTGATGACATTTATTACGGAGCTAAAGTGCAATCTGGTTATGGATAGCAAATGTCTTGTGCGTTTTGGATCTAGTCCTGGCCATAATTGTTTTGTTGCCACACACGTGGTGATACTATTCCACCAATGAATAGGATTATGGTTGCAGATGCAACCATAACTAAGGAGGTTCGTTCCCTCTCTATCAGACAAGTATGAATTTTACATCTTGTGTCTTTTTCCGATTTTCATCTGCACTTGCAGATGCATGTAAATCCACCATAATTTACAAACTTTAAAAATTTTATCGTATAATATTACAGGTCTTAGAAGTAAGCTTATACAGCCTGATTTCTTTAACTTTATACAAGATTTCGATGTTATAATTTTATTTGAAACTTTTAAAGAGGAAAAACACGAAAATGATTGTATAAAATATTTCAAAAATTTCAAAATAATGTGTTCACCAGCAACTAGAACAAACGTCCACGGTAGAGCTAGTGGAGGAATTTTATGTGGTGTCAAGAAAACTATAAATAGCAATTTTGTCAATCTTATTTGTTTAGAAAATAGAAAAATTTTTCACATTTTTAATGATAATTTAAAATACTCAATAATTCCGGTGTACTTAAACTGTAATAACTGCCAGAGTGACTTTGATTGCTTAATTGATTACGTGAATAACGATAATCTGGAGAACATTATGATCATTGGAGACCTAAACGCACGTATTGGGAGATATCAGAATCCTCCAAATAATGAATTACGGTCGCAAAACGTACTTAATTTTGCTAGAAACTCCAAAGATGAACAGTTTAATAGGAACGGACGACTTCTAACCGAATTCTTTGAAAACTTTGGACTGTTTGTACTGAATGGTGCGACTACAGGTGACGAACATGGAGAATTTACCTTTATCAGCGGACAAGGACAATCAGTGATCGATATTTGCGCAGTTTCAACAGGGTGGCTAAATACAACCCCGAACTTCAAAGTCGGCATAGCGAACTTCTCTTATGGTTTGATAATGATTGCAAGAAGCTACGCAGCCTATCATTTGTGTATCTCAAACTATTTCGATCCACAAATGCATTGTTTTTCAAATGTATTTACCTCCACGTTAATAAGGAGTACAAAACTTTATGCTCAGCAAAAAGAAGAGATTACAATACTTGTCTAGCGAAGAAGCTCGTAAATTGTAAAAACTCAAAAGTTTTCTGGGATAATATTCGCAAGCTAGGAGGACGTTGTCGACATTCGGTGAATACTCTCGCAGCTGAGACACTAGCGACTCATTTTAAAACGCTTTTGTCGGCTGACGTGAATCTCCATACTTTCTCTTATGCTCTACCCAACTTTATTGTCGATGAACTGGATGGTCCAATACTATAACGTGAACTGGAATCAACTTTACAAAAAATGAAAAATAATAAAACACCTGGTATCGATGGAATTCCAGTAGAATTTTACAAAAATGGCACTGAGCAATTGAAAAATTATCTTCTACTATACTTCTACCGATTATATGATGAGTCTCATGTTCCAAACAATCTAAACAAAGCAGTTATTTTTGCAATCTATAAGAGTGGAGATGTGAACCAGCCAGAGAACTATAGAGGCATATCTATTCTTAGCTCACTAAGGAAGATCTTCACTTCAATACTCTACGAAAGGCTGACCAGTTGGATTGGGAACAAAAACCTTCTCAGTATGTTCCAAGCCGGTTTTCGAGCGGGTTACTAAACGTTGGACCATATATTTGCGTTAACAAGTATTGCCAAGAAGTCGATTGATAAAAAGAAAAAAATTATACGCTTGCTTCGTTGACTTCAAAGCTGCATTTGATAAGGTGAATAGACATGCATTGTTGTACAAGCATTCTATGCTTGGAATCTCTCGGAAATTCTTGCAGCTATACTTCAACTTCCTTATCTCGTCAACTGCTTCGGTGTGGGATGGGTCGCAACTGTCAGATTGGTTTGAAACGACAGCAGGTGTCCCGCAAGGCTGCATTTAAGCCCAATCCTGTTTGCTTTATTTATTGATGATATTTCCGATGTTCTTCCAGGAGGAATACCTTCTGCCGACATTCAAGTAAAAGTATTGCTCTATGCTGATGACCAGGGATAGGATTTTACTAACTTTGCCTTTCTTTTTGGTTAAACGGAATATGAAATAGACTTTCGACAAACATGTTTCAAGCCCTGGTGATTGCAAATATATGTACAGTCAAACCTGGATAGGTGAGAACTGGATAAGTGAGAAAACTCTATAAGTGAGAGTAATAGCCACGACCCGACATTTTAAGCTCCCAAAACCTCTATTAGCGAGAAACAGAAACCTCCGTAAGAGAGAGTCGTTTTTCCCTCATTGACCTCCGTAAGTGAGATTGTTACTTAACTATACCTCTCTAAGCGACAGTCGAGCAAACAAATTTAACATCTGCTATCTTATGACTAGTTCTTAACTTTCGTAAAACTTTCTACCATTGTTTTTGTATTGTTTTTTCGTCAATATTGTACCCATTCTATTTCGTGGAACTAAAAAATTTTTGTTATTTTATCGCATTCTTTTCCTATGGACACGTGTCCCTGTGTTTATGTAATTTAATCATTACAGTAATCCCCGGATAAATACCCCCCGCTTAGTTGCGTTACCCGTTTAATTGACCTGAATCCTAGGCAATAAAAAGATCACATAAGAAATATACATAAAATTTCCCGTTTAAATGTATTCCGCTTAATTGCGTTTCCCGGTTAAATGGTCCAAAAATCAAAAATCTTTTTTCAATTTGAAGCAAAATTGCCCGGTTAATTGAACGAAAAAAACCAAATCATTGAAGTCACTTTTTGCTTACACCTTAAATGATTGATGATGAATTGGTCGCATTGTTGCGCGCCTACAAGTTAATAGTCAAATTGACATGACTTAAGTCGTTGTGAGATTTTTTACTCTCTCGTGAGCACTCTCTTTTGTGCACTGCTACGAAAAATCGCTGTGCTGGAACAGGATTAGACTGACTTTCACCGAATTTCGGTGATTTTCGAGCGAATTTTCAGTAAAGAAACACACCAATTTATTATTAGGTTTGTTCGTTAAAACCCTGGGGTCGCCACAAAGCGTTTTTTTGAGAAACCTAAGGTCGCCCTGAATGTCAAATTGAGTGTTTTTTAGCCCTGGGGTTGACCTGGGTTTTCCCTCAACTCACCCTAGGTTTTTGCTGTGGCGAGTTGAGGGCTGTCAAATGGCATGTATTTTTATTCAAATGACAGGGATGTGTGGTGATTTTGTGGCCTTGCGTTTTTTGAGAATTGGAAAACCCAGGTTTTTTTGACAACTCATAAGATTGTCAAGAAAACTTTGGTCAACCTTGGGTAAAGTTCAACGAACGAGCCTATTGTTTGCTGAAACATCAGAGTTTAGCGACTGCAAATTAAAATCTTGAAAATGTGTAAGGAAACAATGCAGGTGAAAATTACAGATTCTTACCATGATATAATGTTCTAGCCAAATAAAAAGCAAATCTGACTAATTCCCTCTTGTACGCTTGCTAAAGATATACGCACGGATTATGTACCAATTCATAATTTATGTGTTGTGTACATTATGAAAAATTGTTCCTTTTCAATCATTCCTAGGCTGAAATTGTTTTGTTCTTTTTTTATGTCTTACCATTATATGTTAATTTTCCGTTCAATAAAATTTTGATTTTCATTAAAAAGGTTCTTCTTGACTTTCTTGCCAAAGTCGTAAAAAAAATCGCTTTATTGTGTTTTCATTTCAATTAAGCGGGGTTTTTCTAAATGGGACAGCAGATCAATTAAGCGGGATTCTTTTAATTGCGTTCCCCTGTTAAATGCGTCTAAAGTTGTGCATTTAAGGTGACGCAATTAACCGGGGAGCACTGTATTACATATTAACTACATTCGTTCTTGCTGTCACTTGTTATTGCTGCGTACCTCTATAAGTGAGAAACGCTACCCATGTACCTTAATTAGCGAGAAAATCGGGTTAGTGAGGAACCTCTATAAGCGAGAATGAGATTGTGCTCCTTTGAAATCTCGCTTATCCAGGTTTGAATGTATTTTATTTTGCCTTTTTTTGCCTTTTCATACCATAATTGCCTTTTTTTGCATTTCTTCGCCATTGTTGCCTTTTTCTGCCTTTTTTGCTTTTTTATGAAAGTTTGTTAAGAAATATCTAATAATTAGTTTACCGTCGCAAATTTTGCATTAAAACTAACAACACTTACTCTTCTATTCAAAATTTAAATAACGGCATCCCCCAAGGATCGCCACTGTCAGTAACCTTATTCATAATAGCTTTTAATGAAATAAGTAGAATATCCCGCATAAACTCACAAATAAGACACATTCTTTATGCTGATGACTTGATCTTGTTTTCCAAATTAAAAGACTTAGAAAGTCTAGCAACTATCTTTTCAAAAATAATTAAAAATCTATCCGAATGGGGCCAGAAATCGGGCCCAAATATTTCATTTGATAAATGTGAATTCTTACATATTTGCAAAAAACATAAATGTCAAAAAAATATTCAAGAAGTGAAGTTCAATAACAATATTATCAAAAATGTAAATTACTCTAAGATCCTAGGCATTATATTTGACACCAAATATAGTTTTAAGGAACATTGTATTAGTCTAAGAAAAAGCCTCACTACCAGGGTGAACTTAGTAAAGTATCTTTCCTCAAAAACAAGCAATTGCAATGTTAACACTACCCTTAGTATCGTTAAGTCAATTATATTATCTAAAATCGATTACGGCCTACCTATCTACGGGAAATGTTCAAAACCGTCTCTGCAACTAGTTTCAACACCTTACCAGACCGCCGTTAGAACCTGTCTAGGAGCTTTCCGAACAACACCAATCAAAAACATCTTAACAGAAGCAGGACTTCCTAATTTAACAGACAGAATTGAATATTTAACCTGGCAAATCATCCCGAAAGCATTTTCACCCTTCACATCACCTGTTCACAACGATATTAAAAACTTGTTAAAACGCAAAAAAATACCGAAATACCCCTCAGCTCTACATAAATCATTGCGCTCGGCAGTAAATTTAAACATCCCTATCAAAAGTAATAGGCCAAGAATCAACCTCCCTCCATGGAATCTTCCAAATAATTCCACAATCACCCATCTCGAAAAACTCAAAAAAGCATCTACCAACAATATGATATACAACACAATGGTCTTAGACATAAAGGAAGAACATGAAAGGCAAGGATGGCAACTTCTATTTACCGATGCTTCAAAACAATCGACGGAACTTCATTCGCTGTTGTCAACGAACTGGGTTCTATCATCAGCAAGGGCTTGCTTCACCCCTCCTCGTCAATTTTTACCGCCGAAGCGTTCGCTATACTCAAAGCTATTGAAGCCGCGAAAAACGTAACTATTATTTTTACAGACAGCTTGTCTTCTATAAAAGCAATTAGAAACATTAGCAACTGCTCAAGAAAAATAATCTAAAAATAGCATGGGTACCTGGGCACGCAGGCATCGGTGGAAATGAAAAAGCGGATGCAGAAGCTAAATTGGCACTCAAAGAGCCCCTGATATCATTTTACCAATTCAACAAAAAAGATCTGACAAAACATCTGAAAGCTTGTATGAACATAAAAAAAATGAATGGTTGGTCTGAATACCAACACATATACTCGACACTAGACATCTGCAACGAGTGGCTTGAAACCGATTCCAAGCCATTCTATATTTTTTCAAATACACTACTCGCTGGTTTTGGTTATTTCAAAACAAAACAAATGACTCATTACCCCAAACCAAAACAATAGAATCGTGTATTCATTCCAAATGAATACACCATTTGGTATTTTTCTCAAATGCATCGAATACACCGAGTTTAATAGAACACATCGAATACACCAAATAATGCACTATACACATTACACACCAAGCGAACTGAGAATTTTCAATTACTAAGAAATGAAAGAGTGAACAATCAACAATTACAAAAAGAGTAGTACATTTTCTTTGAACATATTTCATTTTCAAGAAATATGTACATACATATGTAAGAAAAATTTGTAAACTAACTATTATCGGTTTTGGTATTCAAAATTCTTACTAATGTTATAAATGCAAATTTTACTCTGTCTGTTCGCTTTTTTTGTATCCATCTCCGGCCCAAACCACTGAACCGATTTTAATTAAATTTTGTACAGAGATAGTCTAGAACCTGAGGAAGAACATAGGCTATATATGTTATCCCTATATTCCTACGGAAACGGAAACGCAAATGGGAAAAATTCTTTCACCGTTAGAATGCTACACCATCCACGAGTAAAAAACTCTGATTCATCCGCATATGCCCACGGGATCGGCAATGAGAAATTAAAAACTTTCAGGTTAAAGCTAGAAACAAACAAAGTGGAGCATCACATAGTTCATTTGCATCAGTTCAAGCCACTCGGTGCACTCAGTGTGCTTGTAAATGTTCTATTTGTATTTTTTCAATTGTTGTATTCGGTGTGTTGATAACTGTTAGGCTTGTTCTGTTCTGTTTAAATCAAGCATTCAAGCCTGGGAGAGAAACCAAACAGTGTATTCGTTTTATTACGAAGAGATCGAATGGTGTGCAGTATTTGATTTCTAAGAATAGTGTATTCATTTTTAGTGTACACTAATTTCTAAGCATTCTACGAACAGAATACACTGAACTACTGTGCTTGATGCGAAAAGGTAAATGAATGTATTCATGCAGACCTCTACTCGACACTCAATCCAACCTCTGCTAAGCCAATATTTCCGTCTAACCTACCAAGATCAATGATCAGAACTTACACAAGGCTGAGAATGGGACACACCAACACAACCCATAAACATCTTATCACCAAGGATCCTCCGGCTATTTGCCACTTTTGCGACGACAGGCCAACAATTACAGTACAACACATTCTGCAGTGCGAAACAATAAATTCAATATCCAACACTATTTCTGGTAAAAACATTCAAGAATTACTCACAGATATATCGCATGACAATATAAAATACGTGAATGAAATTTTCTTAAGACTAGGTTTACTTATTTAGTTACTACAATCTTAACTAGCCGAAAGCCCAGGTAGCTAGTGCTTTATTTCTTTAATTATTGATTATGTAATAGACTTATGTATCAAATAAGTTATAATAATAATAATATTAATTACCTCGGGCACGTCATTGATCAAAATGGTTTGTATAAAGATGAGAAAAAAATTGTTAAATCTGTCTGCACCCAAAAATATCTCAGAGCTTCAATCTTTTTTAGGTGTAGTAAACTTTTATAGGCAGTTTATGTCAAATATGGCAAGAGTAGCTTCAGTTTTATACGAACTGTTACCAGATAAGTTGGAATGGGGTGTTAAACAGCAAATGGCGTTTGATGATGTCAAATCTAAATGATCTGAAAAAATTGCTTAGCCCATTGTAATGCAAATTTAAAACTAAAATAAATTGTCGAAGCAAGTCCAGTTGGCTTAGGTGCGGCATTAGTACATGTTTACGAAAACGGTGCTGAAAGACCAATTTAATTTGCCTCAAAGAGGCTTACAGCTACAGAAATGAAATATTCACAATGAGAAAAAGAAGCGCTGGCGATAGTATACGGAGTGGATAAATATAATCAATACCTTTTCGGTAATAAGTTCATACTGGTGACAGATAATAAACCCTTAGTTTCCATTTTTGGGAACAAGAAAGGTATCCCAGCGCTTTCGGCAAATAGGTTGCAAAGATTTGCTTTATTTTTGTTGGGATACAGATATCAGGTTCAATAAATACATTAAATCAAGAGCAAATATAGCAGATTAATACTCTCGAGCGGTGGAAAATGTTATTCCAGAAGAAATTAAAAACCGACATGGTCGGTTTGTAAATTATTTGAAAGAATGAAGCGGTCTAATGCTCAACTTTGAAGATATTCAAAGAGAAACCTTAAAAAATTAAACTTTGACACAGGCAAGGCCGTCTTATACTATGCTGGGGCCCTTGGGCACACAAGAATTTGGGGCCCGTTTACACAATAAAGAAAGCTTATTATACCAACATTTTTCTTCTATGATCATTTATTATGCGTAATATACAGTTTGATAAATAATAATATGTGATTAATTATATTGGTATGCTGCTGGTTCTTTTGGTTACCATTACGATCTGTTTTTTTCTGGATTTTTGTTGAGCAAAATTTTTTATTATATTGTCAAATTGAATTTTTTGGAGGATATCACTTTCTATACACATTATTGATAAATTACTCAGCCGCTCTTGTGACATTGTGGTTCGCAATTCATTTCTTATCCTTTTAAGGCTCAAAAATGACCGCTCTCCACTACAATTAGTAACCATTAGGCTAAGGAAGATTCTGGTAGCAATTTCAACGTTTGGAAAAGTTTCTTCCAATTTATCTGTCTTTATTAGGTTATGTAAAGTTGAGATATTTAAATCCAAGCAATAAGTGGATTTAAATATCTCAACCCAACTGATATGTTTTTTAAATATTGGCTTAAATGAAAACATTCTGTTCTGTACTCGTTAATATCTTCATGATAAAATTCTGCAAATTCCTTGCACTTTTTTCTGGAGTTTTGTTTTTAGCAGCCGTTTCGTACTGCTCAAAATTATTGCGTGCGCTATTCATATAACTGATCAGAGATTCGTAAAGTTTTTTTACAACGTCCATGGTCATATCGCTATTCTGTAAACTCAGATTTGTTTTATTCATTATTTCCAAAAGATCATTCCATATAACCGTTAGAAGAGCTGTCTCAAATTTTCCCATTTTTTTGGCTAGGCTTTGGGCTTTGTCTCTTGGTTGATTGGTGTCACTTGCGAATTTCGATTAAGATTCAGATATATTGAAATAACTGTTTTGCAATGCATTATTTGCTTTGGCACGTGCAGACCATTTAGTTTCCAAAAGAGACTTCAACTTCAGGACCTTATTTGCACCTAAATGCTCTGTCAAAATTTTTCAACGTTTGGTCGAAACTCCAAAAAAATTCAACAATTTTTGTACAAATTGAAAGAATGCTACTCTTCCGTAACACACTCAGCAGCCTGAACACCCACTAAATTTAGCGAATGTGCAGCACATGGAACGTAAATTGCAAATTCGCAAACTTCTTTTATTCTTGACTGAACACCAGAGTACTTTCCAGACATATTTGATGCATTGTCGTAGCTCTGCCCACGACAATCTTTTATAGGAACATCAAGGTTTTCTAATACTTTTAAAATGGTATCTGCTATACATATATTGCGCATTATGTTCATCCATAGGAAAAAATTGCAAAAATCTCTCAATAGGCTGTCCATCTTTAACGTATCTTACAGCGAAAGTCAGTTGGTCGACGTGGGACAGATCTGGCGTAGAATCAACGCTAATAAGTAGTACTTTGCTGATTTAAGTTCTTTAACAATGGTTTTCAAAACTTGCTGTCCCAAAATTAATAAATTCATTACAAATATCTGCCGATAAATATGATGTACTTCCTTTTCCACGATTTCCACAATATAGAATAGGCGCAGACGTATATGCCTTATAAAATGCTTGTCAATACCTTCTGATAACTTACTGATTTGGGAAAACAGGGTTATGAGCCCGACAAAAATGTTCACGGAAAATCTGATTCTGCCTCCTTCTTCTGAAGTGTTCGTTTGGACAAAACTGGAAGGTGAGTTTGGAAGCCTTCGATACCTCATGGTGGAACCAGACCCAGAGTGTTCCTCCCAAAGCGTCATCATTGGGAAAACACTGGTAGCACCGAAAAACAAAATGGTCCCCGTACGATTACTAAACACCAGACCGTACGATGTAAGGTTGAAGAAAGGAGAAGTCGTTGGACGTTGCGAATCGGTTGCAGCAATTACGAAGATCACAGACGAAGCCCCGAGAAAAATTATAACTCTGGAGGAGCTCAAAACCATCAGAGCTAAAATACTGAATTCATCCAACCTTGATCACCAACAAACAAGGATGGCTGAAAATCTCCTACAAGAGTACACTGACATCTTCGCATCGCAAAAGGGACAATATGGTAGGACACAGTTGGTGCAGAATCGCATCAACACAGGAGATGCAAGACCGATTCGTCAACCCGCAAGACGCCTTCCACTGGCCAAACAAGGTGAGGTTGAGGAAATGATATCAACAATGAAGAAGGACAGTCTTATCGAGAATTCCAAAAGTCCTTGGGCGTCACCAGTGGTGCTAGTGAAAAAGAAAGACGGAAGCACTCGTTTTTGTGTCGACTACCGAAGGCTGAACGATTTGACTAAGAAGGACAGCTATCCCCTGCCGAGAATCAGTGATACCCTGGATGCCCAGTGGTTCTCGACGCTGGACTTGAAGAGTGGATATTGGCAAGTTGATATCCACCCTGATGGTCGGGAAAGACGGCGTTTTCCACAGGTAATGGGCTCTGGCAGTTCAAAGTTATGCCGTTTGGGCTATGCAACGCTCCGGCAACATTCGAGCGTTTGATGGAGTGCGTTCTTCAAAGACTGACGTGGAAAGCGTGCCTAGTCTACTTGGACGATGTCATTGTTTACGGGAAAACATTTGACCAACATTGCAAGAACCTAAAAGCCGTGTTTCAGAGACTTCGAGAGGCTTACCTTAAACTGAATCCGGAAAAATGTGCACTTTTCAAAACCGAAGTTAAGTATTTGGGACACATCATCTCTTCCCAAGGAGTGAAGGCTGATCCTGAAAAAGTTGACTCCGTCGAAAATTGGCCAACACCACAGGACAAACATCAACTCCGAAGCTTTCTTGGTCTTGCCACATATTACCGACGTTTTGTTAAGAACTTTGCTGGAGTTGCAAAGAGTTTGCATCAGCTCACCGAAAAAGGGAAGCAGTTCAAATAGTCAGGTGAGTGTGAGAAATCTTTCCAGGAACTCAAATACCGCCTCTGTAATGCTCCAGTGCTGGCACATCCAACACCTGGCAAAACATTCATCGTCGACGCAGATGCAAGCAACGTTGGAATCGGGGCGGTACTATCCCAAGTGCATGATGGTGGAGAGAAAGTGGTGGCATATTACAGCAAGGTCCTCTCGAAGCCCGAAAGAAACTACTGCGTGACCAGAAGGGAACTGGTAGCTATTATCTTGGCAACAAAGCACTTCCATAAGTACATCTATGGACAGAAATTCCTTCTGCGGACAAACCATGGTGCTCTGAACTGGCTGTTGAACTTCAAAAATCCAGAAGGTCAAGTCGCAAGGTGGATAGAAAGACTGCAGACTTATGATTACCAGATTCAACACCGCAGATGAAAGTTGCACTCAAACGCCGATGCATTATCCCGAAGACCTTGCAAAGTGGATTGCAAGCATTGTAGGCGGCAAAAAGACAAAGAAATCATTACCGCTCAGCGACTAAGAGCTGACCCCATAAGCGGATGGAGCAATGAGGAAGTGAGGACTGCTCAACAGGAGGATCCAGATATCGAACCCATTCTCGCATGGAAAGAAAATGAAGAGAAACCGGAATGGGGAGACATCTCTGACAGGAGTCCAGTTCTCAAAGCCTATTGGGCACAGTGGGACTCACTATATGTGCAAGAAGGTGTCCTCAGGCGAAGATGGGAATCCGCTGACGGTAAGTCATATGTGATGCAGCTGATCGTACCGCAATCGAAAGTCAGTGAAGTTCTTCGGGAGATGCACGACGGACCTTCTGGAGGCCACCTGGGAGTCAACAAAACACTGGAGAAGGTGCGACATCGGTTCTACTGGTTACACGCTAGAGATGACGTGGAGAAGTGGTGCCGAACATGTGACAAGTGAGCTGCAACCAAAGGACCTGGTAGGAAGATTCAAGGTAAGATGCATCAGTACAACGTTGGATCGCCTTTTGAGAGGATTGCAGTAGATGTGGCTGGGCCTTTTCCAGAGACCAACGCTGGAAACAAGTACATTCTGGTTGTAATGGACTATTTTAGCAAGTGACCTGAGGCGTATGCCATCCCAAATCAAGAAGCCAAAACGGTGGTCGACCAGATTGTGTTTAACTGGGTAAGTAGGTTTGGCGTGCCTATGGAACTCCATTCCGACCAAGGGAGGAACTTTGAGTCAAATATCTTCCAGGGAGTGTGCGTACTACTTGGCATTAAAAAGACTAGAACCACACCGCTTCATCCACAATCTGATGGGATGGTTGAAAGATTCAACCGGACCTTGAAAGAACACCTCACCAAGGTCGTAGGCGACTACCAAAGAGACTGGGATAGGCATGTACCGCTATTCCTGATGGCCTATAGAAGTGCAGTACATAGCTCGACAGGACAAACACCATCTGACATCCTGTTCGGGAAAACCATGCGGTTGCCCAGAGGAGCCACAGGACATGAACGAGTATGTGGACGACCTCAAGGAGAGACTTGCTGACATCCATAAAAGAACAAGGGAACGGATGAAAACCTACAGCGACCGGATGAAGACACGGTACGACACAAAAGCGACAACGGCAGGATTCCAAGCAGGAGATCGTGTGTGGCTTTATAATCCGCATCGTCAAAAGGGATTGTCACCGAAACTTCAGCAAAACTGGGAAGGTCCTTATACTGTTGTCACGAGGATTAACGACGTGGTTTACCGCATCCAAAGAAGACTAAGAGGCAAGTTAAAAGTAGTTCATTGTGACCGGCTGCATCGATACAGTGGCCAGGCTTAAGATGGAATTATTCGGGACGAACAATCTTAAGGAGGGGGCAGTGTAACGCGAACCCAACATTTAATACCAATTTCCAAATCGAAAACATTCAAACGAAAACACAAGTGGCAACACTAGTGTAAGTGTAGAAATATACTAGGAGGAAAAATGTTTGACAGTTGTAGTGGAGAGTGGACACAATGTTGAAACTACAGGAGAGTTCTAGATGAAATGTCATTTGATATATAGGCCGCCCGAGGCAACCAGAGGGCAGTTTTGATTATAGAGTGATAAAGTGAAGAGTAAATTGTCTACAAGTGATAGTCCAAAAGTCGAGTTGAGATCGAATTAAGTATAAATACTGAATAAAAGTGGTTGAAATAAATTGAAAAGTGAAGTTTTATTTTTCGAACTAAGCGCACGTTACAATATTATAAGTCCAAAGTTAAATCTGTGTGTCTATTTCTCTTTGCCTGAACCTGAGGATGGACCTGAGGATGAACATATATGTTATGCAATATGTTTTATCCCTGTATTCCCATGTTAACGGGAACTTGGAAAGTACAGCACCCATTTCAAAAAATGTCCACCGTTTTAATACTACAATATTCCCGAGTTATATAAGCTTTAAGTCATCCTTCGGAAATGGCCTTCATATTTCCACGGGAATGAAAGACTTTAGTAACATTATAAATCTGAAATTGACTTTGTGTGTCTAAGCAACTGAACCGATTTATATGAATTTTGGTACAGAGATAGTCTAGAACCCGAAGATGGACCTCCTTACTAATATTACAAATCCAAAATTAACTCTGTCTGTTCGTGTTTCTTTGTTACCATCTCCCACCCAGACCACTGATCCGATTTAAATGGAATTTTATTCAGAGATAGCCTAGATCCTGAGGAAGGGCATGGGCTTAATATCTTATCGCTATATTTCTACAGGATCGACACCGTAAACGGGAACGTTAAAACTGCTGGGTCGATAAAAGTTCTTTCACTGCGGGGTGATTTCTGTCAAACTGTCGAAAATACATTTGACCTGAGAAGAAATGTCTATCTTGATCTTCAAATAAAAATTTGCAGTCGGGAATGGCTGAGTGAAAGGTCGATTTCGGCGCTGACTAATGAGATTGTTAAGAATATAAACTAATAAATTATGTTTGACGTATTGGGAGATGTTGTCGAATGTCTATCAATAGACAATATTATGAACACTGAACACACAGTCACATCATACCCTATAGAGCTTCTCAATTTCTTAGGATTATTAGGAGTGGCAGCAAGTTGGTGTTCCGGTAATCCAATAATGAATAATCCAGAATTGTACACAGCTACAAATTGCACATCTGGGATGCGGCCGTATAAAAATTTTAATAATGACTGGAATGGCAAAAGGAGAAAAAGTTTCGATTCCCCGTTTTCTTTTAATTCCCAAGGATTGCTCATTATAAATAAGGCTCAGACCTCAGACGCTTAAAGTAGTAGGCGTACGTTTAGAAAAAAATCCCATGGCAACTTTATGTGACAGAATCACGTGTATCAATCCCACAAAACCTTTTTTTTCACAAAAGATGGAAAAAATAAGAACGTCATGTGCGAACATATATCTGAATAAAATAATATAACAATAAATTACTAAAACGCTTGAATGTGTCTTATTTGCAAAATAAGTAGCCTAAGAAATTAAGATAGCTGCCGAAAGTCACTATTCCACGCGGACGAAGTCGCGGGCACAGCTAGTGATATCGATAAATGCTACTTCAAAAAAGTATACCCCAAAGGCGGACACCTTTCATTGAAAACTATAATATGTGTTATATTCTCTAGCCTAACATTGAAGCAGCGTATCATGAATGCGAAGAGAAAGAACAAAAAAATCTTAATACCTACTCTATTTGCATCGAGAAGTGATGTAAGTCTGAATGAGAATTGCAGTGGCCGTAGCAACAACAACAACAACAGGAGAAGTAATAGCAGTATCAACAACAACAACGACAACAGTAGCACCAGTGATAGCAACAATAAAAGTAATGCAACGGGCATCTTTATAAATGAAGCTCACACGAAGTATACCCATTACCCAAGCTCTTTATATGAAAGCAAAAGAAATTTGTAAACAAAAGGCTATAAAGTATGTATGGTACAGTAAACATCAAATCTTAGTTAGAAAAAATGAGAAAGACAATTTATTTATTAAATCATTTGATGACCTTGCTCGTATTTAGAGCATTATAATTAACGTGAATTTACATACTTATTTATTCTTATGAACTATTGATGAAAAAAAAATTTTTAGCGATGACCTTTTCTTCCACAAGTGCAGTAACATTGAAAGAATTTTTTTGGATAAATCATATTCAGATAACAAATTATTTATTGTTCACCAAAATATCAGGAGCCGTAGAGAAAACTATAATGAACTCGTTATAAATCTTGAGTCTCTGTTGTATACCAGCTGTAGTCTTTGTTTTCGAAATTTCGATATATGGCTTTGAAATAGACGATTTTAGTTTGCCCAGATTTAATTTCATAGCCAAAACAAATAAAAATTATGCATCTGGGGGAGTTGGGTGTTTTTTTTTTTTTTTTTTTTTAATTCATTTCTTATTTGATTATCTTATATCTACTTACGCGCTAGCAAAAATGTATAAAAACAGCTTATATAATAACTTAACTAACTTACTGACCCTAATCGGGTACTCTAAATCAATCAATATCTTAATGCTAATGCCTTTTGGCCTATAGAGAGTTGGGTGTTTCGTTAATAATAAATTCAAAACACTTGATTTTACATGTCTCAACTTTGAGTGTGCTGATGTTTCTCAATCCACCCTCGTAATAATGATAATTTTGCTTTTTTTTGCTTTTACAGGCTTCATTCTTTTAGCATACATATATACTTTTCTGGAAGAATTTTCTGCTCTGCTGGAAAGTGGAAATTCAGAAAATCTAATTATTTTAGGTGATTTTAACATAAATATTCTTGATTTAAATGAATTTAATTCTAATTATCTATCTCTTCTGGCTTCACATGTTCTTTTTTCCTTTATTAATAAACCGACTAGAGAAGTGTCAGGCAGTTGTTTAGACCACATTTATGGTCGCTTTTCTAACATGTTCAAATATGAAATTGAATCTCTTGCGTTAGATCTTTTGATAACTGATCATTCTATAACAAGTTTACTTATAAAATGCACTCATAAAATCAAAAGCAATGTACAAGTTTTTGCAAATTAAACGATACTCTTTTATATGAGCTGGGAAAATGTATACACATGTCATGATGCATCAACTTCCTACATGTAATTTATTCAATGTTTGAATCTCCATATTTTTAACTCATCAAACTTAGTTCGTCCAAAAAATATATGCCATAAATTACAACCGTGGATTAGTAACCATTTAGTAAACAAAATCAAATCCAAAAACATGTTAAATTTTAAAAGCTATAAATACCCTAATAATACTGTTCTTAAACGAAGACTAAAAAAATTAGTACTTTTTACCGAAACCAATTTAACTCCGCCTAAGGTGACTTAAGATAGGAATGGAAAATAGTTAATAGCTTGCTAAACAAATCCAAGCTCCCGAGCTTGAAGGTTGTACTAACACCGACAAATCGTTGATTGCAAAATGCTTTTAATGAATATTTTATTAACGTCGCTGGTAAATTTCATCACTACTCTGAACGTTTTTCTGCATCTATAGAAACAATTCAAGGTCATAGTTTTGTTTTTGAACCAATTTCATCTTTTGAAATTGTGAAAGCTTTAAACGGCTTAAATAATGCGTTTTCATCGGGAGCTGACAAAATATCTACTTTTTTTTGTTGCAAAAAAAAGTTGAGTATTTATTTTCTGATATTTTGGCTACTATTTTTAACCGTTGCGTTTTTGCAGGAGTATTTCCCGAATCGCTTAAATATGCTATTGTTCTACCTTTGTTTAAAAAAGGTTCTGCAGATGATATGTGTAATTATAGGCCTATTTCTCTTCTACCGGTTTTTAGTAAGGTTTTTGAAAAAGTTGTCAAAACCAGGATGTTAAAATTTTTAGCTCGAACTAGGTTGTTTAGCCCTGTTCAATTTGGGTTTCATAGTGGAAAATCCACTGAAGATGCATTGCTCCAATTCTGTGATCAAATTATGTTCAATCTAGAAAGTAAAAAAACACAGCAGGCCTATTTGTCGATATTACAAAGGCTTTTGATATGGTCAATCACAAAATTTTATTAAGAAAGCTTTATAGTGCTGGCTTCCGCGGATTCATGTTTGACTGGTTTAGGTCCTATTTAAAGAACAGGAGCCAAAGTGTGAAAGTGTTTGAAGTTGAGAATAATATTGGGTACCTTAATATTGATGTACCTCAGGGATCGGTTTTGAGAGGTAAGCCTACTGCGTTCGCTGATGATATTGCTTTATCTTATGGTGCTAATAGTCGATTGGACTATTCGGATGTTAATTGGGATCTTCACCTCTTAAGGGTTTGGTTTGATGAACACAATTTGATTATTAGCTCCAAAACTAAGTTAATGTTTTTCAGCTTGTCTTCAGCAACGGACTTCACTGTTGATTTCTTATACCATGCTCCAGAATGTGAAAAATTTAAACTTAAAAGCCGTAATTTCTCCTATGAGGATGCAACTAGTATAACCTTTTTAGAAGACCGTGTTTGTTGCAGTAATTGTTTCTTAGTAGAAAGAGTAAATGAATTTAAATATCTAGGACTGGTTATTGATTCTCATATGAAATTTTCAAATCATACTATTAATTTGGGAAAGTATTTTCGTTCCACAATGAGATACTTTTATTATTTACAAAATTTAGTTTCAGCCGCATTATTAAAAACTATATATTCTGGCATTTTTCATTCGAGATTGCAATATGGAATTGTTTGTTAGGGTCATACACACTCAAACAAAATAAGGCCATGTAACGATGCGTTTTATACATCGCCACCACCACTCCAAAATACCCTTTGAGCTAAAGACTCGACAATCGCACGCCATCCAGTAGTAGGAACTACACAACCAGTGTCTGAAGCACGAATCGGAACCAGGAACTAAACACCAAATAATTTAAAAGGCACCAACCGCAGGTTGCTAAATGAGTAGCATAGGCACATGCGCAGCCGTGTAGAACATATGTTTCTCCAACAGGGGAGAATGGAGAATACAACCCACACGATACACAGGCCAATGCACAGCAGTACATGACCACTGTGTGTTTCGTCGTCAGTGGAGAACATAATACATTGGGTATGGCGATGGATAAGCACAGCAGCAGTGGAGACGTAAGCAACCCAATACACATGATAGGAGAAAACAACAAATTATATGCAAAAGCGCACGACACTACGATGCCGGAGAGGTATAAATAGAGTGAGCTGAGCCAGGAAAAATTCAGTGACCTTCACATCCTCAACGGAATACTGAAGCAAAGCACGTACGAACTCATCGGCGGGGACTTCAACGCAAGACACAGTTTATGGTTGGACACAAGCATCAGCGAAGAAGGCAGGGGAATAGCAAACTGGCTAGACCAAAATACGAACGATCACACGCTTGTAGTTGTATCACAACCAAAAACAACTTTTCCCAGAACACCATCGACACTTGACTTTTTCTTAGCCTCTTCCAACTTGGTGAACATAATGCCAGAAATACAGAACTTCATCTGTAAGACAGTAGATAGTGACTCTGACCACGAAGCCGTTCAACTAACTATTAATTAAAACCAACCAATTTCTCTAATTTCAGAAACACCAGAAAGCTTCATCAACTACAGACGACTGGATGTAGAAAAGCTACACAGGGACATCGAGGACAACCTAGATCTACCACCACCAAACAGGAACCTTCTTGACAGCGAGATTGATGATGCAGTTGGCAATCTAGAAGAAGCTGTATTCAGGGCGATCAGCAACCAAAAACGGCCCAGGACGTCAAGGGATAGGTACCAACACCTCCCGGAACATATCCAAAATCTGTACGCGCACAGACAACGACTGAGGAAGAAACTTCAAAGGATTCACCAAAGCCAGATGAATACAGCAAACAGGTGCTACCAAACAATCTGGAATGAGCTGCAGCAGGTCAACATCATATTCCGGAACTCGATCCAACACCACAACAACATCCTCTTCCAGAAAAGGTTGGAAGCGATTAGACCCGGCGATTAGCGATTAGATTACGTTTGGAAACATCAATAGAATTATTGGAAAGCAAAAAAAACCCCCCGAAATGCTAATTGTCAACGATATGCAAGTCACAGCCACCCAAGACAAAGCTGAAGCTCTCGCGAACTACTTTGAAGGAAACTTCAAACCAAGCCCGCCCGCTGACCAAACATTTGTGCAGGAGGTGGAATCTTCAATCCAGCAAACACTCCAACCAAGCCCGGATAAAGTGATCTTCGACGATGCAAATCCAGCTGACAACACAACCAACAACATTCGTCTCTGCAATCTAGAGGAGGTAGCAGAGATCATCGGAAATTCCAAGCCAAAAAAGTCAGCCGGACCAGATGGCATCTCTAACCACATCCTCAAAAGGCTTCCTCATGCAGCGATGATTCTCCTCACAATCACAACTGCATCAACAACTGCTACTTTCCCCGGAACTGGAAAATAGCAAAGATCGTGGCAATTCCCAAGAAAGGCGCTTCCAATCAAATCTTCAACTAAAGGCCGGTTTCCTTGCTGAGTAACATCAGCAAAATACTGGAAGAAGTATTCCTCCGCAGACTCAAAATATTCTGCAACGATAACCTCCTCATACCAGACATGCAGTTTGGCTTTCGGGAGAGACACTCGACGCTGCATCCAAAATGTTGGGGATTGAAACAAACACACTTGATTACCAAAAACGATTTTATAACTTTATTGTTCAATAGCCAAAATGAAAGTGAGAAAGATTTTATCGGAAAGTCAGCCATGACAGTAGAAAAATAGGAAAAAGAGATATATAGACATGAGACGTAAACAGAGTCGCTAAAACGTCAAATCGCTGGGACTTCGGAATGCAGGGGTGGCATTTGGGTCTTACGATCGTAAACATCCTGCCCGGTTGAATCGTCCTGTTCGAATTCTGCTGCATCCAAGAAGACGCACAATTTCTGCACTGCCCGGTTGCATAGGCCAGAAGACGTCTTGAGGGTAACGTTGCAGACCAATCCATCGCTGCCCGGATGCACTTCAACTACTCGACCTAGTCGCCAATGTGTCGGAGGTAGATTTTCCTGTCGAACAATTACAACATCACCTATTCGAATGTTGGGCATACGCTTTCGCCATTTACTTCTCCTCTGCAATGTATTCAGATACTCGTCGCTCCATCTTTGCCAAAAATGTTGATGAATCTGACGCAACCATTGCCACTGCTGAAGACGATTCGATGAAATGCCAGTAAGGTTTGGTTCAGGCACCGCAATGATCGGGGCTCCGATGAGGAAATCACCTGTTGTTAAGGCAAACTTTTCGCTTGGATCATCATAGAGAGGAGTGAGTGGACGAGAGTTGAGACACGCCTCGATACGTATAGCCAATGTCTGAAGTTGTTGTACACAAAGTACTTGGGTACCCACCAAGCATACGAGATGATGCTTGGCAGACTTAACCGCCGCCTCCCACAATCCACCTTGATGAGGAGCACTGGGGGTGATGAAACTCCATTTCGTTCCATTGGACGCCAAATATTGTTGGTTGTTTTCGCTCTGCCACGCAGATAAGTCTTCTTGAAGTACACGGTTGGCCCCTACAAACGCAGTACCATTGTCGCTGAATAAATTTAGGCACGGTCCTCGTCTACACACAAACCTTGAAAAGGCGTCCAAGAAAGCTCGCGCTGAGAGATCATCCACCACTTCAATGTGCACAGCCTTTGTACTCATACAAACAAATATGGCGAGGTAGGTTTTCACTGTTGAGCGGGAACGTTTTGGGCCAAGCCTTAGCACAAATGGACCGCAATAGTCCACCCCTGATGCCAAAAATGGTCGAGCTGCCGTCACTCTTGTTTTAGGTAGTGATGCCATCTGTTGCACGAGAGTAGCCCGACGATGTCGTCTGCAAATGACACACCGGTGGATGAAGCTCCGAACGGTCTGTCGTCCATTTAAAATCCAGAAGCGCTGTCGTAAAGTTTGCAACATGAGCGCAGTACCACCGTGCAAAGTTCTATGATGTGTGTCTTGTACCAGTAGAGTCACGAAGGCACCATTCCTTGGAAGAATGGCTGGGAAGCGTTGATCATGCGAAATGGGAGCATGACGAAGACGTCCACCTACCCTCAGGATACCTTTTTGGTCCAAAAAAGGGTCCAGAGGCAGCAATCGATTAGAAGTAGTCAAAGTTGATCCACGTCGAAGGTCTCTTACTTCATCTCCAAACGAGAGATCTTGCTCTAGCAAAATAAGGGCTGATAAGGCTGCATCCAATTCTTGTGGTTCAACAATAGTTCGCCAACGATTGCCTTTTTTGGGATAGCCCCGCAATATGTATGCCACTGTGTGCAAAAGATGCTGCAGAGAGCTGAATCGTTCGGTGAGGGGAATGACCTGGCCATCACGAAGTCTGGTTGTAAGTGTGAACTTAACTGCTGCTGTCATCGTCACCACCGATGTCTTCACTTCCTCTTGCACGTTAGCGAGCTCATCCAAGTCGAGTCTAGTGTCTTGTCCCAGAGGAAGTGCACCACTAGAAAGCCATTGAGGACCTGTCCACCACAGGTGATGCTGTATGAGCTCGTCGCCACCGATGCCACGGCTTGCACAATCTGCCGGATTGTGACCTGACCGAACATGGAACCACCTGTTAGTTGCCGTGATGTCTTGGATTTGCCTCACTCGATTAGCGACATATGGCTTTAAGTCTGCTGGATGTTTGCGCAACCAACACAGCACGATTTTTGAGTCTGACCATAAATAGTATTGATTGTTCAACAAACCCATTGCTTCACGTACGTTGTTAAAGAGAACGGCCAAAAGCTGCGCTGCACAGAGCTCAAGACGGGGAATCGTAGCGCCGCGAATAGGAGCCACCTTGGTTCGAGCTGTAACCAGGGAGACGTTAGCGCTTCCATCGATGTCTTCTGTTCTGGTATAAATGACGGCCGCGTACGCACGCAAGCTCGCATCACAAAATCCATGTAGTGTAGTTCGTTTTTCTCGGTGCATACCCAACCACCTGGGTACTCGAATTTGGTTCAATGCAGAAAGGCCACTGCGAAACTTCGTCCACATTTCAGTCAGGTTCTGAGGTAGAGGGGCATCCCAAGTGAGTGCAGCTGCCCAGAAGGTCTGAATGAAGACCTTGCCAGTTATGCCCACAGGTGCCAAGAGACCAGTTGGGTCATAAAGTTGTGCTACCTCGCTCAACACCTTGCGCTTAGTGAGAGAATTACTAAATTCTTGGAGCTTAACCTTGAATAAAAGCTCATCAGATGTGGGATCCCAAACTAAACCAAGCACCGTGGCAATAGGTGATTCTATAGTTAGCTCTGAGGAGGAAGAAGAGTTAGCATTTACCTTATGAATTACCTCGGCACAGTTTGAATTCCATTTCCGCAAAGGAAAGCAACCCTTCGAAAGGATAGTCGTAACATCTTCAGCCAGTTGTATTGCTTCCGAAGCGCTGTCGCAGCTCACCAGAAAATCGTCCACGTAAAAGGAAGACAAGATGATATCTCGTGCTTTACGTCCTCTGTTTATGTCTGCCAAACAGTCATGGTTATCACGAGCGCACTGCTGAAGTGTTCGCACAGCATTGAATGGACTCGAAGCCATCCCATAAGTCACTGCAGTCAACTGATAGACTTCAATTTTCTCATCAGGAGAATCATGCCATAGGATACGCTGAAAATGTCTATGCTCCGGAGCCACCAATATCTGACGGAACATCTTTTCAACGTCTGCTGTCAAAGCTACCAAATAACTACGGAAACGAAAGATGATGTTAATTAGGGAATCCTGAATGGTTGGACCGGTCATCTGGATGTCATTAAGAGAGAAGCCATTACTGCTACGAGCTGATGCATTGAAGACTACCCAAAATTTGCTCTGTACAGCATGGTGAGGGATGTAGTAAGCATTTGTGTGATCGCCAGGTTGATCGACACGTTCCATGTGATTGAGGGCGCGGTATTCACGCATGAAACTGATGTACTTGTCTCGTATTTCTTCGTTCCTAGTCAGGCGTCGTTCCAAAGCCTGGAACTGGCGGAATGCATTGGTGTAGGAATTACCTAGCTCCGTAGCACCGTTGTTGAAGGGGATATGGACTACGTATCGACCCTCATTGTTTCGAAAATGTGTGGCACAGAAGATTTGTTCACACTCATCCTGTTCACTACGCAGCTGTTGCACCTCTTCCAGATTCCAAAAATTACAAACCAAATCCTCTAAGCGAAGATCATCCTCGACCAAATGAGCGCAGAATGTAGACGGTGGTTGCACTGAACTTGAAGTTGCTGTTGTTGGGCCATATACAAACCATCCCAAACGAGTGCGCTGAGCACAAGGTTCATCTGAAGATCCTTTAATAGTATCGCCTTCTACAATTTGACCCCATACATCTGCACCAACCAAAATGTCTATTTTTGCAGGTTTCGTAAACTGAGGATCAGCGAGCTGAAGACCATTGAGGTGCTTCCACTCATCCCGATGGAGATGCACCGCAGGGGTTTCAGAAGTGATCGAAGGAAGAACCATGACACTCTTTGGGACCAGGTGGAGACTTTGTATAAGGCCACGTGTGCAACATTGAACCGCAAGTTGATGCAACTTCAAACGTCTCGAGTGACTGAGCAGGACTCAAGCAACAGCGCAAATGCTAATTCAATAAAAACTGGAAAAACCAACACGCAACACCTGGACCTGAGGTTAGATCCCGTAAAAATTCCATCCTTTGACGGTGCCCTGCATAATTGGCTGGCGTTCAGGGACACCTTTGAAAACTTGGTGCACAAATCAGAGCTTCCTGAAGCATATAAACTCGGGAAACTGAGGCAATCCATTGATTCAGAGAAGGTTCCATTAATTGGAGGGATGTACACTGGTGGGTACCAGGAAGTGTGGCAGGCCTTGAAAACGCGGTTTGACAACCCCAAGCTCTTGGCTGAAACACATGTGTCACGCCTGCATAATGTAAAAATGGCCCAAGAAGAGACGTCAGAAGCACTATTAAAAATTGTCGATACTGTGCAGGAATCTTTGCGAGCCCTCCGCGTTATGAAACTTCCCGTCGACCAATGGGATGCTCTGGTAGTGCCAATAATAGTTCCTAAGCTCCCCATCGTGACGCAGCGGGAGTGGTGCATGGTGGGTTCATCATCGGAGATTCCGACATTAAACAATTTCCTCGAATTCGTCGAAAAACGAGCACAGAGCCTAGCTACAGAGTTTGTACGACCACCTCAACGGAGCCAAGCTGCCAGCAGTCGTAATGTCCGCGCCCAGTTGCCCATGAAATCGCACGTAGTGACAATAAACGAAGGTAGCTGTCCTTACTGCCACGGACCGCATCGAATTAGCCGCTGTCAGAAGTTACTAAGCAAAGCTCCTGGACATTGTTTCTTTGAGTTGAAAGAAACTGGGTTATGCTTTAACTGTCTGAGGAGTGGACACACATCGCAGCGGTGCTCTTCAACTGGATGTCGACAATGTGGTAGAAAACATCATACCATGTTCTGTCGAGAGGCCGATTGGCCAGGAAGGGAGTCTTCATTGCCTCATCAACAGGCGCAGGTCACCGCGACCACAACGGAGACACAATCAGCCTGACTAGAACCGCATACCGTCCTACTAGCAACAGCGCTTGCCTTTGCGGTTGGAACTTTGGAGCAGCGCTTGTCTCGAATTCTTTGTGACCCTGGGTCACAGGTAAGCTTTATAACCGAACGTTTAACTAATCAGTTACAACTCCGTAGATCGAAATATAATGTTGCTGTAGATGGCATTGGTGGAATGGCTCATGCGCGTACAAATGGTATGGTTACATTCACACTCAAGTCAACAACTTCTGACTTCTCATTGGAAATCAATGTGCTGGTTCTTCCTTCGATCACTTCTGAAACCCCTGCGGTGCATCTCCATCGGGATGAGTGGAAGCATCTCAAAGGTCTTCAGCTCGCTGATCCTCAGTTTACGAAACCTGCAAAAATAGACATTTTGGTTGGTGCAGATGTATGGGGTCAAATTGTAGAAGGCGATACTATTAAAGGATCTTCAGATGAACCTTGTGCTCAGCGCACTCGTTTCGGATGGTTTGTATATGGCCCAACAACAGCAACTTCAAGTTCAGTGCAACCACCGTCTACATTCTGCGCTCATTTGGTCGAGGATGATCTTCGCTTAGAGGATTTGGTTCGTAATTTTTGGAATCTGGAAGAGGTGCAACAGCTGCGTAGTGAACAGGATGAGTGTGAACAAATCTTCTGTGCCACACATTTTCGAAACAATGAGGGTCGATACGTAGTCCATATCCCCTTCAACAACGGTGCTACGGAGCTAGGTAATTCCTACACCAATGCATTCCGCCAGTTCCAGGCTTTGGAACGACGCCTGACTAGGAACGAAGAAATACGAGACAAGTACATCAGTTTCATGCGTGAATACCGCGCCCTCAATCACATGGAACGTGTCGATCAACCTGGCGATCACACAAATGCTTACTACATCCCTCACCATGCTGTACAGAGCAAATTTTGGGTAGTCTTCAATGCATCGGCTCGTAGCAGTAATGGCTTCTCTCTTAATGACATCCAGATGACCGGTCCAACCATTCAGGATTCCCTAATTAACATCATCTTTCGTTTCCGTAGCTATTTGGTAGCTTTGACAGCAGACGTTGAAAAGATGTTCCGTCAGATATTGGTGGCTCCGGAGCATAAACATTTTCAGCGTATCCTATGGCGTGATTCTCCTGATGAGAAAATTGAAGTCTATCAGTTGACTGCAGTGACTTATGGGATGGCTTCGAGTCCATTCAATGCTGTGCGAACACTTCAGCAGTGCGCTCGTGATAACCATGACTGTTTGGCAGACATAAACAGAGGACGTAAGGCACGAGATATCATCTTGTCTTCCTTTTACGTGGACGATTTTCTGGTGAGCTGCGACAGCGCTTCGGAAGCAATACAACTGGCTGAAGATGTTACGACTATCCTTTCGAAGGGTTGCTTTCCTTTGCGGAAATGGAATTCAAACTGTGCCGAGGTAATTCATAAGGTAAATGCTAACTCTTCTTCCTCCTCAGAGCTAACTATAGAATCACCTATTGCCACGGTGCTTGGTTTAGTTTGGGATCCCACATCTGATGAGCTTTTATTCAAGGTTAAGCTCCAAGAATTTAGTAATTCTCTCACTAAGCGCAAGGTGTTGAGCGAGGTAGCACAACTTTATGACCCAACTGGTCTCTTGGCACCTGTGGGCATAACTGGCAAGGTCTTCATTCAGACCTTCTGGGCAGCTGCACTCACTTGGGATGCCCCTCTACCTCAGAACCTGACTGAAATGTGGACGAAGTTTCGCAGTGGCCTTTCTGCATTGAACCAAATTCGAGTACCCAGGTGGTTGGGTATGCACCGAGAAAAACGAACTACACTACATGGATTTTGTGATGCGAGCTTGCGTGCGTACGCGGCCGTCATTTATACCAGAACAGAAGACATCGATGGAAGCGCTAACGTCTCCCTGGTTACAGCTCGAACCAAGGTGGCTCCTATTCGCGGCGCTACGATTCCCCGTCTTGAGCTCTGTGCAGCGCAGCTTTTGGCCGTTCTCTTTAACAACGTACGTGAAGCAATGGGTTTGTTGAACAATCAATACTATTTATGGTCAGACTCAAAAATCGTGCTGTGTTGGTTGCGCAAACATCCAGCAGACTTAAAGCCATATGTCGCTAATCGAGTGAGGCAAATCCAAGACATCACGGCAACTAACAGGTGGTTCCATGTTCGGTCAGGTCACAATCCGGCAGATTGTGCAAGCCGTGGCATCGGTGGCGACGAGCTCATACAGCATCACCTGTGGTGGACAGGTCCTCAATGGCTTTCTAGTGGTGCACTTCCTCTGGGACAAGACACTAGACTCGACTTGGATGAGCTCGCTAACGTGCAAGAGGAAGTGAAGACATCGGTGGTGACGATGACAGCAGCAGTTAAGTTCACACTTACAACCAGACTTCGTGATGGCCAGGTCATTCCCCTCACCGAACGATTCAGCTCTCTGCAGCATCTTTTGCACACAGTGGCATACATATTGCGGGGCTATCCCAAAAAAGGCAATCGTTGGCGAACTATTGTTGAACCACAAGAATTGGATGCAGCCTTATCAGCCCTTATTTTGCTAGAGCAAGATCTCTCGTTTGGAGATGAAGTAAGAGACCTTCGACGTGGATCAACTTTGACTACTTCTAATCGATTGCTGCCTTTGGACCCTTTTTTGGACCAAAAGGGTATCCTGAGGGTAGGTGGACGTCTTCGTCATGCTCCCATTTCGCATGATCAACGCTTCCCAGCCATTCTTCCAAGGAATGGTGCCTTCGTGACTCTACTGGTACAAGACACACATCATAGAACTTTGCACGGTGGTACTGCGCTCATGTTGCAAACTTTACGACAGCGCTTCTGGATTTTAAATGGACGACAGACCGTTCGGAGCTTCATCCACCGGTGTGTCATTTGCAGACGACATCGTCGGGCTACTCTCGTGCAACAGATGGCATCACTACCTAAAACAAGAGTGACGGCAGCTCGACCATTTTTGGCATCAGGGGTGGACTATTGCGGTCCATTTGTGCTAAGGCTTGGCCCAAAACGTTCCCGCTCAACAGTGAAAACCTACCTCGCCATATTTGTTTGTATGAGTACAAAGGCTGTGCACATTGAAGTGGTGGATGATCTCTCAGCGCGAGCTTTCTTGGACGCCTTTTCAAGGTTTGTGTGTAGACGAGGACCGTGCCTAAATTTATTCAGCGACAATGGTACTGCGTTTGTAGGGGCCAACCGTGTACTTCAAGAAGACTTATCTGCGTGGCAGAGCGAAAACAACCAACAATCTTTGGCGTCCAATGGAACGAAATGGAGTTTCATCACCCCCAGTGCTCCTCATCAAGGTGGATTGTGGGAGGCGGCGGTTAAGTCTGCCAAGCATCATCTCGTATGCTTGGTGGGTACCCAAGTACTTTGTGTACAACAACTTCAGACATTGGCTATACGTATCGAGGCGTGTCTCAACTCTCGTCCACTCACTCCTCTCTATGATGATCCAAGCGAAAAGTTTGTGATTTCCTCATCGGAGCCCCGATCATTGCGGTGCCTGAACCAAACCTTACACTCACGGCCGAGGGGCGCTTGTGATCTTTGCCGGAGGGCATATAATAATACTCGACCCCAACCCGCTGAGGGGAAGCTGAGATTTTACCGCACAGGGTCAGTAAAGCGCCTGTGATCTTTGCCGGAGGGCATATAATAATACTCAACCGCTAACCCGCTGAGGGAAAGTTGTGATCTTCACACAGGGCCGAAGGGCGCTTGTGATCTTTGCCGGAGGGCATATAATAATACTCGACCGCTAACCCGCTGAGGGGAAGCTGGGATCTTACCGCACAGTGTCAGTAAAGCCCCTGTGATCTTTGCCGGAGGGCATATAATAATACTCAACCGCTAACCCGCTGAGGGAAAGTTGTGATCTTCAGGGACAGTGAAGCGCCTGTGATCGTTGCTGGAGGGCATTTAAGAATACTCAACCGCTAGTCCCGCTCTCCCCTATAGGTACCCCGCTGAACTGCCACCAGCCGAACAAGAGGAGCAAACGAGCGTTCTTGTTACCGACGCTGTCTTGTAGCTGCAATTTGGATAAAGGCGTATAAGCGCCGTAAAATTAAATATTGTAAATTGAAATTGTAAATAAGATATGAAAAAGAGAAGTTCGTACGAATAAAAAGTTTCTGACCTTCTATGAGAAGTTTTAGTGTTTTTATTCGCTGACCCTGGACAGCCGTGAGTCATACCCCGGCTGGGAAATAAAAAGCACATCACAATTTGGCGCCCGAGCAGGGACGATAGGTCTATTCCCCGAGAAACAGAAACTCTTTATCGAACTATAAAAAGAAAACGAAAATAAACCGATCATGTCGGACTCCGAAGAAAGCTTTGATGTTTACGCGAGCATCGGAGCAATTTATTTGCTCAATAAGGAAGAGCTTAAAGCCCGAATGAGTCAACAAGGACTCGATACCGAAGGAACGATAGCCGTTCTTCCGACTAGATTCAGTGCTCATATTAAAGGAGCCCGAATGAAAAAGTCGATGCAAAATCTTTGTGAAGACTTGCAGAAGGTCGTTACCGCCAGAGAGTATGACAACACACCAGCCACAGAAACCGATACCGAACCAGCACCGAAAGCGCCCGGCTATGCAGAACTACGGTTTGAAGTACCGTCGTATAGGCCACCAGCGCCCTTTCACACGCCTAACAGCGTTACCGAGGCAACCAGAGGTTGCCTGTCTACAGAAAACTTACCAGACCAAGCTAGTACCTCTCGTGTATTCACCCGCTCAGACAACAGAACTACGGTAAGAACCACCGGTAGAGTTTTGCTCAGCTATGAAACTGAAGTTATGAATGCAGTACGAAAATGGGGACTGAAATTCGACTCGTCTGGCAACGCCATGGAATTTTTAGACCGCCTCGAAGAATTGACTACGTGTTACGACCTGCGCCCAGACGATGTAGTTAAAGCATTGCCAGAACTCTTGCGTGGCACTGCGTTAGAGTGGTACCGCATTAATCGAGACCGTGTCGAATTTCGTAGCGCCTTTCTTGAACACTTTTTGCCCGTCCATTACTTGTGCAAGCTAGAGCATGAAATCATGCGAAGGAAGCAAGGCCCCCGTGAGAAGGCAAAATATTTCATCCGGGGCACGCAATTCTTGATTCACCGTCATACCCGCATAGGCCTGATGGACAATATTGATCGTATTTACGACAGAGGCGCGATTTCAAGACGCACGAAGAGCTTATGACCTTGGCAGAGGAGTACGAATATATCCAAGGGGAAGATCGTAACTCGCCCCATGCGCTTATTCGTCCAACGCCAGCTCTGAACCGCAACGCCCCACCGTACCGCCCGCTACCCGACAACCGACCGGGGTTACCAGCACAACGCCCCAATTTCAACCGCTCTACGCCGAATAGAGCGATACTCCCCACTAGCCAGTACGACCGGTCCACGCACTGCTGGAATTGTAAGCGTGGACACATTAAAAGCAACTGTCCGAGGCACTTCCGACTCTTTTGTTCCTACTGCGGTGAAGACGGGATATTTATCGAGGACTGTGGATGCCACCCACACAGGGCTGCAGTTATGAACAGTCAAGTTAACCGCGGTTCAACCCGAAAAATCTGGTACCGGAAACCAGGAAATTCAAGCGCACTCAATTCAAGCGCCTCGACCACGAACACAACCAAGCCGACCCCGAAGACTCAAGTAGGACTTGATAGACGGCTTACGCGAACCTCCCAGAAATAGCAAGACAGCTGTAGGAAATACCAGTCACCGTCAGAAACGAAATCAACGGAGTTTGACCCACGTTGTTTCGTGACGGTACAGGTTCAAGGTCAACCTGTAAAGGCTTTGATAGATACAGGAGCCACAACGACATTTATCAATGAAAATACGCGTCGGTTGTTGCCGCCCACTACTACCGCCATCTCACTTACCTCGCCAACGGAGACGTGGTTGTCAGCCGAGAGCACTATTCACTTACGATGGCTATCGCTGACCAAGACATCATTGTATATGCACCAACTAGCATATGACATGGTCATGGGTGTAGATTATTTACGCAAGGCTGATTTCCGTATGACTTTGCGAGGTCATGAAATTCCTTGGTCTGACATTAGTTTCGCAGTACCAAGAGACGGCCTGTTTGATGAAAAAAGTGTGTTGGCACGGTCATGCGGTACGCATATTGTAGCCGAAAAACCGTCCGTCCGGAGCGAAAGATTAAAAACGTTGTACCAGTTGGGACAAACGAAATCTCAGAATGCTGCTCAAAGGCAAACACGCTGCTATAACCTACGAAGGAGAGCGTTGCGACCCAGTATTGGCGAATACGTGTGCAATAGAGTAAGAGTACTCTCGTCCGCCGCCAAACACTTTGTAGAAAAACTAACACCCCAATACGAGGGGCCTTACGAGGTTGTCCGTTATATTTCCCCGACAATTGCGACTCTGAGACGCGTAGTGCAACAAAAAAATAATACTATACAATCCAACATAAAGGATTTCAAAGGGTGCGCATCAGCAGAATGCAGTATAAAAACAAAGGCTGAATTGAATACTGGTCATTCCGTCAGCGACCGCCAAAGGACCAACATGAATTCCAGCGAAGAGGAAAAAGTTTTAGCGCAACCATGGAAAGGGCACAGGACTATGCTGACACGTCTTAAAATCGGCCAACGCCAGCTTAACTTTATTTCAGAATTACCGCGTCCCAAACCCCGCACCGACACGACAACAGAGACCGCCGCAACTCAGAAGGAGCGTATTGCGCACACCCCAAAGGAGACAGAGGTTAGGCAACGGGCTAGGCCAGTCGCAGGAGTTCCATCAACCAGCCGTGGACCTGCGAGAAGGAAGGGCAATGCACCGGACACAAAGGCGGGTCGGCCAAAAGCAATCCGAGCCTTGGACTTACGGACAAGGTTGCTAAAGTCCGTGCGCGACCCTATGCGACCGTTAGTTCGTGACGCAGTTATGGCATCATCAACCCATCACGCGCCGAAACCTCCCACTCTTACCACTCGGGCAGAGGACCCGAGACCACCGACGGCAAGTGCGTCAATACCCGCCACAAGTACCCCTCATCTGAACCAACCAACCAACAACGCATCGCAATCCGTTATGCGCACGACTCCTACTAAGCCGGACCCCTTTTTAGAAATAGAAGTCACAAAGCATGCTTTGTACAACCCACAACGTCGACGGCAACGTTTCTTTTTCCAACGGAGGAATGGGAAAAAAGACGTCAACATTGTGCGACGTGGTTTCGCCGTGTTGAACCACGAGCCCACGGGAAGGAAGAAGGAAGTCGTGTTTGACCCATGAACACGTCAATCAAAGAAGATAACCCAAAGTTTTTTGTGCAAGGAGCACCTCACGTTACTTTCTTTTTTGCAAGGATTATTTAGTTGTTTTTTTTTTTGTTTTGTTAATTAAGCTTTTTGGTTTGTTAAACTTTAGAAAAATTAGAAAAAAAATAGAGAAAAAAATAAACAAAAAAATATAAAAAAAAATATATACAGAAAAAAAATATAAAAAAAAAATATACAAAAAAAATATAAAATAGAAAAAAAATATACAAAAAAAATTGTATAAAAAAAAGACAAAAAAAAGTATATTGTAATGTACACCCAACATTTATACCAATTTCCTAATCGAAAATGTTCAACCGAAAACACAACTGGCAACACTATCTTGGAATGGTATAATAGAAGACGTCGTTTGTGAGTGAGTGTGTGTGTGTGTGTGCAGAAATACCGGGAGGCGAATTTGTCTAGACATCATGGTTCATAGCAAAACTACCAGAAAGCTCTCGATGTTTCACACTTCTATATACAGATTGAGCTGTCGCAACCAGAGGTCAGTTTTATTTAGAAAGTGATAGTGTGAATATTGAATAAACGTAATTGAGTTGAGTTCGAATAAAGTGTATATCAAAAGTAGATACTGAATAAAAGTGGTAAAATTAAATTGAAATGTAGAGTTTTATTTTTGCGAACTAAGCGCACGTTACATTGAAGTCAGAAGTGTAAATGAAACTTATTTGAAAAAAAAAACGAGTTGACTAGTAAAGTGTAAAAAAAAAAGTAAAAAGAAAAATAAAAACAATATACAGTGAAAATGGGCAAGTTTTTAGAAGAGCTCAACTGCATTGAGCTTAAAAGTGAGTTAGGTAAGCGAAATCTTTCTAGAGCGGGATCGAAAAATGAGCTCGTCCTGCGCTTGCGTAACTATTTGGAACAGCAAGGGGAAGACGTAAACACTTTTGTTTTTGAAACAGAAGTGGAAGAAGAGGAAGTAAGTGAGAATGTAGATTTTTCTAGTATGATGAAACTTTTGCTGGAACAGCAAAAGAAGCTGATTGAAGAGCAACAGCTGAATATTCTCGGACGTCTGGAAGAGCAACGAAACGATCAAAAGAAGGAACAGCAGAATGTTCTCGAACAACTTGAAACACAACGAAACGAACAGAAGAAGCTGATTGAAGAGCAAAGAAACGATCAAAAGAAGGAACAGCAGAATGTTCTCGAACAACTGGAAGCACAACGAAACGAACAAAAGAAACTGATTGAAGAGCAACGAAACGAGCAAAAGAAGGAACAACAGAATATTCTCGAAAGACTTGAGGCGCAACAGAATGTTTTGGAAGGTCAGAAAAACATTCTAGAAGGCAAATTGGGCACCATTAAGAAAAATATATTTACCCTTGACGAACGCGTTGAAGGTATGGAAAAACAGCTTTCTGTTGTGATGGTAAGAAAAAAATTTTTTTTCCGTTCACGTTAATTGAGTATAATTTGAGTGTTATTTATAAATATTAGTCTCTCTCTTTAACTGCTTTAAAACTCCTAATCTATCCTTTTTCCTCACACCATAATCTCCTTAGAAAACCTTAACTTTGTAGTTCATTTACTTAACTTTGTAAGCTCTAAATTATCGTCTGCTTCGTGCAGTTGGTAAAAGCGCGCTTTTCTTTTAGAATAAATACTAAGTAAGCCAAGCTTTTCCGGTTCGATTCCCAGCCAATCCCTAACTTTTTTTTTTATTTTTTTTTTTTTATTTTAAAATTAAATTTTTTTTTTGATTAGCCATGGCTTGTGCGGCAGGTAAATGTGTGGATAGTTCCAACTCACCTCTTTTCGCATGCTATGGTCCATGTGGTAATGCATTTCATGCTAAATGTATTGGGGCCAACAATGCACTTTTAGATAAAATAAGTGCTTTTAAAAGTGCTTGTTGGTATTGCGAGAATTGCAAAAAGATATCTACTTCCCAATTAGCGATAAAGATGTCTACGTTCAAACTAGAAATTGAAAAGTTGTCGAAAGGTTTCGATCAGCTGCACAAAGCTTTCAATAAATCAGTTTTGAACTTAGAATCATTTTCTTCTCCCTATAGCTCTGTTGAAATATCTACATCTACAGACGACTTAGAGACTTCAATTCCCCAAAAAGCTCTCGATTTTAATAATCTCAATGCTCAGTCTACTTTGTCAGCAATTAAAAGCTCTGCCGTGATTCCAAGTACAGAGTCTAAAAAAATCGTGAAGACGTTGTGACTAGCAAAAATTTGAGCCCTCCTTCAAAGCGCAAGACTTTGAGAAGTAACTCGGCCAAAATCAATATTCCTTCTATCCCGTTGGAACCAGTAGTTGAAGTTGTGGATCTTGAAAATAGATCATTGCCATCTAATTCTAGTTCTGATCCTGAATCTGGCGCATATTTTACACCAATGGAGGCAGTTCCAAAACCTAAGTTAATTTTTGTGTCTCGGCTTAGGCCAGATCTTAATTCAAACGATGTTTTGCGCTATCTAGTATCAAAGAAATTAATTCCTAATGAAAATTTTATTAAATGTAGTAAGATAAGCAAAACCGATAGCTTTGTGTCTTCGTTCAAATTGCTTGTCCCGCACTCGTCTTTTGACTCTATTTGTGACAGTAACTCTTGGCCTGGTGGTGCTCTTGTTAAAGAATTTTCCATCAACAGGAAAGTTAAAAACAAATTGCTTATTAATACTGCTCCAAAAAACTAATTAGATTCTCCCTCTTTTATCAAAACGTAAGAGGTCTTCGCAGTAAAACTGCCGATTTGTATGTTAATTCCCACGTTTTTAAACATGACGTATTTGCTTTGACTGAAACTTGGCTAAATTCAAGTCACTTGAACACCGAGATCTTGAGCCCTGAATTCTCGGTCTACCGTAAAGATCGGCACGTAGACAGACCAGATGATGTCGGGGGTGGTGTCTTGATTTCGGTCAGGAATACATATATGTCGTCTCGTATACTCTTTCCGTTTGAACTGTCTATTGATGTCGTTTGTGTGAAAGTCTGTACACTGTTAAAAAATATTTTTATTGTTAATGAATATATTGTTCCAAAAAGTTCAGCCTCAGCTTATTCTGAACTGGCTCTGATTTTGGATCATATCTTTGAATTGTCTGATTTAGAAAGCCAAATTCTTTTAGTTGGTGACTTTAATCTACCATACGTTCAATGGTAACCCTCTGACGATGGATCTTTCCAAAAACCTTCTCCAACTTCACCACAGAGTGAGCTTTCTTGTTTAGATAATCTTATTTCTACTGACTTACAGCAAGTTAGCTGTATTAGAAACTATCAAAATCGTATGTTAGATTTAGTTTTCTCATCCGAAGCTATTAGCACGGTAGTTCTTCAATCAAATTCAGGCATTACTAGAATTGATGATTTCCATCCCCCTTTAGATATTTTTATAGAATTGAGCAACGTCTCTCAAGATATTAATAATTTAAAAGACTGTGTATATACTTTTGACTTTCGAAAAGCGAATTTCGATTTGCTATCGAATGAATTATGCATTGCTGGTATTGAAAATATATCAACTATTGCAAATATTGACGAAGCAGTCGCTTGCTTCTACTCGATTTTAGAAAATAGCATGAAAAAACCAATTTCCCAAAAGTTGCTTAGAAATAGTAGTTTCAGTCAACCGTGGTTTACCAAGGAATTAAAGACTCTAAGGAACAAAAGAAACAAAGCTTGGAAGATCTATTTAACTACTCTCTCTCCAACTGACCACCAACTATTCATAAGTCTTTTTGAAGACTTCAAAACGCTTTCTCAAAATCTATACTCTAACTATGTCAATCAAATGGGGTGCTCTCTAAAAAATGACCCAAAAAGTTTTTGGTCCTTTGTAAACTCTAAAAAAAAATCAGACGGGTATCCCCTCAACTTTGTTTTTAATAGCACTTCTTTAAAAAATACTCCTGAGATTTGCAATGCCTTTGCAAACCATTTTTGTGGATCTTTTTGTAGTACGAATTTAGAAATTGATGAACTTTTTTTTCAGTATTTAACTCACTCCTCGCAAGTGAATTTTAATAGTATCCCTATTCACAGAGACAGAATTACTTACTTCCTTTCTTCTCTTAAAGATGACTTTTCTTCTGGTCCGGACTCGATTCCGCCAATTGTTTTAAAAAAGTGTTCCTCACGTTTATCATCTCCACTTGAATATCTTTTCAAGCTTTCTTTAAAATCTGGAATTTTTCCCACTCTTTGGAAAAAAATTTTTTATAACACCTGTTTTCAAGAAGGGTGAAAAAATTGATATAAAAAACTACAGGCCAATTTCAAAGCTCTCATGCATACCCAAGCTATTTGAACAAATAGTCTGCGAAAGCCTATCCTTTTTTGCAAGGAATGTTATCTGCCATCAGCAGCATGGATCTATGCAAAGAAGATCGACGGCTACCAACCTTCTATCTTTTCATCATAAATGTTCTAACGCCCTTGAATGTGGGAACGAGCTTGACTGCATTTACACTGATTTCTCTAAGGCGTTTGACCAACTGTCTCATAATATTATATTATGTAAACTAAAAGCATTTGGATTTCCCCCATTATTTATTGTTTGGATAAGCTCCTACCTAAAAAATAGGTCTTATGAAGTCAAATTTCGAAATGTTTTATCAAAACCTTTCATTGCTTTGTCTGGTTTGCCAAAGGAAGTCATCTTGGTCCGTTACTTTTCATTGTTGCAATTAATGATGTAATTTCTTGCATTTCCTATAGCGACATTTTAATCTTTGCTGATGATATGAAGATTTTTAAAACCATCAAAAATGCTTAAGATCGAGACTTCTTACAAAAAGATATCGACAGTTTTGTTCTATGGTGTTCTAAAAACGGACTTAGTTTGAACGCTTCCAAGTGCCAAAGTATGACCTTCTCCCGGAAAAGATCGCCAATAATTGGAGAATATTCAATATCGCAACAATCCCTATCTCAAGTTTTTAGTTTCCGTGACCTCGGTGTTCTATTTAGTACCAACCTCGAGTTTAATGAACACGTAAACCTCATTATTAACAAATCAAATTCAATGCTTGGCTTTATTAAGCTATGGGCAAAAGAATTTAATGACCTCTATGTCACTCTCTCTTTATATAACTGTTATGTTCGTCCACATCTAGAGTATGCGTCTCAGGTGTGGTCACCATTTTATGATATTCATAAATCTCGAATCGAAGCAGTACAGCATAGATTCATACGTTTCGCTCTCAAATGTCTTCCTTGGGAAGATCCCTTCAATCTACCTCCTTACGAAAATCGTATTCGCCTATTAAACCTTCAAACCCTCTCACAGAGACGAATTAACAATGATTTAGTTTTTTTTCATCAATTAATAACCGGTTCAACTGATGCCCCCGACTTGCTTTCCCACATAAGTTTCAACTATCGTGGAGGATCTCACCAACTACGTAATTTAGAGTTTTTACATTGCTCCCATCACAGAACTAACTATGGCATGCATGAGCCATTAGCTCGCATGAGTAGGTTATCTAACTCCTATCCTTTTGCTTCCGATTTCAACCTAAGTAAAAATGCTTTAAAATTAAAACTAAGAACCAGTGTGCCACCTGCATGACTTTTATTTGATATTTTGTTATAGTTATTTAATTTCTGTTCTTATTTATATATAGTTTTTGTTTAATAATGTTTCCCTAGTTGTAGAGAATCGTTTCGAAATCGTAGAAAGCCCATGTGATAAACAGTTCTCTGTTCTGACCAAGGAATTGGACCAGATCCGGAAAATCAAAATTCGAGAATCTGCTGGAGAGTTTGTAAAGAAAAGGGAGATGAAACCGCCAAATTTTGATGGACAGTCTTCTTGGCCAGTCTACAAGAGACAATTTGAGGCAGCCGCGACAACAAATGGCTGGGATGACGAAGACAAGTACATAGCACTGACTCTTTTTTTTTTTTTTTTTTGCATCTCAGAGGCTTAAGCGGTACTGAACTTAGAGCAAGCTCATTATACACACTTATCTACGCTCTTCATCATTAATGCAAGTGTTAGTGGTTAGTAAACAACGCCAACACAAGCACAAATAGAACGTATACGAGGAAAAAAATAAAAGACATTACAATTTTTACAAAAAAAAAAAATTAAAAAAAGTACATTAATAAATAGAACAAAATAAACTAGGGAAACATTATTAAACAAAAACTATACATAAATAAGAACAGAAATTAAATAAATATAACAAAATATCAAATAAAAGTCATGCAGGTGGCACACTGGTTCTTAGTTTTAATTTTAAAGTATTTTTACTTAGGTTGAAATCGGAAGCAAAAGGATAGGAGTTAGATAACCTACTCATGCGAGCTAATGGCTCATGCATGCCATAGTTAGTTCTGTGATGGGAGCAATGTAAAAACTCTAAATTACGTAGTTGGTGAGATCCTCCACGATAGTTGAAACTAATGTGGGAAAGCAAGTCGGGGGCATCAGTTGAACCGGTTATTAATTGATGAAAAAAAACTAAATCATTGTTAATTCGTCTCTGTGAGAGGGTTTGAAGGTTTAATAGGCGAATACGATTTTCGTAAGGAGGTAGATTGAAAGGATCTTCCCAAGGAAGACCTTTGAGAGCGAAACGTATGAATCTGTGCTGTACTGCTTCGATTCGAGATTTATGAATATCATAAAATGGTGACCACACCTGAGACGCATATTCTAGATGCGGACGAACATAACACTTATATAAAGAGAGGGTGACGTAAGGGTCATTGAATTCCTTTGCCCATCGCTTAATAAAGCCAAGCATTGAATTCGATTTGTTAATAATGAGGTTGATGTGTTCATTAAACTCGAGGTTGGTACTAAATAGAACACCGAGGTCACGGAAACTAAAAACTTGAGATAGGGATTGTTGCGATATTGAATATTCTCCAATACTTGGCGATCTTTTGCGGGAGAAGGTCATACTTTGGCACTTGGAAGCGTTCAAACTAAGTCTGTTTTTAGAACACCATAGAACAAAACTGTCGATAACTTTTTGTAAGAAGTCTCGATCTGAAGCATTTTTGATGGTTTTAAAAATCTTCATATCATCAGCAAAGATTAAAATGTCACTATAGGAAATGCAAGAAATTACATCATTAATTGCAACAATGAAAAGTAAGGGACCAAGATGGCTTCCTTGTGGCACACCAGACAAAGCAATGAAAGGTTTTGATAAAACATTTCGAAATTTGACTTCATAAGACCTTTTTTTTAGGTAGGAGCTAATCCAAGCAATAAATAATGGGGGAAATCCAAATGCTTTTAGTTTATATAGTATAATATTATGAGACAGTTGGTCAAACGCCTTAGAGAAATCAGTGTAAATGCAGTCAAGCTCGTTCCCACATTCAAGGGCGTTGGAACATTTATGATAAAAAGATAGAAGGTTGGTAGCCGTTGATCTTCTTTGCATAAATCCATGCTGCTGATGGCAGATAACATTCCTTGCAAAGAAGGATAGGCTTTCGCAGACTATTTGTTCAAATAGCTTGGGTATGCATGAGAGCTTTGAAATTGGCCTATTGTTTTTTATATCAATTTTTTCACCCTTCTTGAAAACAGGTGTTATAAAAGATTTTTTCCAAAGAGTGGGAAATATTCCAGATTTAAATGAAAGCTTGAATAGATATTCAAGTGGAGATGATAAACGTGAAGAACACTTTTTTAAAACAATTGGCGGAATCGAGTCCGGACCAGAAGAAAAGTCATCTTTAAGAGAAGATAGAAAGTAAGTAATTCTGTCTCTGTGAATAGGGATACTATTAAAATTCACTTGCGCGGAGTGAGTTAAATACTGAAAAAAATGTTCATCAATTTCTAAATTCGTACTACAAAAAGATCCACAAAAATGGTTTGCAAAGGCATTGCAAATCTCAGGAGTATTTTTTAAAGAAGTGCTATTAAAAACAAAGTTGAGGGGATACCCGTCTGATTTTTTTTTTAGAGTTTACAAAGGACCAAAAACTTTTTGGGTCATTTTTTAGAGAGCACCCCATTTGATTGACATAGTTAGAGTATAGATTTTGAGAAAGCGTTTTGAAGTCTTCAAAAAGACTAATGAATAGTTGGTGATCAGTTGGAGAGAGAGTAGTTAAATAGATCTTCCAAGCTTTGTTTCTTTTGTTCCTTAGAGTCTTTAATTCCTTGGTAAACCACGGTTGACTGAAACTACTATTTCTAAGCAACTTTTGGGGAATTGTTTTTTTCATGCTATTTTCTAAAATCGAGTAGAAGCAAGCGACTGCTTCGTCAATATTTGCAATAGTTGATATATTTTCAATACCAGCTATGCATAATTCATTCGATAGCAAATCGAAATTCGCTTTTCGAAAGTCAAAAGTATATACACAGTCTTTTAAATTATTAATATCTTGAGAGACGTTGCTCAGTTCTATAAAAATATCTAAAGGAGGATGGAAATCATCAATTCTAGTAATGCCTGAATTTGATTGAAGAACTACCGTGCTAATAGCTTCGGATGAGAAAACTAAATCTAACATACGATTTTGATAGTTTCAAATACAGCTAACTTGCTGTAAGTCAGTAGAAATAATATTATCTAAACAAGAAAGCTCACTCTGTGGTGAAGTTGGAGAAGGTTTTTGGAAAGATCCATCGTCAGAGGGTAACCATTGAACGTATGGTAGATTGAAGTCACCAACTAAAAGAATTTGGCTTTCTAAATGAGACAATTCAAAAATATGATCCAAAATCAGGGCCAGTTCAGAATAAGCTGTGGTTGAACTTTTTGGAACAATATATACATTAACAATAAAAATATTTTTTAACAGTGTACAGACTTTCACACAAACGACATCAATAGACAGTTCAAACGGAAAGAGTATACGAGACGACATATATGTATTCCTGACCGAAATCAAGACACCACCCCCGACATCATCTGGTCTGTCTACGTGCCGATCTTTACGGTAGACCGAGAATTCAGGGCTCAAGATCTCGGTGTTCAAGTGACTTGAATTTAGCCAAGTTTCAGTCAAAGCAAATACGTCATGTTTAAAAACGTGGGAATTAACATACAAATCGGCAGTTTTACTGCGAAGACCTCTTACGTTTTGATAAAAGAGGGAGAATCTAATAAGTTTTTTGGAGCAGTATTAATAAGCAATTTGTTTTTAACTCTCCTGTTGATGGAAAATTCTTTAACAAGAGCACCACCAGGGCAAGAGTTACTGTCACAAATAGAGTCAAAAGACGAGTGCGGGACAAGCAATTTGAACGAAGACACAAAGCTATCGGTTTTGCTTATCTTACTACATTTAATAAAATTTTCATTAGGAATTAATTTCTTTGATACTAGATAGCGCAAAACATCGTTTGAATTAAGATCTGGCCTAAGCCGAGACACAAAAATTAACTTAGGTTTTGGAACTGCCTCCGTTGGTGTAAAATATGCACCAGATTCAGGATCAGAACTAGAATTAGATGGCAATGATCTATTTTCAAGATCCACAACTTCAACTACTGGTTCCAACGGGAGCGAAGGAATATTGATTTTGGCCGAGTTACTTCTCAAAGTCTTGCTCTTAGAGGACCAGCATCTGAATTACTTCAAACAGTTCCAGCTGGTAAGAGCGGTGATTTCAGTTCTCTCGTGGCAGCTATAGATAAACGCTTTGGAGATAGCCACTTGAAAGAAGTCTTCCGAGTCCAACTCAATAACAGATTCCAGAAAAGAGGTGAAAGTCTACAGCAGCTCCAAGCAGACGTCGAAAGACTGGTTCACCTGGCATACCCGGATGCTGGAGAAGAAATCATCAACCAGGCTTCTCATGGAGTACATCGACTTAGAGAGGCCATAGTCGAAGAATGCTCGTGCCAAAGATCAGAAATACAAAAGAACCAGCGGAGTGGACCAGTAAGATGTTGGAACTGCAACAAGACCGGGCACTTACAGCGTCAATCCCGGCTACCACCAAATAAAACCGGTTGTCAACATTGTGGAAGCAAGAGGTCCAACCCAGAGCAAGGTAACAACAACACCAGCGTTGCCCATCAATCCGGTTTCCCTTCAGGGAAACGAGTAAGAACCAACTTCGAGTGGCAGAGGCTGGTTTCTTGTATCGATGGCCCCAGAACCACCATCCAGGTCTCCCAGACCAAACGAGACAACAAGAGTCTGACTGTTGAGACTACTATTGACGGGAACAAACATGTGGCTACCATTGACACCGGTGCCACAGCATCTATAGTACGTCGAGACCAGGTAAAGATGACGTGGCTTCATAACACCAATAGCTACCGTCTAAGAACCGCAACGGGAGAAGCAGCAAGAGTATATGGAGAAGTGTGTCTTAAGATCCTGACTGGCCGATCTAGTGTTTACTCATCAATTCCTGGTGGCAGATATATGTGACGAGTGCATCATTGGAATCGACTTTATGAGACAGCACGTAGTTATTTTGGATATCGGTAATCAGGTTTTGAAGTACCAAAATAAGGAACTTCCAATGATCTATTCGAACGAAAGTACGTCGACATTGAGAACTGTCATCACGGAAGATCTGATTCTGCCTCCTTCTTCTGAAGTGTGTGTTTGGACAAAACTGGAAGGTGAGTCTGGAAGCCTTCGATACCTCATGGTGGAACCAGACCCAGAGTGTTCCTCCAAAAGCGTCATCATTGGGAAAACACTGGCATCACCGAAAAACAAAATGGTCCCCGTACGATTACTAAACACCAGACCGTACGATGTATGGTTGAAGAAAGGAGAAGTCGTTGGACGTTGCGAATCGGTTGCAGCAATTACAGACGAAGCCCCGAGAAAAACTATAACTCTGGAGGAACTCAAAACCATCAGAGCTAAAATACTGAATTCACCCAACCTTGATCACCAACAAACAAGGATAGCTGAAAATCTCCTACAAGAGTACACTGACATCTTCGCATCGCAAAAGGGACAATATGGTAGAACACAGTTGGTGCAGCATCGCATCAACACAGGAGATGCAAGACCGATTCGTCAACCCGCAAGACGCCTTCCACTGGCCAAACAAGGTGAGGTTGAGGAAATGATAACAGCAATGAAGAAGGACGGTCTTATCGAAAATTCCAAAAGTCCTTGGGCGTCACCAGTGGTGCTAGTGAAAAAGAAAGACGGAAGCACTCGCTTTTGTGTAGACTACCGAAGGCTGAATGAAGTGACTAAGAAGGACAGTTATCCCCTGCCCAGAATCAGTGATACCCTGGATGCCATGGAGGGAGCCCAGTGGTTTTCGACGGTGGACTTAAAGAGTGGATATTGGCAAGTTGACATCCAACCAGATGATCGGGAAAAGACGGCGTTTTCTACAGGTAATGGGCTCTGGCAGTTCAAAGTTATGCCGTTTGGGCTATGCAACGCTTCGGCAACATTCGAGCGTTTGATGGAGTGCGTTCTTCAAGGACTGACGTGGAAAGCTTGCCTAGTCTACTTGGACGATGTCATTGTTTACGTGAAGACATTTGACCAACATTGCAAGAACCTAAAAGCCGTGTTTCAGAGACTTCGAGAGGCTAACCTTAAACTGAATCCGGAAAAATGTGCACTTTTCAAAACCGAAGTTAAGTATTTGGGACACATCATCTCTTCCCAAGGAGTGAGGACTGATCCTGAAAAAGTTGACTCCGTCAAAAATTGGCCAACACCACAGGACAAACATCAACTCCGAAGCTTTCTTGGTCTTGCCACATATTACCGACGTTTTGTTAAGAACTTTGCTGGAGTTGCAAAGAGTTTGCATCAGCTCAACGAGAAAGGGGAAGCAGTTTAAATGGTCAGGTGAGTGTGAGAAATCTTTTCAGGAACTCAAATACCGCCTCTGCAACGCTCCAGTTGTGGCACATCCAACACATCAAAACGTTCATAATTGACGCGGATGCAAGCAACGTGGGAATCGGGGTGGTACTATCCCAAGTGCATGATGGCGAAGAGAAAAAGGTGGCATATTACAGCAAGGTCCTCTCGAAACCCGAAAGAAACTACTGCGTGACCAGAAGGGAACTGGTAGCTCTTATCTTGGCAACAAAGCACTTCCATAAGTACATCTATGGACAAAAATTCCTTCTGCGGACAGACCATGGTGCTCTGAACTGGCTGTTGAACTTCAAAAATCCAGAAGGTCAAGTCGCAAGGTGGATAGAAAGACTGCAGACTTATGATTACCAGATTCAACACCGCAGATGAAAGTTGCACTCAAACGCCGACGCATTATCCCGAAGACCTTGCAAAGTGGATTGCAAGCATTGTAGGCAGCAAGAAGACAAAGAAATCATTACCGCTCAGCGACTAAGAGCTGACCCCATAAGCGGATGGAGCAATGAGGAAGTGAGGACTGCTCAACAGGAGGATCCAGATATCGAACCCATTCTCGCATGGAAAGAAAATGAAGAGAAACCTGAATGGGGAGGCATTTCTGACCGGAGTCAAATTCTCAAAGCCTATTGGGCACAGTGGGACTCACTATATGTGCAAGAAGGTGTCCTCAGGCGAAGATGGGAATCCGCTGACGGTAAGTCATATGTGATGCAGCTGATCGTACCGCAATCGAAAGTCAGTGAAGTTCTTCGGGAGATGCACGACGGACCTTCTGGAGGCCACCTGGGAGTTAAAAAAACACTGGAGAAGGTGCGACATCGGTTCTACTGGTTACACGCTAGAGATGACATGGAGAAGTGGTGCCGAGCATGTGACAAGTGTGCTGCAACCAAAGGACCTGGTAGGAAGATTCAAGGTAAAATGCATCAGTACAACGTTGGATCACCTTTTGAGAGGATTGCAGTAGATGTGTCTGGGCCTTTTCCAGAAACCAACGCTGGAAACAAGTACATTCTGTTTGTAATGGACTATTTTAGCAAGTGGCCTGAGTCGTATGCCATCCCAAATCAAGAAGCCAAAACGGTGGTCGACCAGGTTGTGTTTAACTGGGTGAGTAGGTTTGGCGTGCCTATGGAACTCCATCCCGACAAAGGGAGGAACTTTGAGTCAAACATCTTCCCAGGAGTGTGTGGACTACTTGGCATTAAGAAGACGAGAACCACACCGCTTCATCCACAATCTGATGGGATGGTTGAAAGATTCAACCGGACCTTGAAAGAACACCTCACCAAGGTCGTAGGCGACTACCAAAGAGACTGAGATAGGCACGTACCGCTATTTCTGATGGCCTAAAGAAGTGCAGTACATAGCTCGACAGGACAAACACCATCTGACATCCTGTTCGGGAAAACCATGCGGCTGCCCAGCGAACTTAAATTTGGATGCTCCACAGAGGAGCCACAGGACACGAACGAGTATGTGGATGACCTCAAGGAGAGACTCGCTGACATCCATAAAAGGAGAAGGGAACGGATGAAAACCTACAGCGACCGGATGAAGACACGGTACGACACAAAAGCGACAACGTCGGGACTCCAAGCAGGAGATCGTGTGTGGCTTTATAATCCTCATCGTCAAAAGGGATTGTCACCGAAACTTCAGCAAAACTGGGAAGGTCCTTATACTGTTGCCACGAGGATTAACGACGTGGTTTACGGCATCCAAATAGAACTAAGAGGCAAGTTAAAAATAGTTCATTGTGGCCGGCTGCATCGATATAGTGGCGAGGCTGCAGATGGAATTATTCGGGACGAACAATCTTAAGGAGGGGGCAGTGTAATGTACACCCAACATTTATACCAATTTCCTAATCGAAAACGTTCAACCAAAAACACAACTGGCAACACTATCTTGGAATGGTATAATAGAAGACGTCGTTTGTGAGTGAGTGTGTGTGTGTGCAGAAATACCGGGAGGGGAACTTGTCTAGAAATCATGGTACATAGCAAAACTACCAGAAAGCTCTCGATGTTTCACACTTCTATATAAAGATTGAGCTGACGCAACCAGAGGTCAGTTTTATTTAGAAAGTGATAGTGTGAATATTGAATAAACGTAATTGAGTTAAGTTCGAATAAAGTGTATATCAAAAGTAGATACTAAATAAGAGTGGTAGAATTTAATTGAAAGGTAGAGTTTTATTTTTGCGAACTAGGCGCACGTTACAATATATAAAAAAAATACAAAAAAATTTATAAAGGAGAAAAAAAATTACAAAAAAAGTATAAAAGAAAAAAAAATATATAAAAGGAGGTTTTTTATTTATTATTTATTATTTAGTATATATATATAATTAGCGACATTTTGTATTTACAAATTAAAATAGTGGTAAATGCCGATTTAAATACAAAGTTTTATCTATCCAATATAACAGAGCTTGTGGGGTGCTTATTTTAAAGATACATTCCAGAATACGAAAAAGTTAAATCATTAGATATGGAACAAAGAAGTTTAAAAAGAAAATAAATAAATAAATCAATTAAAATAAGTGCAGATTACATGATATAATTCAATAAAATTTCGATTTGGTTGTGATCATTTTCCAGAAGCCATGCTTTAGTTTTTTTCAAGAATAAAGACATTACACGAATAGAACGAATAGTTAATGGAAACGTATTAAAAAGCTTGCAGGAGACAATAGAGTAAAAATTTCTTAGATGAGTGGTACGGAATGATGGTACAGTCACAAGACAATCACGATTTCTACTCATAGAACGGACATCAGAAATAGGACTTTGTAAATAACCACCCCTCATAAAAAATATTTTAGATGTCTTAAAATAATACAAATGCCTTATGGGTAAGATGTTTAGTGATCTTAATAGAATCATAGACGGAGTTAATCGATTCGCACCACAGATTTTCCTTATTGCACATTTCTGTAAGATGAGAAGTGAATTTATTTTAGATTGATAAGCTCCACCCCAACAACTTAAACCATATTGTAGTTTAGAATGGAATATACCAAAATAAACTTTTTTGAGCGTACTGTTACTGCAGTATTTCCTGAGATGGTAGAAGCTTCTAATTGATGAACGTAAATATTGTTTTAGAACCGTTACATGATTGGTCCAACTCATCATCGGATCGAAAGAAACTCCAAGGTATTTAAAATCGTTCACTTCTTGGATTTTGAAACAACTACTACACTTTTTGTGCATGTCGTAAGACAACAAGTTTATATCAGCATTGCATGCACAGTAAGAAATTTTATATTGTTGGCAGTTAGGTGCGTGAAAAACGATATCCAAATCTGGATCATTTCTTGTCCGTAAGCTAAAGTACATAACTTTTGTTTTGTCGCTGACACAAAGTTTATGAGTAGCAAACCAAATACGCAATAAATGGACATCACGGTTCAAATCAGCCATAAGATTCAGAGTGCTAGATGAAGTGTAAGCTAAGCCTAAATCGTCTGCAAAAGCTGTAATTTTAGCTGAAAAGGGTAGACTACACAAAGAGTTAATGTATATTGAAAACAAGATGGGACCCAGGACAGACCCTTGTGGTACGCCAATGTTACAGATTCTATTATGACTATAACAATTTGCAACTTTGACCTTTTGAGTCCTGTTTTTAAGGTAACACTTAAACCATTTATAGACTTGGCCCCTAAAGCCAATAGCATGAAGTTTGTATAGAAGTATGGCATGGTCTACAGTATCGAAAGCTATGCTTATGTCTACGAATAAACAAGCACAAAATTTTTTACTGTCCAAGCCCTTATTAACAATGGTACAAAAATCAAGCAAAGCATCTTCTGTAGAAAGCCCACTTCTAAAACCGTACTGTGAAGGACTAAAAAAATTACTCTTTTTAAGAAAACCCAACATCCTGTGTTTTATGGCTTTTTCAAAGATTTTAGAAATCGAGGAGAGCATTGAAATTGGTCGATAGTTGTTAGCTACCTTAGGAGGTTTTAAGAAGAGAAGGTTCTCGCCTCCAAAATAAGGGTGGTATGTAACGATGCATTTTATACATCGCCACATGCTTATGCCACCACCACTCCAAAATACCCTTTGAGCTAAAGACTCGACAATCACACGCCATCCAGTAGTAGGAACTACGCAACCAGTGTCTGAAGCACAAACCGGAACCAGGAACTAAACACCAAATAATATAAAAGGCACCAACCGCAGGTTGCTAAATGAGTAGCATAGGCACATTAGCAGCCGTGTAGAACATATGTTTCTCCAACAGGGGAGAATGGAGAATACAACACACACGATACACAGGCCAATGTACAGCAGTACATGACCACTGTGTGTTTCGTCGTCAGTGGAGATCAGAATACATTGGGTATGGCGATGGATAAGCACATCAGCAGTGGAGACGTAAGCAACCCAATACACATGATAGGAGAAAACAACAAATTATATGGAAAAGCGCACGACACCACGATGCCGGAGAGGTATAAATAGGGCGAGCTGAGCCAGGAAATATTCAGTCAGCTGGCACCGGCGCAACGGTGCACACCTGGTAAGAGTAAGTCTCTTGAAATATATTAAATTGTTAATAATATTTGGTGCCACACAGGGCCGTACCAAATACTAGTGATCTGTCAGAACTAAAAGTGTTGGCCTTCGTTGCTGGCAGGGGCATTAAATAATACCTGTCATTAATCCACACCGTTCTTTTCAGCTAGCCGCTCGTTGCCTAGAGCATAGTGTTTAGCTTGTATTTATCCTATTTAAAAGAAGTCTATCCCGCAGATCCCGACGCCGTAGCAACCAGAACCAAAACCGCCCGGAAAACCGTACTTTTGTTCCCGAGGACTAAGGCCGGCGTTACCGCAACCGCCACCGCCGACTCACCAGGAGCGGATTAAAGGTATCATCACACAGGGCCGAGGGGCGCTTGTGATCTTTGCCGGAGGGCATATAATAATACTCGACCGCGAACCCGCTGAAAGGGAAGCTGAGATTTTACCGCACAGGGTCAGTAAAGCGCCTGTGGTCTTTGCCGGAGGGCATATAATAATACTCAACCGCTAACCCGCTGAGGGAAAGTTGTGATCTTCACACAGGGCCGAAGGGCGCTTGTGATCTTTGCCGGAGGGCATATAATAATACTCGACCGCTAACCCGCTGAGAGGACGCTGGGATCTTACCGCACAGGGTCAGTAAAGCGCCTGTGATCTTTGCCGTAGGGCATATAATAATACTCAACCGCTAACCCGCTGAGGGAAAGTTGCGATCTTCACACCGGGCCAAAAGGTGCTTGTGATCTTTGCCGGAGGGCGTATAATAATAATACTCAACCGCTAACCCGCAGAGGGGAGGCTGCGATCTTACCGCACAGGGACAGTGAAGCGCCTGTGATCGTTGCTGGAGGGCATTTAAGAATACTCAACCGCTAGTCCCGCTCTCTCCTATAGGTACCTTGCCGAACTGCCACCAGCCGAACTAGAGGAGCAAACGAGCGTTCCTGTTACCGATGCTGTCTTGTAGCTGCACTTTGGATAAAGGCGTATAAGCGCCGTAAAATTAAATATTGTAAATTGAAATTGTAAATAAGATATGAAAAAGAGAAGTTCGTGCGAATAAAGAGTTTCTGACCTTCTTTGCGAAGTTTTAGTGTTTTTATTCGCTGACTCTGGACAGCCGTGAGTCATACCCCGGCTGGGAAATAAAAAGCACATCACAGCCATTGTTAAATTTGCAAAAACAGGTCGTAAGAAAAATATGTCGAAAGTCAAGAAGACATCCAAGTTTCTCCCTTTTCCAAGAGCAAAAAATTCTTCCTGTTAGACACTTGTACTGCTTAAAAGTGCTCAAGACGTTTTTCATGAAATCGGGAAACCATAATGTTTCGTTTGATATCTAACTATAATTTACGTGGAAACTCTGCACATTTGTTAACTTTACCATTGTTCCGCACAACATCATTTCGAAATTTTTGCTCTATTTCCTCGATTCGTTTTTTCAATAAACTTCCTTATTCAATAAGAGCAATTACTATTCCTGGTTTGTTCATTCCAAGAATAAAAATCTGGCTCCTTAACTTAAATCATGAGGATCTTGATTCTTTTGTTTCTGATATTCTGGCTAAGATAAATATTTACTTGTTTTGCTTTGTAATATTTTATATTCAACTTATAATTTTGCCTTCTAAATCAAAATTATTCTTTTTTTTTTTAGTTAGTTACATCTAGCCAATTGCATTTAAAATTTAAATAGAATGTTTTTTTTTAAGTGAAATTTAATGATTGTTTTGTATAAAAATCTTTTTGATCTCTCGATCGAAAACAGATTGTCCCATTTCTCCTGTGATGCTTCTTTTACTTAGGCTGGGGTATACTCAGGGTGTCCAGGGTCTACCCAAGGAAGCTTCGTAAGACTTGGGCTTCGGCGGTCCAACTTCTTAAATGAAAACGAGGAGACGGTCGGATATGTTTTAAATAAGTCTAAATTTATTTATTTCCTTTTTCTTGGTTCTCTCAGGATTTGGTTTACAATGTTATATAAAGGTTTTTACTCTGATTCAAAAATAGTTGTTGTCCCTGTCTGGCTAAGGGCTCGGTTCTGGCGCTGGTCTCCAGGACGCCTCTTCTTCTCGGGGTAGCGATGTTAGGTCCCTCAGGTGTATAGGTCGCAGCAACTGTTATTTCTATCTATCAATGGTAAACGTCTGTCTGCTTTAGGCAGGGCACTCTGTCGGCGGCGGCGGATTTCGTAACCAAAGTCTGCGGAGTGTGGTCGGCAGAACAATATATCGGCGGCGGCGGACTACGTGGGAAGTGCCTGCGTCGATTTCTTCTCTGGATTCACTTCAACTCCTGGGAATGGCAGAACAATTCATCGGCGTTGGCGGACTTCGTAGGAAGTGTATGCGTCTACTCGGAGGCAAAACACTCTGTCGGCGGCGGCGGATTTCGTAGTAATAGTCTGCGGTTGGGGGGATGGGATTTCCTCTTTGAATGAATGATGTCGATCGTAGTAAAGGAAACCTAATCGCTCGGCCAAATGAAACCGCAACGAATAGGTCGGTTCTTAAAGACGCCCAGTAATCAAGAACAACTTACACGAGTGGCCAAGTAAACCACCTCAATGTAATTCCCTTAGACGGAGATTAAATTAAGAAGAACTTACACGATTGGCCAAATAAACCACCTCAATGTAATTCCCTTAGACGGAGATTAAATTAAGAAGAACTTACACGATTGGCCAAATAAACCACCTCAATGTAATTCCCTTAGACGGAGATCGAAGCAAGAAGAACTTACACGATTGGCCAAATAAACCACCTCAATGTAATTCCCTTGGACGGAGATTAAATTACGAAGAACTTACACGATTGGCCAAATAAACCACCTCAATGTAATTCCCTTAGACGGAGATTAAATTAAGAAGAACTTACACGATTGGCCAAATAAACCACCTCAATGTAATTCCCTTAGACGGAGATCGAAGCAAGAAAAACTTACACGATTGGCCAAATAAACCACCTCAATGTAATTCCCTTGGAAAGTAGACTATGAAAGTCGAAATTGGGGAAGAGAAAAAGTAATGTACGTTAAGGCATAAAAGCCCGTAAATCTTTTTCCGACTTATCGCAATTGATTCACTCCTATTCATAGATTTTCCTACTATAAGTAAGTGTGAATTGAAAGGCAATGATAATATTCCATACAAAAATAGGCTGGCTAGTGGCAATGCATTACCCCATAAGGAAATGCACACAAACTAAGCGGCAAGCAATATTTGGCCTTGGAATAAACTTTTAGTGTAGGATTTAATTGCGTGTGGGGCAATTTAATAAAAAAAAACACGTACAGTGTTTCGGTGCGGTGTTGCGGAGAAATTGTGACGCTTCGTCACAGATGCCCCCTTCTTAGAAAGACGAGAACCCTCTCGTCTCAACGACCTCCGGCATTGACTGGAAGAGTTCGTATATGTTTTTTTGAGGGACTTAAATCCTGCCCTTCTTTTTTTCTTTATATATATTTTTTCTTTTTTTTCTTTTTATTATTTTTTTTCCCTTCTCTTTTTTTTTTGTTTCGTGTTTTTTTTTTATAATTTTTTTTTTTTGTTTTTTTTTCTTTTCTTTTTTTTTTCTTAAACGTTATAAAAAAAATTTCAACAAAATACCTAATACCTATCCTGAGAGAAAAATAATAATTGATCTATGATTTAAACAAAAAAAAAATCAAACCCGCTCGTCCTAACACTCCCCTAGCTCCATTGGAACCACCTTGCTCCTTCCCTGGAATGATAGCATCGCCTCGGTCCCGGTATTGTTGGGGGTTACATCGATGATATCGCATCTTCTCCGTAGAAAGAACGGTTTGGTGTCTCTTCGGAACACGAAGTTGACGCCTCGAAACGGGTCTGCTGTTCTACCCTTCTGACGGTCGGCTCTTCTTCGCTGCGTTTTGGTGAGCGGAGGTCGCTCGTGGGTGTTCTGTCGGCTGGGCCTCTGGATTTCGGACTTGACCGTGGGTTTCTTTTTCGGTGGGTAAAATCGGTGATCTTTCCGGCTTGCCCTGTCCTTCCCTGATTGGACATGTACCATTTGGACTTCGGGGCTTGGCGGAGTTCGGATAAGTACGGCTGGTGGATGCATGGGCTTGCGGTTCACATGGCGGGTAGTAGGTTCGCTGGCTGGTTCAGCCCTTACCAATTGTAGCAGGTCTGGACGGGCTCCGGTATGTGGCTGTCGGGGTTGCGTTGATCGTCTCTTGCAGCGGTTATTCGGGGAGGCGGGCCATGGTCTTCTGGTCTTGGACGTCGACGGTTCAGTTTCGAGAACCGGCATCGATGAGCAGTCCACGTTTTCCATTGTCGGTAGTCGTTGCACGACGTTCATTTTCCTGGTCTCTAAACAAAGCCTTTGCCTCACTACGGTCGGTGATCGACTGAGGTCTTCTTTATTTGTGGACGTCTGCGCAATAGCGGCTGGGCTGTTGTCGGTATCTATATGACATGCATTTGCTGTCGCTGTGGTCGATTTCGGATTTCGTATAGGTGCTCGGCTCGTAGCAGCTGTGTGCATGGCAAGTCTGCGGCCTCCAAGCATTATCGTGCATCCTGCTTTTGATAAAAGGTCCATACCTAATATGGCGTCTTCTGCCAAGGTGGGTAGGAAAATAGTTTCTCCTTGCACTATTTTACCATTTAAATTTAGAGACAGGACATAATGCTCGGATGGTACGGCTGTTCGGCCGTCAGCAAATGCTACGGCATGCGGCTGGTCTCTTCTAGCTGCTCTGAGTTGGCGGCATTCTTCTCGTAGGCCAGGGCCGATAAAAGATCGAGAGGAACCGGTGTCGACCAAGGCATAATATACTCGATCACCAGCCTCGATCTGCACGAACGGTCGGGGGTCGGTTGGACTGGTTGGGTCAGGTTGGCGGATAACGGCGTTGGAACTCCGGTGACAAGGGCAATCTTTGGTGAGGCGACCGTCCTCCCCACAGTAGGAACAGAACAATCTGAAAGGGCGTCGGCAATCTCTCTTATTATGCCCCCTTTGCTTGCATTGCCAACAATGCGTGCTTCTGTCGTACGCGGCGGTAGGTGGCGGTATCGGTGTTCGTGGCATGACGGCTTGACTAGAGTAGGCGGGTGAAGGCCTCTGTACTTGCAATCGGGGAACAGGTGCGGTCGGGTACTGGTATTGCTGATGACTTGAGGCAGGACGAGAGTTTCGCTCTTCTTGGCGTACGAACTCGTATTCCTCCGCAAGATCCATCAGCTCATCTAAAGTCGTAAATTCTATACGCTTGATGTAGAGTCGGTACTCTGGTCGTAGTGCGTCATAGATGCGGTCTACGTTATCCTCGATAGTCATGCGTGGGTGTTGTCGGATCAAGTACTGGAACGAACGTACATAATCTTTAGCTTTCTCCTTGGGGCCTTGTTTCTTGCGCATTATTTCATCTTCGAGTTTATGAAAGTAACGTGCTGGCAAGAAATGACGTAAGAAGGCCTGGCGAAATACTGCCCAAGTGGTTAAAGCGTCTCGGTTAATCCTGAACCACTCTAGAGCCGTGTTGCGGAAAATTTCGGGCAGTGTCCGGAGCATGCCGTTTAATGGTATCTCGTAACTCGCTGCCAGGTCCTCGATTCTCTCCAAGAATTCTAAAGGTTTCCCGGAGCCGTCGAAACGGAATCCCCACTTGCGCACCGTATTCATTAATTCGGCTTCGAAACTGCGTCCGAAACGGCCGGGTGGGGGATATGGGGCGGCGGACTGATACGTATGAGGACTGTCGTGTGGCTCGACTTGCGGAGGGGCGGAAACTGCTCGTTCGGATCTGGCGGGGGGACAGTAATTCGCTGTTCGAGCAGAAATGGGTGCGGGCATGGCTGGTGTCTGGAATACTGGTACCTGAAGTCTGCTTTGGAATACTTTCTGCTGCTTGTGTTCCGACGTGGATGGTGGTACGTGCGGTCCAGAAGCAGTGGCGTGGTCTTCCTCGTCTGAAGGATCGGCGTTGTTCCTCTCTTCTACCTTGTCTTCCCACTCAGCACACAAATTCTGCGTCGAGCGGTGCAGGCGGGCCTCTTTCAGGTGGCGACTCAGGCGTTGACGTAACTCCTGCACCGTTCCACTGGTGTCTTGTCCACGTTGGGACAGCGTCTCTATTAATTCAGGCTTCTTTAGGAAATAAATGAATCCTAAATTTTGGTATGGACTCGGATTCTCCTCGAGTTCCAGGGCATCGTTTTCAGGTGCTTTGGGGTCGGTATCGGCAAGCATCTTGGAAGCTGGTCGGTCAGGTTTCGGTGTCGGTCGGTGGACTCTGCGTCAGTTCCTGGACAGGTACGGCGGACGGTTGAACTTTCTGCAGGTCCCTGTTCGGGTGCCAAATTGTGATGCTTCTTTTACTTAGGCTGGGGTATACTCAGGGTGTCCAGGGTCTACCCAAGGAAGCTTCGTAAGACTTGGGCTTCGGCGGTCCAACTTCTTAAATGAAAACGAGGAGACGGTCGGATATGTTTTAAATAAGTCTAAATTTATTTGTTTCCTTTTTCTTGGTTCTCTCAGGATTTGGTTTACAATGTTATATAAAGGTTTTTACTCTGATTCAAAAATAGTTGAACAATTCATCGGCGTTGGCGGACTTCGTAGGAAGTGTATGCGTCTACTCGGAGGCAAAACACTCTGTCGGCGGCGGCGGATTTCGTAGTAATAGTCTGCGGTTGGGGGGATGGGATTTCCTCTTTGAATGAATGATGTCGATCGTAGTAAAGGAAACCTAATCGCTCGGCCAAATGAAACCGCAACGAAAAGGTCGGTTCTTAAAGACGCCCAATAATCAAGAACAACTTACACGAGTGGCCAAGTAAACCACCTCAATGTAATTCCCTTAGACGGAGATTAAATTAAGAAGAACTTACACGATTGGCCAAATAAACCACCTCAATGTAATTCCCTTAGACGGAGATTAAATTAAGAAGAACTTACACGATTGGCCAAATAAACCACCTCAATGTAATTCCCTTAGACGGAGATCGAAGCAAGAAGAACTTACACGATTGGCCAAATAAACCACCTCAATGTAATTCCCTTGGACGGAGATTAAATTACGAAGAACTTACACGATTGGCCAAATAAACCACCTCAATGTAATTCCCTTAGACGGAGATTAAATTAAGAAGAACTTACACGATTGGCCAAATAAACCACCTCAATGTAATTCCCTTAGACGGAGATCGAAGCAAGAAGAACTTACACGATTGGCCAAATAAACCACCTCAATGTAATTCCCTTGGAAAGTAGACTATGAAAGTCGAAATTGGGGAAGAGAAAAAGTAATGTACGTTAAGGCATAAAAGCCCGTAAATCTTTTTCCGACTTATCGCAATTGATTCACTCCTATTCATAGATTTTCCTACTATAAGTAAGTGTGAATTGAAAGGCAATGATAATATTCCATACAAAAATAGGCTGGCTAGTGGCAATGCATTACCCCATAAGGAAATGCACACAAACTAAGCGGCAAGCAATATTTGGCCTTGGAATAAACTTTTAGTGTAGGATTTAATTGCGTGTGGGGCAATTTAATAAAAAAAACACGTACAGTGTTTCGGTGCGGTGTTGCGGAGAAATTGTGACGCTTCGTCACAGATGCCCCCTTCTTAGAAAGACGAGAACCCTCTCGTCTCAACGCCCTCCGGCATTGACTGGAAGAGTTCGTATATGTTTTTTTGAGGGACTTAAATCCTGCCCTTCTTTTTTTCTTTATATATATTTTTTCTTTTTTTTCTTTTTATTATTTTTTTTCCCTTCTCTTTTTTTTTTGTTTCGTGTTTTTTTTTTATAATTTTTTTTTTTTGTTTTTTTTTCTTTTCTTTTTTTTTTCTTAAACGTTATAAAAAAAATTTCAACAAAATACCTAATACCTGTCCTGAGAGAAAAATAATAATTGATCTATGATTTAAACAAAAAAAAATCAAACCCGCTCGTCCTAACACTCCCTTAGCTCCATTGGAACCACCTTGCTCCTTCCCTGGAATGATAGCATCGCCTCGGTCCCGGTATTGTTGGGGGTTACATCGATGATATCGCATCTTCTCCGTAGAAAGAACGGTTTGGTGTCTCTTCGGAACACGAAGTTGACGCCTCGAAACGGGTCTGCTGTTCTACCCTTCTGACGGTCGGCTCTTCTTCGCTGCGTTTTGGTGAGCGGAGGTCGCTCGTGGGTGTTCTGTCGGCTGGGCCTCTGTATTTCGGACTTGACCGTGGGTTTCTTTTTCGGTGGGTAAAATCGGTGATCTTTCCGGCTTGCCCTGTCCTTCCCTGATTGGACATGTACCATTTGGACTTCGGGGCTTGGCGGAGTTCGGATAAGTACGGCTGGTGGATGCATGGGCTTGCGGTTCACATGGCGGGTAGTAGGTTCGCTGGCTGGTTCAGCCCTTACCAATTGTAGCAGGTCTGGACGGGCTCCGGTATGTGGCTGTCGGGGTTGCGTTGATCGTCTCTTGCAGCGGTTATTCGGGGAGGCGGGCCATGGTCTTCTGGTCTTGGACGTCGACGGTTCAGTTTCGAGAACCGGCATCGATGAGCAGTCCACGTTTTCCATTGTCGGTAGTCGTTGCACGACGTTCATTTTCCTGGTCTCTAAACAAAGCCTTTGCCTCACTACGGTCGGTGATCGACTGAGGTCTTCTTTATTTGTGGACGTCTGCGCAATAGCGGCTGGGCTGTTGTCGGTATCTATATGACATGCATTTGCTGTCGCTGTGGTCGATTTCGGATTTCGTATAGGTGCTCGGCTCGTAGCAGCTGTGTGCATGGCAAGTCTGCGGCCTCCAAGCATTATCGTGCATCCTGCTTTTGATAAAAGGTCCATACCTAATATGGCGTCTTCTGCCAAGGTGGGTAGGAAAATAGTTTCTCCTTGCACTATTTTACCATTTAAATTTAGAGACAGGACATAATGCTCGGATGGTACGGCTGTTCGGCCGTCAGCAAATGCTACGGCATGCGGCTGGTCTCTTCTAGCTGCTCTGAGTTGGCGGCATTCTTCTCGTAGGCCAGGGCCGATAAAAGATCGAGAGGAACCGGTGTCGACCAAGGCATAATATACTCGATCACCAGCCTCGATCTGCACGAACGGTCGGGGGTCGGTTGGACTGGTTGGGTCAGGTTGGCGGATAACGGCGTTGGAACTCCGGTGACAAGGGCAATCTTTGGTGAGGCGACCGTCCTCCCCACAGTAGGAACAGAACAATCTGAAAGGGCGTCGGCAATCTCTCTTATTATGCCCCCTTTGCTTGCATTGCCAACAATGCGTGCTTCTGTCGTACGCGGCGGTAGGTGGCGGTATCGGTGTTCGTGGCATGACGGCTTGACTAGAGTAGGCGGGTGAAGGCCTCTGTACTTGCAATCGGGGAACAGGTGCGGTCGGGTACTGGTATTGCTGATGACTTGAGGCAGGACGAGAGTTTCGCTCTTCTTGGCGTACGAACTCGTATTCCTCCGCAAGATCCATCAGCTCATCTAAAGTCGTAAATTCTATACGCTTGATGTAGAGTCGGTACTCTGGTCGTAGTGCGTCATAGATGCGGTCTACGTTATCCTCGATAGTCATGCGTGGGTGTTGTCGGATCAAGTACTGGAACGAACGTACATAATCTTTAGCTTTCTCCTTGGGGCCTTGTTTCTTGCGCATTATTTCATCTTCGAGTTTATGAAAGTAACGTGCTGGCAAGAAATGACGTAAGAAGGCCTGGCGAAATACTGCCCAAGTGGTTAAAGCGTCTCGGTTAATCCTGAACCACTCTAGAGCCGTGTTGCGGAAAATTTCGGGCAGTGTCCGGAGCATGCCGTTTAATGGTATCTCGTAACTCGCTGCCAGGTCCTCGATTCTCTCCAAGAATTCTAAAGGTTTCCCGGAGCCGTCGAAACGGAATCCCCACTTGCGCACCGTATTCATTAATTCGGCTTCGAAACTGCGTCCGAAACGGCCGGGTGGGGGATATGGGGCGGCGGACTGATACGTATGAGGACTGTCGTGTGGCTCGACTTGCGGAGGGGCGGAAACTGCTCGTTCGGATCTGGCGGGGGGACAGTAATTCGCTGTTCGAGCAGAAATGGGTGCGGGCATGGCTGGTGTCTGGAATACTGGTACCTGAAGTCTGCTTTGGAATACTTTCTGCTGCTTGTGTTCCGACGTGGATGGTGGTACGTGCGGTCCAGAAGCAGTGGCGTGGTCTTCCTCGTCTGAAGGATCGGCGTTGTTCCTCTCTTCTACCTTGTCTTCCCACTCAGCACACAAATTCTGCGTCGAGCGGTGCAGGCGGGCCTCTTTCAGGTGGCGACTCAGGCGTTGACGTAACTCCTGCACCGTTCCACTGGTGTCTTGTCCACGTTGGGACAGCGTCTCTATTAATTCAGGCTTCTTTAGGAAATAAATGAATCCTAAATTTTGGTATGGACTCGGATTCTCCTCGAGTTCCAGGGCATCGTTTTCAGGTGCTTTGGGGTCGGTATCGGCAAGCATCTTGGAAGCTGGTCGGTCAGGTTTCGGTGTCGATCGGTGGACTCTGCGTCAGTTCCTGGACAGGTACGGCGGACGGTTGAACTTTCTGCAGGTCCCTGTTCGGGTGCCAAATTGTGATGCTTCTTTTACTTAGGCTGGGGTATACTCAGGGTGTCCAGGGTCTACCCAAGGAAGCTTCGTAAGACTTGGGCTTTGGCGGTCCAACTTCTTAAATGAAAACGAGGAGACGGTCGGATATGTTTTAAATAAGTCTAAATTTATTTGTTTCCTTTTTCTTGGTTCTCTCAGGATTTGGTTTACAATGTTATATAAAGGTTTTTACTCTGATTCAAAAATAGTTGTTGTCCCTGTCTGGCTAAGGGCTCGGTTCTGGCGCTGGTCTCCAGGACGCCTCTTCTTCTCGGGGTAGCGATGTTAGGTCCCTCAGGTGTATAGGTCGCAGCAACTGTTACTTCTATCTATCAATGGTAAACGTCTGTCTGCTTTAGGCAGGGCACTCTGTCGGCGGCGGCGGATTTCGTAACCAAAGTCTGCGGAGTGTGGTCGGCAGAACAATATATCGGCGGCGGCGGACTACGTGGGAAGTGCCTGCGTCGATTTCTTCTCTGGATTCACTTCAACTCCTGGGAACGGCAGAACAATTCATCGGCGTTGGCGGACTTCGTAGGAAGTGTATGCGTCTACTCGGAGGCAAAACACTCTGTAGGCGGCGGCGGATTTCGTAGTAATAGTCTGCGGTTGGGGGGATGGGATTTCCTCTTTGAATGAATGATGTCGATCGTAGTAAAGGAAACCTAATCGCTCGGCCAAATGAAACCGCAACGAATAGGTCGGTTCTTAAAGACGCCCAATAATCAAGAACAACTTACACGAGTGGCCAAGTAAACCACCTCAATGTAATTCCCTTAGACGGAGATTAAATTAAGAAGAACTTACACGATTGGCCAAATAAACCACCTCAATGTAATTCCCTTAGACGGAGATTAAATTAAGAAGAACTTACACGATTGGCCAAATAAACCACCTCAATGTAATTCCCTTAGACGGAGATCGAAGCAAGAAGAACTTACACGATTGGCCAAATAAACCACCTCAATGTAATTCCCTTAGACGGAGATTAAATTACGAAGAACTTACACGATTGGCCAAATAAACCACCTCAATGTAATTCCCTTAGACGGAGATTAAATTAAGAAGAACTTACACGATTGGCCAAATAAACCACCTCAATGTAATTCCCTTAGACGGAGATCGAAGCAAGAAGAACTTACACGATTGGCCAAATAAACCACCTCAATGTAATTCCCTTAGACGGAGATCGAAGCAAGAAGAACTTACACGATTGGCCAAATAAACCACCTCAATGTAATTCCCTTGGAAAGTAGACTATGAAAGTCGAAATTGGGGAAGAGAAAAAGTAATGTACGTTAAGGCATAAAAGCCCGTAAATCTTTTTCCGACTTATCGCAATTGATTCACTCCTATTCATAGATTTTCCTACTATAAGTAAGTGTGAATTGAAAGGCAATGATAATATTCCATACAAAAATAGGCTGGCTAGTGGCAATGCATTACCCCATAAGGAAATGCACACAAACTAAGCGGCAAGCAATATTTGGCCTTGGAATAAACTTTTAGTGTAGGATTTAATTGCGTGTGGGGCAATTTAATAAAAAAAACACGTACAGTGTTTCGGTGCGGTGTTGTGGAGAAATTGTGACGCTTCGTCACACTCCTTATAAATGAATTATGATCATTTGCATTTTATTTAATTTATCTTTTTCACTATGAAATATCCTAAAATTGTAATGAAATTATAAGAAATAAAATTATATCTATCTTATATCTATCTTTTATGTCGTTCGATCAATTGTCGACTAAGTGCATGGGACCGGTGCTTTTGTGGTTTGTCGGTGGCAGTAGCGGTGGCGGAGGTTTCAATTTCATTTTCATTTTCTGTGGTAATATTCTCCTTTCCAGTTGATAATGCCTTCGTATCTAAAATGATGAAATCGTTTATTTCCTCTCTATAAATATTTAAAATAGCATTTTCATCGAATATCCCATCTCTCCTTTCGATAACTTTTCGTATTGCTGGATCGAATAAACGATAGATATGAGGTAAGGAAATAATTAACCATTATAATATTCCATACCTTTCGGACGGAATTTACCGAAATGCATTTTGTTTAATGCAACTAGTGGCGATCCAACAAATTTTTCAATGGTGTACAATTGGTTTCTTACCAGTCCAAATTTCATGCGGAGTCTTTTCCAATATTTTCGTTTTCGCTTTGTAAATATGCAGCAATAGCTTCCGCCCATAACGACTCTTCCAGATTTGCATGTAGTACGATGCTTCTTGCCATTGTCACCAGCGTTCGATTGGCTCTCTCCGCGACGCCATTTTGTTGTAGGGTGTATGCCACTGCAAGCTGCTTTTTTATTCCTTGTTCATCTAAAAAACTATTATCGCTTCTTCCGTCTGACGCTCTTCCATAGCTTTGAACAGTTTGAATTTATCGAAAATCGAACCTTTCGTCTTAATCAAATACACAAACATGTGCCTCGACATATTGTTAATACATGTCACGAAGTATCTGAACCCTCCAATTGATGGCTTATCAATTGGCCCGCACACGTCCGTGTGAATGAGTTCCAATAACTTTTTAAATCTCGTTTGGCTGGCTTGAGGAAAAGCTTGTGCACATATCTTGCTTTTCATGCAAATCTAGTTCGACAAGACAAGTCCTCTTTTTGTCTTAAAAAAAATGTCCGGTATCTTTTTGAAAAAACATGCAATTCGTCGTATTTTTGGGTAATATCATCTTACTAAATTTTTTAACATCACTAAACTGTCACAAAACTCTTTTTAACGATAATCCAGAAGTTTTTTGCATCATTTTGGTGTGAACACGACCTAAAATATATTTGTACCAAAGCTAATTCATCACATCTAAACATCTCTTGTTTTTTCAACAATCGTTTGAACACACGAACACACCCGCTTATGTGACAGGTCAGTCCATACCTCTTGTTTTCTGTCAAGAGAAATTGAAACTGTTAGCTCTGTGTTCCATTGTTTATCGTCTGTGTGTTTAGTTGTGAAACGTGAATTTTGTTTATTGTTTGTGCTGTTTAATCCTGAAAAGTGAGTCAAAAAAACGAAATGCCTAAGCGAAAATGTACTTTCAACGAAGATCTGCAGAAAAACTACCCAATGTTTAAACAAAAACAAAATGCAAATGAACGACATATTGTCTTTTGCCCGTCTTGTAATTCGTCATTCTCTGTTGCAAACAAAGGAAAAACAGATCTAGACCAGCACTTACAAACCGAAAAACACAAAAGTAATGTACAATCTTTAAGTTCCTGCAAAAAAGTTTCAGAATTTCTAATTCCAAAGCATTCAAAGTTGGAGAACCAAGTGTCAGTCGCGGAAGGTGCACTCGCATATCACACTGTAGTCCACCACTTTGGGTTTCGATCCGTTGACTGCAGTCATAAGTTCTTGAAATGCATTTTACCATATTCGAAAATTGCTCAGCATATTTCCAGCGCAAGAACAAAAACAGCAGCCATTGTTTTGAATGTCTTAGCTCCCTTATCCCTAGACTGTGTTCGCAAAGAATTTAATGAAATAAATTTTGTATCGATCTCTACCGACGCCAGCAATCATGGAAGCTAAAAAGTATTCCATGTTTTGGTGCAATATTTCAGAAAGGATTCAGGTAATAATTCAAAATTAGTATTATGGGTTACATTCAAGTTTTATATTTTTTTAACTTCTACATAGGTGTTAATATAAAAGTAGTTGATATTCAAGCAATGAAAGATAAAATATCGGACACGATATCCAACTATTTGCTTTCGACATTAAACAAATTCAACTACCTTCGAAATCCTTGCAATGTCTGCGGATAATTGTAACACAAACTTTGGTGATGTAAAACGCACCGGCAAGAATAATGTATTTCATAAATTACAAATTAATGGATATTCAAATTTTAATGGAATCGGATGCCCCGCACATATTTTGCACAACAATGCTCAATTCGGATTTGATGGATTGCCTTTGGATGTCGAAAGCATTGTATTGAAAATATACACCCACTTCTCCGTTTTTACCGTTCGAACGGAAAAACTAAAACGTTTTTGTGAATCTGTGCAAATGGAATATAAGAAGCTTCTCAGTCATTCTAGAACACGCTTGTTGTCACTATACCCCACCGTTGAAAGAATTTTGCAAATATTTGAAGACCTAAAAACTTATTTTCTCTCCTTAGATAGTCCAACGCTTATTCTAAAAAATTTTTTGTAAAACGATCTTAACGAAGCTTATTTGTGGTTTTTTCATTCGCTTATGTATTTTTATAGTGAAAATATATAGGGGCAATAGAAAGAGAGAAGAGTTCCATAGTAGAAACCTTAGAGAAGATTTAACTTGTAAAAAAGTTTTGAATGAAAGAATATCCGAGAAATTTATGCCATTAAAAGTGAAGGAAATTTTAAAATTTGTATTTGAAGGTGGTGTTACGGTAAATTTTCCCGCAACGAAAACCATTCTTACATTTAGTTATTTTGATTTCGATATCCGTCTTTTTTCCTCAAACCCTTCCCTATCATTTCTTCGTCCCATCATTTCTCCGTTGTTTGCTCTTAGCAATGTGATCGAAACATAGCTTTGAGCAAATGACAAAATAGGTCCATGTCGTAATCAGCGGAGCTGATGTCGGTGTGGTGTCCGAATAGCAATAATTAAATAGCCTCTTCCTTTGGTGTCTGGATTACAAGTGTCTTTATTATATACCGAATTCATAAATGTCATTGAAGTGACAGTGTGTAGTAGAATAGTAGAATTGTAATAGAATACAGTGAGTAGAATACAGTAGAACCCTTTAATATGCCACACCTCCCCCATAAGTTCTTTATCAATTTATATTTCAAAATTCAACGTGAATTTCAGCAAATATATGAAAATCACCTTACATTTCATAATTTTCAATTCTATTCAGAATTTTAAGCTAACATAGTTTAATATATTTATAATGTTATTAATATAAAAATTTTAGTATAAGTTTTAATTAATTTTTTTTTTTTAAGTTATATTCAACACTTTGAACTAGGCCACCCTTCTTGATAAAACTTAAAGACCTTTGAAAGAACAGAATCTTTTCTTGTTTCTTATTTAAATAAATCTTGCTTCTCATCACTTACATTTATTGAAAAAATCATTTCACTCTTTTCTTTTACTTCATTTTTCTCAACAATAAAATTTCTCGACAGGTAGTCAGCAATGTGCATGTATTTACCTGGTAAATACTGCACCTCAATGTCGTAATTATATAAAAATAAACGTGTGCGTCGTAGCTTACTTGACATTATTTTGTTAATTTCTTTCTTCATAATGGCTTCGAGAGGTTTATGGTCGCTATAATCTAAGACCTTACTACCATAGACAAAGTTATGAAATTTCTTACACGCATATGCAATGGCAGGAAATTCTTTTTCTATTTGGGCATACCCTACATCAGCATCACTCAAACTCCTGGAAGCATAACAAATCGGCCTATTTTCTTGCAACAAACAACACCCTATTCCATACTGAGAAGCATCAGCTTGTATTGTAAGCTTTGTCATAGGATCGAATGGTTTAAGGAATGGAATTTCTTCCAACCTATTTTTTAAAATGTCTACGCAGTTTGTATGACTCTTAGACCAAACAAATTCAGCATCTTTTCGCAATAATTGCCTTAACGGAGCTGTGAGCTCTGATAGCTCCGGAATGAAACTCCTTAATTAACAAAACCTAGAAAGCTTTGCAGTTCTTTCTTTGAAGAAGGATTTTTTAATTTTTAATAGCAGATACTCGATTATCATCTGGCTTCATTCCACTTTCACTAAAAACATGACCCAAATATTTCACAAAATACTGCCGAAATTGAATTTTTTCTTTGTTAAATTTAATTCCTAATGTTCTCGCACGTTCTAATAATCTTTCCAAATTTCTGTCATGTTCTTCAATAGTCTCTCCATGCACCAAAAAATCATCAATATATATGTATTTCAACTCCTTCTAGGTCCCCATAGTTCTCAAAATTAAATCTTTGAAATATTTCCGGTGCTGTACTTAAACCAAAAGGAAGAACACTTAACTCATAGACACCGAAGGGCGTCCAAAAGCAACAAAATTTTCTTGAATCTTTGTGTAAGGCTACTTGCCAGAAAGCATCTTTTTGGTCTAACACAGTGAAGTACCTAGAGTTCCTTAAATTTGTGCTTAGATCTTCCAGAGTTTGAATTAAAAACGGTTTTTTTTTATAACTTTATTCAAACCCGAAGGATCTAAACAGACTCTCAGTTTTCCATTAGTTTTTTCAACTATAACTAAGTTATGTATCCATTCTCTGGGACCTGTTACTTTTGAAATAACTTTTTCTTTCTCCAGGTCTTTCAGAGTGTCCAAAAGTTTGTTTTTAACCTTCAATGCTACATTTCTGGGCGGAGTTGTTTTAGGAAAATTATTTTCTTTTATTTCAATATTTTATTTTTGGAGGAATCCCACTCTTCCTTCAAAAAGCTCTTTATTCGATTCTATAAGATCCTCTTTTGAGTCGTATGACCTCTTAATCAGATTTAAACTATTGACATTTTGTACTTTTACTAAACCCAAACTCAAACAACTTTTCAAACCTAGGATTGGAATTAAGTTTTCATTAATGTTTTTGTTTTCTTTCACGATTATAAAACTTGGAACTAATATTTTATTTTTAAAACGGCATTCTAAAGTAGATTTGCCAATGGTTGTATGACAATTGAAGTTGATCTTATACTTCTCCTATTTTTTATGTCGTTATAATATTTTAATGGAATAATATTTACTTGAGCACCTGTATCTATTTTAAATTTTATGAAAGAGTCTTCAACTCTTATTTCTTCAAGCCAAGTACTTTTACTGTCACTTGATTGCAAACTGTCAACAACAAACAAATCATCTTCACTATCAGAACTAAATTCACACGATTCACGAACACATCTCACATTACGCACATTACAACAAACTGCAAAGTGGTTTAATTTCCCACAATTATTACAATTTTTTCCTAGAGCAGGGCAGGCATTTCTTGTGTGATTAAAATTAAAATATTGACATTTGATATATTTGGAAGTTCTACTATTATTTTGATTTGAAAAGGTCTTATTTCTAGGACTATAATGATTACTACTGTGAAATTGATTGTTAGCTTTTTCAGCATAACTCGAACTTTTGTTCATAAATTTTTTACTATATTGACTGTTACCTCTTTTATTTTCTTGATGATTTGCAGAACTTTTGTTGATGACATCTACGCTGGAACTATTTGCTGGGGCCTGTATTTATTTTGTCTGCTTCGGGGCGACTTCTGATGCACGACATATTTCCATACATTTTTCCAAGTTTAGGTCTGCTGCACTTAGTAACTTCTCCTACAGCCTCTTATTTTGAATGCCTAGGACAATCCGATCACGAATGAGAGACTCCTCTAATGAAGAAAACTCTAGCTAGCAATTTAAGGTCTGTCACAAAACTGTCAAACGTCTCCAGATTTCCTTGGTTTCGGCTGAAGAATTTGAACCGCTCATATGTTTGATTTTTTCTCGGCAAGCAATACTCTACGAAAGCTCTCATCACAGACTCGATCTTCTTTTTATCATCATCAGACAAAGTGAACGAATTATACAGATCGAGGGCATCTTCTCCAATCGTATTCAAAAACGTGGTCACTCGAATAACCTCATCTTTGTCCTGAACGCAAGCGGCAATCTCAAAGATTGTGTAATTTTGACGAAATCGTTTCCAGTTTTCTGCGAGGTTTCCGTCCAACTTCAGTGGCTGGATTCTTCGTACGTAATCCATTTTTGGGCTGCTTTTCGATTATGACGACTTTACTTATAGACTCTGCAATTTCATGAATTGAATCCTCATCCGATTCCTCAAGAGATGAGCTGCAGTCAGATAAATCACTGGATGATGATTTTACCATGTATTCTTCAAGTAAGAATCACGTATACTTTACAAAAACTTTATGTTTATTGATATTCTATCAAATGAACTAAATTATTTTCAACTTTAATTTGTAATGCCTTTAATAATTATTGATTAAATATGAGGGTTTTTCCAATACCGGCTGCGCCATGTGGTGTCCGAATAGCAATAATTAAATAATCTCTTACATTTTTTACAAGTTTTACAAGGATTACAAGTGTCTTTATTATATACAGAATTCATAAATGTCATTGAAGTGACAGTGTGTAGTAGAATAGTAGAATTGTAATAGAATACAGGAAGTAGAATACAGTAGAACCCTTTAATATGCCACAGTCGGCGTGTGGTGTTTCGAGCCAAAAGCCTCTGAAGACTCGCACAACATTTACTTAATCGAATGTCATGTCATACTTTGTCACTCACAAACATCATCATACTCATTCATCGCCATTCACACCATATGAATGTATGTGTAAATACCTACCTACATTCATATACTTATACCATCATTCACCCTTTATCATCATTACAACCATCATCTTTACACTCATCATCATTCACACACATCATTACACACACTAAACAAGCAGGATATCACACACACAACATTATACACATACATACACATATCACAGAGGAGAACTATAGAAATGGCACTTGTAAACGCCATACTTCGTTATGTGACACACTGTGCAGCGTAGTGCTGCAAGTGTAAACATCCTAAATTTAACTTTCACTTTTGTAAAACCGAATCATAAGAATGAAAGTTAATAGTTTTCCCTTTTCCCACAAATCTGCGCAAAGATCCACCGAATAGGGTAAAGTAGTTCATTTTGGTTTTGGTAGCCTTCTTCTATTTTCGAAAAGTTGTAACACAGAGAATTTTATCCTTCCCCTGACTCAGTAGAATATATAGTAGAGTAACTGGGAAAATGCCCAGAAGTATTATTTTCAACTTTCAGGAACTTTCATTTTCTCGACATGTTTTATGGGAGGGGTCTGATCTCGACTAATGAGCTGGATAAGTTTTGCCTTGTATATAGAAACTATAGTACTATTACCGGACACCTTTTTTGGGGACATTGTTCGTCACTTAGGTGCGCCAACATCGGCGGAGAAGATTCTGAAAAAAAAAATGCGCATGGTGGAGATATGAGATAGAGAGAAAGGCATATATGATGAATTTTTTTACCTTTGTGGAATACATTCCAACTTTTGTGGACCACTTTCGAATTCAAGTTCGACAGTGCAAAAGAGGAAAGTGATAGTACTATAGATTTTTCATATACAAGGGTCTTAGGAACAAACCACCAACAACTTTTTTAATTCAATGTGATTGGAAAATTGTGCGAGTGAAAGGTCTCGCTGGAATTCGACAACGTAGGTGCTTGTCAGCCATAAGGCTGCATGCGCTAGAGAACCGTGACCGAAAACCTCGAGACACCATTGGCCCATTGTATGAATGTATGGGTGAATTTGAAAGTCGAGAAAGGACAAACTGACAAGATCAACCACTTCTTGGTTGACCTAGAGAACAACAAGTGGTTCATTTTGCGATTGTTAATTTTTTTTTTTTTTTTTTTGAGAAATAGAAAGTTAGAAGAGTGAAAGTTGGAAATAGTTTTTGTAAAGAAAGTGTTAGAGAAATTTTAGAAAAGAATTAGAGTCAGTGGAAGGACGAAATTAATGGAGCTGTAGAAATCGTCAGACGGACGAAAATTGCGAACATAGAAGGAGGAAGGAAAAACAGGAGAAAAAGAAAAGATAAGTAGAGTGTTTAGTTTTTGCAAGTGTTGTTGTCAAATATTTCTTTTTCGGTTGTTCTTTGGCATCGAAATTCTCAATAATTGTGAGACGACACGCGACGTATTAATTGTTCTTTTCGGGAAAGAACAACTAACGTTACAATCTTCCGCTAATTTTCATTTGTTTACCTTTCTAAACAGTTCCCCTAACCGTCTACCATTGTATCTTTTGATTGGTGAAAAGAAATTTCACCTAAAAATTTCCTGGCACCCACTTTTCTTTGTACACCCTGTACTTAGAAAATACTTTTAATTCTTTATTTAAGTGTAACAAACTGGCGTCCACAACGTGGGGCATACATTTAGTGTAATTGCTCATACATTATTTGTACATCGTTCCTTTTGTGAATATATAACCTGTTGGTACTTGGTACCTGAGAAAATTGTTTATTAGGGAAGTGACTATTTTGTTGGAGTTGTTTATTTAGTTTTTCCTTGTGAAAGAACTATTAACTTTTGTTTTTTTTTCCTTAGGTGAATTGCTGTGAGAATTGAAGTGTGTACAGTGCGAGTTTGGTTGACTGCGTAACCTTTTTTGGACTACATACAACTGTGGGAAATCCTATATAAAAGGAATTATTTTGGTCTGTATACGACAGTGCCAAACACAAGAAGGTGTTTTGTTTAGTTTTTATTATTATTCCAACAAGTGATACAAGTCTCTGGGTAGTGCTTATCACCCATTGAGAGTTTTTTTACTTTTAATTTTCGGGCAAGTGAGGTTGCTTGCATACAAAAGTGCAAATTTTAATAACAGTAGTTGTTGTTGCTTTTGGGTGGTTTCGTTTGCCACAATAGAATTTAATAGTTCGCACGGTTGGCGAGATGAAAATTTATAGGGCGTTTCGGGTTGTCAGTTGCAAATAACGCGAAAATTGAATTTTATCGCGTTTGAATACTTTCTCTTATCTATTATTATATAAAGATTTTAGTATTGATTTTATCATAATTACTATTTTGTCTTATACTTCTCAAACTATATTTTTTCTTTACTTTTTGGATTTTTATTTCTTTTGGTTTTTGACCATACTTGGTTCGAAACTGAGTTTTGTTTGGATGTCAATTGACATTGAGTTTTCTCTATTTTAATTTTGCTTCAGTATTCAAGCATCCACTTGGAGCTTGGTATTGTTTACTTAGAATTCGTTGAATATTTTTTTCGATAGTTATATTTTGGTGATAGGCTATTTTTTTTTTATTATTAGTCCAAGCTTGCGATTTAAATTTATATCACGTTTAGTTTTCGTATTATGGATATTTATACAGAGTGTCCCGTACTTCGTGTATTATCCTTTGAAGAGTTATTCTTGGTCATATTCTAAAAAAAAATTGTTATACAGTAAAGCTCATTTCTCAACTTTGACATTGTTAAGCAAACCGACCAACAATGCTTTCACACGTACCTTTATTTTTAATGCTGACACGATGGGAAATGATGGTTTATCATTTCCCAAATTCATTATTTATTCCAATTCCCACACCTTTCATATAACCTACAACTCCTATTACCAACCAACTTCCCCAGCAGCGTGAGGCCAGACGAAATGTGATCTTCCATAGAAGTTCAATGTTTTGCCTCACGCGCTGACATTCGATTTCATTTATGTTGACTAGCCACCTTTTGGGTTTCGCCTGTTGCGATCTCTTTGGATAGTCAACCACTCACTCACTATTGTACTTCACTAGGAAAAACATCATTCGTTCTAATAAACACTTTTTGTCTCTTTAATATAAAAACTGAAACTAGTTATTTAATCGATTTTTTGTGTAAAATAAAAATTTGTCTGTTTTAATATAAAAATTGCATTCGAATTATTGAATTGAACATTTGGCGACCGTGACAGGACCACAGCTAAAAAAGTTTAGCGGCCTGTATTGAACAAAAAATTAAAAGTAAAAAAAAGGAGAACAGTAATAACCTTTAAATAAAAAGCGAAGTGAGTCGACAAACAAAGAGCTACAAAGCAAGTGACAAGTGAAGTAATAAAACAAAAGAAAGAAATATAATTAAAGATAACTTGTGCCAGCAAAAGTGTAGTTAGTGATTAAACAATGCCTTCCATCGAGGAACTCACGAATCAACAAGATTTAGTAGGCGCGGAGATTTGTAATCTCGCCCGTAACTACAGAAAAATGGCCCAGAAAGAAAGACTGTGCAGTATTTGAATGCACGCCGGGTCAAACTGACTGAGCTCTGGGAATTCTTCGATAACGTGGACAGTGAGATAAGGGATAATTATCCACTAGATATAGACCACGAATATTTCACCAAAGGCTACTATGACGAGGTGAAGAAGGTGTATGAGGCAATGAAAGAAGACATCAGCAAGAGGTGTAGTGATGCGGATTCTAAAAAATCTGATGAGGCTGAAGAAAAGACCACAGCAGTCAATGCTCAGCCCAAGGCACAAAAAGAGGATGCATTACCAAAAGCAGTCAATCCTCAGCCAAGACAACAAAAAGAGGATGTAGGACCAACAGCAGTCAAGCCCCCAGCAGGGCCTACAAAGGAACTCGCTACCGCATCACCAAAATTTAATCTTCCAGCAGGGCTGACAACAAAACTCAGCTCAGAAGTAAAAAAGGTAACAACGGAAAATAAATTCCGCCTGCTTGGTAAAATGATCCAGGCATCATTAAATAAATGCCCCGTCAGCTTGAGAGAGACGTCACCGAAGAAGTTTCATCAGAGAACTAAAACTCTCATGACCAATTGGGAGGAGATGACCACTGCATACAAACGATTGGGGGTTGATGCCGCCGTAACCGACATCGAGCGCTATTTTGAGCTTCAAGACGAATTGGACTTGAGGATTAGCTGTCTACCCAACAACATTTTGCCGAACGAAACAGCAAGTCAACCGACTCCAGTAAAGCAAACTGCAATCAAGCTGCCAAAAATAGAGATTCCAAAATTCGACGGAAGTTATCTTGATTGGCCGCAGTTCTTCGACTTGTTCCAGCAAATGGTGCACAACCAACCCATCGCACCGGCACAAAAACTATACTTCCTTAAAACTAACGTCACTGGCGATGCTCATAATTTGATTCAACATTTCCACGCCACGGATAGTAATTATGAGGTGGCATGGAACACACTAATTGACAGGTTCAATAATAAGAGACTGTTATTAAGTGCTCAATTGAATCGATTGTTCCATCATAACATCATTGTAGACAACGTCAAAAGTCTAAAGAGGTTTCATGACACTACAAAGGAAGTGATACAAGCCATTACCAACCTCATATTTGACAGCAGTGGATGGGATCCAGTAGTCGTTCATTTATTGCTGGACAGAATGAACAAGGACACCCGAATTTTATTCGAAGAATCGCTACAATCACCAAGAAGCCAGCCAACTCTAACACAGCTACTTGAATTTGTGCAATGCAGATTCCAAGCTCTGGAGGCGGTAAAACCAGATGAAAGGAAGAAAGTGGTAGCCACCGCTTCTGAAAGTTCTAGGGAAGTTTCCTGTCAACTTTGCAAATCAAATAGCCATAAGATCATTAATTGTAAAAATTTCATTTCCCTTTCAGTTGAAGATCGCAATCAGAAGGTGCGAAAACTTCAGATATGTACCAATTGTTTACAAAGCCATCATCTGTCAACGTGTCAGCAGCAGCGCAGGTGCAAAATGTGCAACGGGAAACACAACACCCTACTACATTATCCGGCGAAAAGGGATAAGGAAAAAGCATCAGTATCTGGTAAGTGTGAAAGTTTTGTTGGTCGGGTGGGTGAATTTCCATTAGGGAAAAATAATAATGCATCATTAGGAGTAGTGTTTAGGGGTCGTGAGGTATATCTCGCCACCGCAATTGTGAACATTGCATGTCCCAACGGTATTCCATGCAGAGCCTTGTTAGACTCAGGATCGCAGGTAAACTTTATTACTACTTCCTTAGCGCACGAATTAGGATACAAAAAACAAAGAAAGGAAATTCCAATTAGCGGCATCGGAGGCCAAGAAAGTCAGGCTAATTAAATCTTAAATATTTTAATAGAGTCCAGAACATCATCGTTCAAAAGAAATATCGAGGCCAGTATAATTCCAAAAATTACTGATTATCAGGCAACTGTACCTCAGGACATGAAAACTTGGAAATTGCCCTCCAACATCGTTCTAGCGGACCCCAATATAATTAATTCCCGGCACATAGACTTATTAATAGAAGCAGAAATATTCTTTGAGCTTCTCATGCCAGGGGAGCTTCAGATTTCCAGCAGTCTTCCTTTATTGCGAAACACTAAATCAGGATGGATACTAGCTGGAAGCGCTATAAATCATAATCACACTTCTTACTGCCATTCTGTTTCTAAACCAAGTCTAAGCTCTCTAGATAAATTAGTTCGTTCATTTTGGGAAAGTGAAAATACTGAAGTTAAATCAAAAATTTACAGTGAAGAAGAATTTAAATGTGAAAAGCACTTCAATGATAACGTGGAAATAGCACGCAACGGTCAATATAAAGTGCGACTTCCCTTCAAAAGAACACCTCATAAAGCATTGGGCAATTCAATGGAAATGGCAAGAAAGCGTTTTTATTCTTTAGAAAGAAAGCTTGAGAGGAATAGAGAATTGAAAGCAAGTTATGTAGGCTTCATGGATGAATATGAACGTTTGGGTCATATGTCACCAATTCCAGAGAAAAACATACCAATGTCAAACTATTTTCTTGCACACCATTGCGTAGTTAAACCCGAGAGTTCTTCAACAAAGCTTCGGGTGGTTTTCGATGCTTCTGCAAAGACAGCATCTGGGTATTCACTTAATGATACTCTCATGGTTGGTATCCTAATGCATCAAATATTATTACGAAAAATATATATGTAGATGACTGCCTAGCCGGAGCAAATACTCTGGAGGAGGCCAAGTTGCTTCTCGATGAAACTATAAATTTACTAAAACAAGGAAATTTTGATTTGACAAAATTTTGTTCAAACGATCCACGCATTCTTGAAAATATTCCTATAGAAAATCGAGAAAAAATGTTAACTATTTATCAATCCGAGGTAATAAAGACACTTGGTTTAGTTTGGGATCCAAGTCAAGACACCTTCAAATCTCGCTACGACTACACAACACCCTGTAATCTACAGGTAACAAAAAGAAGCGTTCTTGCCGACCTGGCAAAATTCTTTGATCCCCTGGGGCTTATTGGTCCAGTCATTCTCCTAGGAAAAATATTTCTCCAAGAACTATGGAAAACCAATATTTCTTGGGATGAAACCTTGCCTCCAGAGCAAGCTTCCAAGTGGCTAAACTATTTGGAAAAGTTTTCCTACTTGCAGGAAATAAGCATACCCCGCTTTGCTTTAATAGATTCAGCAACTAAATTAGAATTGCATGCCTTTTCCGATAGCAGCGAAAATGCTTTTGGTGCATGCATCTACCTAAAATCTACTGACAAAAAAGGGAAAATCTTTGTACAACTGCTATGTTCAAAATCTCGCGTCGTTCCCTTAAAAGCGACAAGTATTGCGCGATTAGAGCTTCAGGCGGCTGTTCTATTGGTAGAGTTAGTGCAAAAAATTATTCCAATAATTAGTATGATAATTACGTCGATAAATTATTACACAGATTCCACAACAGTTTTATCATGGATAAAATCCCCTTCCTATACTTGGGAGACTTATATTGCAAATCGTGTAGCTAAAATTCAAACAAATTCAGATTTGAGCAATTGGCACTATGTTAGAGGTGAATTAAATCCTGCAGATCTTATATCGCGTGGAGTAGGACTGCGCGATCTTATGAGATCACCCATCTGGTTTGATGGTCCTGAGTTTTTAAAACAAAATGACACGTCCAATTACCAAATGAAGTATTCAATACCAGAACAGATCTCTGGGCGTCGGAAACTCAAAACGGTGTTGACTATGTCAATCCCAGATGATATAGTCACTCTAACTGATCATAAAAATTCGTTTTACACACTGCAAAAAATATTTGCATTTTGTTCTAGATTCTTAATGAGTTTCAAATCTCGTCGAGAAGAAAACAAAAATACTGGTCCATTAACAGTAAAAGATATCCAGAACGGAACCATTCTTTTGTGGAGGAGTGTTCAAATTAATTCTTTCCCCGAAGAGTATAAGGCTCTTCAGGCTGGTAAGCCTCTTCACAACAATTCACAATTATTGTCTTTGAGTCCATACTTTGATATTACAACAAAGTTGATACATGTGGGAGGAAGACCTAAACACGCTGAGATTCCTTCTCGAGCAAAAAACCAAATATTACTCCCAAAAAATAATATAGTTACAACATTGCTCTTAGATCACTTACATAAGAAACATTTACATGCTTCCCATAGAACACTGGTATCTATCTCCAGGCAAGAATTTTGGATTTTGAGCGTAGGAAGAGAAACGCGAAAGGTACTCTCTAAATGTATCCAATGTTTTCGTGCCAAACCCAGATCCATCGATCAATTAATGGGTAATTTACCTAAGGAAAGAATAATACCGTCTCGCCCATTCCACCATTCAGGAGTGGACTTTTGTGGACCCATACGAACACATTATAATGTTCGAGGAAAAACTCCAACCAAATCTTATCTTGCAGTATTTGTATGCTTTTCCACAAAAGCTGTTCATATTGAGGTGGTTAACAACCTTACCACAGAATCATTTATTAATTGCTTGAAACGCTTTGTTGGAAGGCTTATGCCATACCATATTCTGTGACAATGCCACAAATTTCGTTGGAGCAAGAAATCAATTAAAGGACGTTCAAGATTTTGTTCAGTCATCTGAAACTCAATCGTCAATCAATTCAAACTGTTTGAAAATGGGAATCAACTGGAAACACATTCCACCACGATCACCTCATTTTGGGGGCCTGTGGGAGGCAGCTGTTAAATCGGCCAAAGTATTATTATTAAAATATTTAGGAGAAGCTTCTTTAACTTCTGAAGAACTTTCAACCGTCGTAGTTCAAATTGAGTCTATCTTAAATTCACGCCCACTTACACCTAACTCGTCAGATCCCAATGACTTGCAGGCGTTGACTCCAGGTCATTTTCTAATTGGCGCTCCATTGACTTCGCTTCCAGAGCCTGACATTACTGATCACAAAATCTCAAGATTGGACAAATTTCGTCATACTCAGCATATTCAACAACATTTTTGGCAGAGATGGTCGGACGAATACCTCCACCTCCTGCAACAGAAATTAAAGTGGAAAGTGCAATCTCCAAATCTAGAAGCTGGGACAATGGTTGTCTTAAAGGATGCACACCAGCCTCCAATGAAATGGAAGCTTGGACGTGTAATCGAAGTTGTCAAAGGAACCGATGGATTGGTGCGAGTAGCATATGTTAAAACGGAAACAGGAACATATCAACGAGCAATTCAAAACTTATGCCCTTTGCCTATTGAGGACAAAGAGCAGCGAAAGAGGTTATGCAAACCCAGTAAGAAATCAACCCACAATGAGATTAAGAAGTGGAAGATTCCTTGGCAATCCCCTGACATCATTACTATGCATGATGTGTCTATTGTCTCCATTAGTAGCCTCCTTAGATATCGAACCAATAAGGGTTACTAAATTCGAAAATCACACTGGCATCTATTTTGAGGACATAGGTACTGCTAGCACTGTTAATAGTTTTTGGAACATTTATATTTTTTATAATTTGTCGTCATACTGGCTAGAGCTAGGGAAGGTAAAAACTTACTTGAATAGAATGGATAAAATCTGTTTAGATGAATTAAGAGGTAATCCGTATTGTCTGCCCACAATTTCCACACTTAAACATAGAGTGGCTGTAGTTGAATCAAACAATGACCTCGTTCATAATTACCACACCTCCTATAGTAAACGGATAAGATTTGCTAGATCTCCCTTCGACTTTAAAGGAAACGTAGCACATAGTTTATCTGGAGTATTGGATCAAGATGATGCTAAAGACATACAACACCAAATTTCGTTGGTTCACCAAGATGAACAACACCTAGTTCATCTCTTTAAAAAACAGAGTTCGATCGCGGATTCAACAGTTAATCTCCTTAAACGAAACAATATGCAACTCAGTCAGCAATACCAAGGTTTGAAAGCTATCTTCAGAGAATCTTTTAATAACATAGAAAAACATCAAGAAATAATTGATGTTAGCCAGAGTTTCTCTTCCTTAATCAGTTCAGTTTCAGTTTATTTTTATTGAGTCTTAATTTCACAAGTTTAATATTTGATTACAATTTTTTTTTTTTTTTGCCTACTTAAGAGGTATGTCTGGCTGAATATGTGTATTAATAATAAGATTTATAAACATTTATCTTGCTTTTTTTTCTTAAGTTACAATAAGTTTGTTTCTTACATTTTGTATGTGCATGCTTGCTCCCGACATGCCTTCTCTTAACATCATATCTGATTTTATATCTGATTTTGTCAATCACAAACCTCGAGAGGGTGCAAGATACATTACTTGGCGTTCTTCTTAGCCTTAATAATGCAAAAATTAATCCCCATTTTATTTCGCCGTCACAATTCGGCAAACAACTCCAAATCATTCGCAACAATCTTCCGTCTCATCTTAACATTCCAACAGCATTCGTTTTAGATATTTTTAAACTGTCATCCATTAAGGGGCGAAGTCTTAATGAATCTATAGTATTTGAAATGATGATTCCTTTGGTTGATAACCAGGATTTTCAACTGTTCAATGTAGTTTCATTCCCTTTATTTCAAAATGATTCAAGCTTCATTATGAAACTATCATCCCCGTATTCACTTCAACTAGAGATAGGTATTTTGAATTAACAGAAAATCAGTTACTGTCTTTACATTTTCTTTCAACTAGAAATTGTATTTGTAACCAACAACTACCAACAATGATCCATAAAGACAGTGGTAATAGTTGTGAAGTCTCATTACTGAATCATTTGCCAAGTGCTTTAGATAAGTGCTTTTTAACAAAATCTATTTTACACGATCAATGGATAAGCCTAAAAGCTTCTAACAGTTGGATATTCTCCCTTGAGGGCACAGTAACTGGTCTACTTATATGCGAAGGAATCACAAAAAGTTTAACAATAAGTGGTAGTGGGCTGATGGAATTTTTAAGACCGTGCACATTGAAGCTTCCAAATATAGTTATAAATGGACGAGTTCTAAGTAACACCACAATAAAAAATTCATTTGTTCCATCTGTTAGAATATCTGAGGTGCTTAAAACGAAATTACCGAGCGAAGCTACACGAGTCATTGCACCTTCGAGCAATGAAACAAGTTTTATAGAAATACAGGTTTTAAAGGATAAAATAAATGAAGTAGCTAAAGATTTAGATAAGGATACATGGGCGAATGATATAAACACTGATGATTACCATCACTATGGCATAAGCTTTATTTTATTCGTCACAATGATTGGGTTCATCATATACTACTTCTTTAAAAAAAGAAAGCCTAAGCCCCTTCCCAGAAGAAGAGCTTCTCACTTTGAGGTAGACACGAAGTTTCAGAGTTTTTTGAGTGATTAGATCCCTCAAAGAGGGGGAGTATGTTAAGCAAACCGACCAACAATGCTTTCACACGTACCTTTATTTTTAATGCTGACACGATGGGAAATGATGGCTTTATCATTTCCCAAATTCATTATTTATTCCAATTCCCACACCTTTCATATAACCTACAACTCCTATTACCAACCAACTTCCCCAGCAGCGTGAGGCCAGACGAAATGTGATCTTCCATAGAAGTTCAATGTTTTGCCTCACGCGCTGACATTCGATTTCATTTATGTGGCACGAGTACGATAACTTTGGCGACAAAAAATAATAACGGTTTCTGATAGAGGGGTTTAATACAAGCATTTTTTACTATGGGAGGGGGGGGGGGGCTATCTCCCCCCGTTTAGGCGGTAGGGGCAATTTTATAAAAATTGACTTAAAATCTAAAAAAAAATATTGTAGAACAACGGGAAAACTTACAGATACAATTTATACTTTTTATGAAAGCCAGAAACTTGCACTTTATAACAAATTTTAAATGGAGTGGTTTCAATTTATATTTTTTGAAATAACTGACTTCAAAGTCAAAATTTACGAAAAAAAATTTTAAAAAATCACTTTGAGTATTATGTTTCTCGTGATTACAAATGCCAATAAAAAAAATTTTGATGTAGTTAGTTGCTACAATTAATTTTTCATCAAACGATATAAATTACTTTTTTCTATGTCTTATAGTTTTTGAGATAATTGAAAAATAGTAAAACTATTGAAGTATGCATTATTTTCAAAAAATTATGGAAATACGTACGAATTTACAATAATGTAAGGAAATAGACCAGTGAAAGTATAAAAATTCATAAGACAGGTACTTATGTGCAATTAATTTCCGTATGCAACAACTTTCCGCATGGCCCGCTTCGCGGGGGCTCATTATCTTAACCCTTTTTCCGCAGGGTTAAGCTGCTCATGCTAAATATGAGAATAGCAATTAATTTCCGTATGCAACAGCTTTCCGCATGGCCCGCTTCACGGGGACTCATTATTTTAACCCTTTTTTCCGCAGGGTTAAGCTGCTCATGCTAAATATGAAAATAGCAATTAATTTCCGTATGCAACAGCTTTCCGCATGGCCCGCTTCGCGGGGCTCATTATTTTAACCCTTTTTCCGCAGGGTTAAGCTGCTCATGCTAAATATGAAAATAGCAATTAATTTCCGTATGCAACAGCTTTCCGCATGGCCCGCTTCGCGGGGACTCATTATTTTAACCCTTTTTTCCGCAGGGTTAAGCTGCTCATGCTAAATATGAAAATAGCAATTAATTTCCGTATGCAACAGCTTTCCGCATGGCCCGCTTCGCGGGTCTCATTATTTTAACCCTTTTTCCGCAGGGTTAAGCCGCTCATGCTAAATATGAAAATAGCAATTAATTTCCGTATGCAACAGCTTTCCGCATGGCCCGCTTCGCGGGTCTCATTATTTTAACCCTTTTTCCGCAGGGTTAAGCTGCTCATGCTAAATATGAAAATAGCAATTAATTTCCGTATGCAACAGCTTTCCGCATGGCCCGCTTCGCGGGGACTCATTATTTTAACCCTTTTTTCCGCAGGGTTAAGCTGCTCATGCTAAATATGAAAATAGCAATTAATTTCCGTATGCAACAGCTTTCCGCATGGCCCGCTTCGCGGGGCTCCTTATTTTAACCCTTTTTCCACAGGGTTAAGCTGCTCATAAGCTTTGGGGTGCAAATTTTTTATATGAAAAGTTTCTTTTAAAATTAGAAAATTTTTTGATTTTAAAAAAGAAATATAGTTTTACTATTTTTCAATTATCTCAAAAACTATAAGACATAGAAAAAAGTAATTTATATCGTTTGATAAAAAATTTATTGAAGCAACTAACTACATCAAAATTTTTTTTATTGGCATTTGTAATCACGAGAAACATAATACTCAAAATGATTTTTTTAATTTTTTTTCGTAAATTTTGACTTTGAAGTCAGTTATTTCAAAAACTATAAATTGAAACCACTTCATTTAAAATTTGTTATAAAGTGCAAGTTTCTGGCTTTCATAAAAAATATAAATTGTATCTGTAAGTTTTCCCGTTGTTCTACAATATTTTTTTTTTAGATTTTAAGTCAATTTTTATAAAATTGCCCCTACCGCCTAAACGGGGGGAGATAGACCCCCCCCCCCTCCCATAGTAAAAAATGCTTGTATTAAACCCCTCTATCAGAAACCGTTATTATTTTTTGTCGCCAAAGTTATCGTACTCTCCCCATTTATGTTGACTAGCCACCTTTTGGGTTTCGCCTGTTGCGATCTCTTTGGATAGTCAACCACTCACTCACTATTGTACTTCACTAGGAAAAACATCATTCGTTCTAATAAACATTTTTTTCTCTTTAATATAAAAACTGAAACTAGTTATTTAATCGATCTTTTGTGTAAAATAAACATTTGTCTGTTTTAATATAAAAATTGCATTCGAATTATTTAATTGAACAGACATCACTTTTGACAATTTAAGAAAAGGCTAACTTTGATGAACCCTGACCTGTGTTTAATTCGATATCTCTGTCAATACTGGTGATAGAGACTTAATCTTAGACTTAATTTTCTTTAGAAATAACAACCTTTAAGACTTTATTTAAGTTGAGCTTCCGTAGGCTTAGAGCTACCAGATTTTCAATTTTAAGTGGTGTTCAAATTTTCTTCCCCAAACAAAGTTTTGACTTTGAGGTCAGAAAATGTCTGATAAACATAGAGCTTCCTTATTTTTTACAGATTAACAAAACAATAATAAAGAAAAACTTAGTATTAAGTTCACTCAAAAACCCATACTTTTTATGATACTTGAAAAAATACAAAATGGGTAAAATTTAAAAATAAATAAAAAAAATGTTTACCTTTGAGGTTTATTTGAATAAAACAATAATATGGGCACTTTTAGTAGTATTTTAATGTATTTTGCACGAATACAATAATAACAAGTGCTCAAAGAGCGCTCCTTCGTTTTGAATGCATGCCAGAGCCCGTTTTGGGATTTCATTGTGGATGTTTGCTCTCGATAACTCTTGTCTTACTTGTAGTCTTGTAATCTTTGAAACTTTATTTAAATTGGACTCCTATAGGCTCAGGGTTGCTAGATTTTCAGTAACGATAAAGTTCCTGGTATCTTCGTAGTGCTCTTCTTGAATTTCCATTGCAAAACTCACATAAGAAAAACAAATTTCAGCGTATTCTTCTTTCCTAAATGACGACATTTCAAATAGCTCTTTGATCAAACTGCAATCGTGACTTTTTTTGATAAACTGATGAACAAATTTGTTTTCTTATTCTTTTATACGACTTATTTACCTATTGAACATTCATACCCCAAACTTAAAGCAAACACCGACAATGAAATCCAAAAACGGGCTCTGGCATGCAATCAAAACGAAGGAGGGCACTTTGAGTACTTGTTATAATTGTATTTGTACAAAATGCATAAAAAAAACTACTAAAAGTGCCCATATTATTGTTTTATTCAAACAATCCTCAAAGGTAAACATTTCTTTTATTTATTTGTAAATCTTACCCATTTTGTATTTTTTCAAGTATCATAAAATGTATGGGTTTTTGAGTAAACTTCATACTAAGTTTTTTCTTAATTATTGTTTTGTTCATCTGTAAAAAATAAGGAAGCTCTTTGTTTATCAGAGATTTTCTGAAAAAAGTGACCTCAAAGTCAAAACTTTGTTTGGAGAAGAAAATTTGAACACCACTTAAAATTGAAAATCTGGTAGCCCTAGGCCTATGGAAGCTCAACTTAAATACAGTCTCAAAGGTTGTTATTTCAACAAAAAATTAAGTCAAAGATTAGGTCTTTATCATCTGTATTGACAGAGAGTTCGAATTTAACACAGGTCAGGGTACACCAAAGTTAGCCTTTTCTTAAATTGTCAAAAAGTGATGTCAAAGTTGAGAAATGAGCCTTACTGTACAACAATTTTTTTCTTAGAATATGACCGAGAATCACACTCCAAATGATTATACACGAAGTACGGGACACCCTGTAGATTAGCTCAAGATGAGCTCGCTTACGAGATGGAGAGTAGGAGGTTAGAGGTAGGCACCGTAGACGAGATGCGGCGATCGCTCCGTGGTGCAAGGCTTTTAGAGCGCAAGGGTTCGCTAGGACTCCCGCACAGTATTCGTTCAGTTTTGAACAGGATTACGAAGCGGTTGAGAATAAGATAGGAGAGAAAGGGAAAATTTTAGAAAGTAGACCAAAGAGTAGGAAGTGTGATTTAATCCAACTTTTATACGGTTTTCCTAACACAGAATGCAAAATAAATAGCATTAAATCCCTTTGGGAGTTTAAACTTCGTATTTTAATTCGGTTCTTACTATTTCAGACACGATTCTTGGTTTGGAAATTTCACCTAAAAATTTCCTGGCACCCACTTTTCCTTGTACACCCTGTACTTAGAAAATACTTTTAATTCTTTATTTAATAAATATTTAATTGGTTCTTTTAATCGACATCGATCGTCTTAATTCGCGCTACGCTATCATTTCATTGTTTATGAACCCAGCCCAGCTGAGTTTAGCCGTGGTGTCAGCAGCCTACCTGCTGAGTGTTACACTTTTTAGCTTATCAGCGCGTTTGACATTTCGTCTGTTTATCTCGGGATACACCGGTTGTGCATTTCTTTCGATCACCAATAAATTTCGTTTATTTTATTAATTGTTTACTTATTAATTGGATTCGGATAATCCAAACGCGTAATAGTTTCGTATTGATCATAAAATTAGTTTAATCGGAAATAAAAGTGTAACAGTAGAAGTGAAAATGACGCATTAAACGTGTAAAGTAATTTATAAGAAGTTTATTCAAGGTGTTTAAAAAACCTTCAGAGATGGAGTGAATCTCTAAATGAATTTGATTGTTTTACATGGATGGATTTAAACAGAATTCCCAAATGGTGCGATATCGAAAATTCTTTGCTTTACATGCGAAACAAAGGTGTAAGTTTAAACGAAAAAAAGCTATTTGATCAATTTTGCAATCTTAAAATATTCTTAGAACAAGAGCAAAACAAGAACAATATTAACTTTATTAATGCACCAATGCATGAATAATGGTTAGAATATTTTATTTATTATTTTTTCAATTCCTGCTCATAATGCCAATGTTGAGCTAATATTTTCTTTGATAACGAGTCAATGGACTGAAGAGCGAAGTAGGCTTAAAGTCGAAAATGTAAAAGTAATTATTTTTTGGAAATACCATTTTAAAAATATGTCCTGTTCGGAATTCTACGAATATATTCCAAAAAAAATTACATTTTAAAAAAAAATACGTTAAAACGACAAATATTATCTGAGTCAATAATTTAATGAGAGCCATAAAAGTATACATATACAAATGTATGTCAAAACTGTTAGATCTTAATATATAAAGAATAACACAATCTCTTCAACTTAACAAAAGGTTCTTTATTCTGTGATGAACGAAAGTAGAATGATTTCAAGATCGGTAAATTACATAAAGGCAAAAGATAAGAAATACGGTGAGATTGCATTGTTTAGGTATATAAAAGAAATTGACAGTAGTGCAAAAAAGTAAAAGTCTCTAACAGTCCCCCTCAATGCAATTACCCGTGTAATAAAGATTTTATTTTTACAATAATCAAAAAAAAAAAAAAATAGTTATTTGTTTTCTCTCATAAATTTAATTCCCATTAAAATGGCTAACTTCTCGTGCTTTGGTTTTGTTAAGTTTTTGGTCAGGATATCTGCTATCATCTCAGACGAAGGTGTGTACTTCAGATCGATGAAACCATTTTCATATATTTCCCGCACAAAATGGTACCGAATATCGATGTGCTTGCTGCGGGGATGGAATATTGATTTTTGACAAGTTGCTGCGCACCTAGGAATGTATTAATATGGAATTAAATGACACATTTTTATATTCAAATTCATTTAAAAGATTTCGTAAATACAATGCCTCCTTAGATGCCTGTGAGAGAGCCATATATTCGGCTTCAGTGCTGCTCAGAGCCTCAGAATTTTTTTTTTTAGATTCCCATGATACTGCTCCACCACTCATCAGAAAGACAAACCCGGTATAAGGTCGACGGTCATCAATATTACCTGCCCAGTCAGCATCTACGTATCCAGCTAGTTCGATCGAAGATGTACCGTATGTAGGTAAGTCTTTCGTAACTTGTTGTTTTTAGGTACCTCAGAAGATGTTTTGCATTTGCAGCCACTAAATGCTCAGTAAACGGTTCAGCATTTAATTGTGAAAGTTTGCATACATACAGACAACATTATATCAGGACGCGACTGATATTTAGTTGAATCTACTCGTTCCCCTTTCTCGCAATCACCTTTTGGTAATTTCGTACCAGGATCTAATGGTGTATATCTAGGTTTACTCTCAAGTAAATTAAATTTCGAAGACAGTTCCTCTATGTATTTTTGTTGATGGATCTCTATTTGTTAACTTCTTCTTCCAATCTGAATTCCCAGATAGTAGCTGAGTTCGCCCTTATCAACAACTTCAGATTAAGAACTAATCTGAAATTTGACCATTTTTAAATCCTCATAGTTAGAAGCTGCAATGATCGTATCATCGACGTAGATACAAACAATACATAAGGCTGTCCCTTTATATCTTATGTAGGCAAAAGCGTCACCGCTACATTGACGGAATTTGAGCTTAAGCATAATCTCGTTCAGCTTCTTGTTCCATTCCCTGCCTGCTTGTATCAAACCGTACAAGGATTTCAGGAGCCTGCATACTCGGTTGGCGTATTGCGAATCAACAAAATCAACAACAACATCTAACTGATGAGCCCATTGTTGTACCTGGGCGAAACGCATAAATGGAGTGAAGGTCACAAAAAAACTTTCTTTTTTGATTTTTAAAATCACAATACTCCAGCTTAAAATAATAAAATTCTTTAATTATTTAATTTTTGCATGTAAACATTAGCCAGACCACGGGCAAACATATCTTTAGGTGCAGGGAATGTGATTGTGATTACATTCACATTCCCCTAAAAGTATAAAGTAGACAGTGTGTTTGCACTGTAAACTTTATATAGGTGTCGGTAAACATCGACCAAAACATTGCGTATTAGAAGGGTACAACAACATCTACCTGATAAGCCCATTGTTGTACCTGGGCGAAACGCATAAATAAAGTGAAGGTCACAAAAAACTTTCTTTTTTGATTTTTAAAATCACAATACTCCAACTAAAAATAATAAAATTCTTTAATTATTTAATTTTTGCATGTAATCAACAAAACCTTCCGGCTGATACATAGAAACAGATTCGTTCAATGCTCCATATAAATATGCTGTTGTAACATCGACAGTATTAAACGAATTGTAGAGTAGTGAACCACAGGAGCAAAGGTTTCATGATAATTTAGCCTCTGTGAGCAGCCTTTTGCCACAAGGCGACATTTGTAGCGATCAATCGAACCATCTGCCTTTCGTTTAATACTAAACGCCCATCTGCATCCAATCACTTGGCAATGACTGGGAGGATCAACCAATTCCCAAGTGCCCATCGATGTAAGTGCATCATATTCTGCATTCATAGCCTCTTTCCACCGTCCTTTTTCTGGATGGTTTAACGCTTCAGTGAGTGAACTAGGAATGGTCATAGCATCTTGGACAGCATTGATGGCCTGTTGATTGTACTGCTTTGCAGGACGGCCGACTTTAAATAAAAATTCTCGGACGACCAGGTAAGTTTCTCATCTGTTGTTGGCTGCAAGATGGTCTAGGCTGTGTGTTAGCTTCTTCTCCTTCTTCTTCCTTCTTTTTCTTTGCTAGGGTTTCTTTATCTGACCCCGGAACAATATTTGCTAGCGTATCTAGATCTGTGTTTAAGAAATCGTAAGTATTGGTACTCAACTGAGTATTAGTTTCAAAAAAAATAACATTCCGACTTTTGACAATATTTTCTGTAGCTCTATCTAGTAGTCTATAAGCTTTTGTTGCTTCGGAGTAGCCGACAAACGTGTACTCTTTACCGTTGGGTTCAAACTTTGATTAACCAGGTTGCTTTATCAATGCGATAGCATTTGAACCAAACACGCGAAAGTGACTCACCGAAGGTGTCTTTCCAAACCAAACTTCATAGGGAGTCTTATTTCCTAAAACCTTATTAGGACATCGGTTACGTAAATTAGCAGCGGTGTTAACCGCTTCAGCCCAAAAGGACTCAGGAAGTGAAGAACCAATAAGCAAACATCTTGCCATCTCTACCAGAGTTCTATTGGCCCTTTCTGCCACTCCGTTTTGTTGTGGTGTGTAAGCAACAGTTAACTGCCTTTTTATGTCGTTTTCCCTTAAAAAATCTGAGAACTGGTTGCTTACATATTCTGCCCCATTATCGCTACGGTCATTTTTATTGTTCGCCCTAATTCACATTCTAAATCCTTTTTAAATTGTTTGAAAATTCCAAGGATCTCATTTCTTCTTTTAATTAGATATATAAAGATTTTTCGGGACTTATCATCAATGAAACAATGAAAGCAACAGTTAACTGCCTTTTTATGTCGTTTTCCTTTAAAAAATCTGAGAACTGGTTGCTTACATATTCTGCCCCATTATCGCTACGGTCATTTTTATTGTTCGCCCTAATTCACATTCTAAATCCTTTTTAAATTGTTTGAAAATTCCAAGGATCTCATTTCTTCTTTTAATTAGATATATAAAGATTTTTCGGGACTTATCATCAATGAAACTAACAAAGTATTGACCCCCTCCAGCTGAAGTTGTCCTCATTGGTCCACAGATGTCTGTGTGAATTAAATCAAGTAAACCCTTACTTCTAGTACATGACTGCTTAGGAAACGGTTTTTTCTTTTATTTTTCCTTTTGAACATACTATACATTCTTGAAGACTTTCGTTAACAAGCTTCAGACCAAGAACCATATTCTCCCTGGAGAGTTGTTGCAAGCTACCAACATTCAGATGCCCAAATCTTTCGTGCCGTCTAGTAAAAGAGCAATGACTCAAACTGCTTGATCTTAAAATCAACGCTGCTTCATGTTGGATACCACATATCACGTATAAATCTTGACGTTTTTCTGCTTTTAGAATAACCTTATTCTTGAGATCTTTAACAACTCCAAAGTCTCTACCAAATTCAACAAAGTGACCACTAGCCGCAATCTTGCTTACTGAAAGAAAATTGTATCTCAATTAGGAAACGAAGAAAACATTCTTAAGTGTGACGTCACAATCATGTGTAGTAATTTTTACAGTTACTACACCACTTGATGTAACACTAACATCTGTTGCGAGCTCTACAGAGGTTTTTTGAACATCTTCCAAGGTAGAAAAAAGATTTTTGTCACAACATATGTGAGAAGTGGCACCGCTATCAATACACCATTCACCTCTTCCTAAGACTCCATTTCCATAAGCAGTATTAGAAATAATACCAAAAGCTGCATCGTTGCGTGAATCGTTTCGACTGGTAACAGAGCATTTAGAAGCAAAATGACCTCGAATACCACAAATTGTTTTTTATAAGAATTACTCTTGCTTAACTGAACTGGAACTTGTTTTGATCTCGCATTCACAGCTAACACATGTTGACTGTTGCTAGACACGGTTTCTTTATCCCTATCATTCCTCCTTTGCTCCTCTTCAAGCTGTCGTGACTCTCAATCGCAACAATGAAATTTTCGTACTCATCAGGGAGACTACAAAGCAGCATTATTAAAAGCAACTCGTCAGGCATTTTAACTTGAATTTCATTAAGTTTTTCAACAGTTTGACAAAATTGATTTATGTGGGCAGTCATTGACTGCCCTTTATGCATTTTATTCGATAGCAATTGTTTGAATAAACTTACTTGTCTAGCTGGACCTGATGGTTTGTGAATGGATTCAATAATATCCCACGCTTGCTTGGAACTTTTGCTGTGCTTGATATGTATGAGCTCTGCTGGTTTCACATTTATGCCGTTTTCGTTTGGTAAAACTAGAGTGTACCCTTTGTTTAAAGTCGAAACCTCTTTTGATATCGACTGGTTGGTTCTTACTTAGTTATTGTTCCTTACGACTGGTGCGGGGTAACAATAACAAGCAAACCTTGTTGAGATGGTTCTTACTAATTGCTCCTTACGACTGGTGCGGGGTAACAATAGAAAACAACCTTTTGACTTGTGAATGATAAGTGACTTTATTCTTAACTTATTATGAGTATTTATACTAATTTACATAAATGCAATTCATCAATAATTTAGTTTTGCGGGAAAAGAATTGTAATAGGATCGTGGATTATATTGCAACGAAAAGAAATAAACAATATCGAGAAAGAAGTGCAAGTATTGCATTTTTTCGTGAGAAACATAGTATGAGGTTGGGAATGTGAATATTTATTGGAAGTAGGGTGTTTTAGATTTGGATTGGGTGTTTCATACAATATAAATTACAGGGAAATTATATATATATCAAAACCGTGTGTCAACATTCTCCCCGGCGTTGAGATCTTTGAGCTCAAACTCTATAGCATGTGGGGATTGAGCAATTGCCATCTTCCTCCGTAGTAGTAGCAAAAGTGTGGCCAGAATTACAACTCCAAAAAATGAAAGGTAACCAACCGAGTACTGATGAACATCATGGTGAGAGATTTTGCTTGGTAATGTTTGCTGTGTTTTTTGATATGCTATTTTCTCTTTGAGTAGTGTTAAGTCGTCTTCTCCTAGAATGATGATTTCCTCTTTCTTCTGGTTTTTAGCTTGTATTGGCTCGATTTCAAACTTATCCACGAATACACTCAAGTTAAGTGTTGGCAGAAACGGGGCACTTAGTTCTGATATATATATATTATGAGCATTAATAGTCATGGTGGGTTGTTTGATGACACAGTTAGCTGTTAGTTTCATAAGTCCTACGCCTTGCAGTTTTGCAGTTAAAACGTCGGATCCGCATACTGCCGAGACTATTTCTTCGTGATGAAAGGCAAATACCCAGTGATTAGGATAATGAAGCTGGATCCACATCCTGTCAGCATCGGTAGATCTTAGTTTGCAATATGATGAGAGCTCCCTTTTATGATTCAACATGTAAACTTCACATTGGCTTTCCAAGGCATTTGCGTTGAAAACTGGGTGTCGCTGCATACATAGATAATTTCTCTCGCTGATATGGATACACCCCAGATATTCAGTTTGTGATAGTGAAAAGTGTTGATCCCGGAATGGAGTTACGGCTAAGAATGCTGTTGATGGTTGTATGAAGATGAAAGATTTGTTATGCTGAACGGGTAATGGTATAAGTTTGTACAGCTGGAACACCTGTGTATTCAACAGAGGTAATTTGACAAGAAATACAATTGCTGAGGATGTAACACGTGCCTTTCCTCTAAGAAGTTCATACAGTTTGGGAAGATTGTGCTCGTCGTATCCAGGTAATGTTAGTGAACTTGGTATCGTCAACCTAATTCTCTCCAGTTGATTCAACAATTGAGTGGGAGAAAGTAGTAAAGCGTTTATTCTTCCATGATGAGTATCGGACACAGATTCCAGAATTGCTATTTGAGTTCGTTGAAAGCTGTCCATTATTTGAGTAACGAAAATTGTAATGTAGTTAAGAATTTCGTTTCTTTGCATGGTTTTATTCAAATTCTCTATTGAATCGTCAATGTTTGTCAAATGTAGTTTGATGGTCGTGAACTGTTCGTTTATAGAAGTTCAAGAAGATGCTCTCGTTTATTCGGGCCATTTGAATGTTGTCTTCTATATACTGCGCGTAGTCTTGATCTAGAACTCCGAATAGCTTATTTGCGACAGTGCCAACAAAGTCGAATGGTGATCTTCTTTTTCTTATTGCCATTCCGTTCCTGTACTTTAGTATTTCATTTAAGTTTTCTGATTCCTGAAGGCGCAATTCTAGATGACCAATGATGGGTTTGCAAAGATTGTTTGGATTAGGGATCAGTTGTGCCTCACATCTAGCTCTTAGTTGGTTGATGCTCCTTTGGATTCCTTGGAACTCTTGCCAATAACTGGTCATATTGAAATAAACGAAAAGATTCCATTCGTCTGTTATAAGCTTCATTTGCCCAATGTCTTTGAAATATTAACCAGGGTTGGTTCTGAAATTTTGAATATCGATTGCGTTTGGTTTAGTATTCTGCCCGAATGCCGTGCCTATTAGAAACAGACAAACCAATAGTGTTTTTATTGGACTCAGTTTGATTTTTTGAGTTGGCACACATGACGGTTCTGAGTTTTCGCGTTTTCGGTGAAGACGTTCCTGTATGGGGAGGAAGCGACCTTTAAGTGGATGTTTTACATCAGTTTTGATTCTTAGAAGCTGATGTCGATTGTTAGTCTTTGTGTTTGTTGCCACATGTACTGTAAGTGGAGGTTCTTTATCATGAGTTTTCATTGGGTTGTTAATGTGGTCTGCATTGATTGGATCTTCTGTGGTTTCCTTTGGTTGAACTTCAGTTGGAAGAGGGCAAATTTTGGCAATGGATCGTCTTAGTTCTCCAGCAGTGGTTTTAATGTCGACAACTCTTGCTAATTTATCGGGTCCTAGGATAGTTCTTAAAACCCTTCCCTTAAGCCATTTAAGAGGAGGTAAGTTATCTTCTTTAATAAGTACTAGTGTACCCGGCTTGATGTCGGCTTGAGGATGTTTCCATTTATACCTTTGTTGTATTTCTTGTAGGTACTCGTGTGCCCATCTGCGCCAAAACTCCCTATGAATAGATGTTACCAAATTCCATCTAGCAACATGAGTAAGGTTAGGTGCTCTAGCTGCTTCTGGGTCTACCATTGCTGTTAAAGGGGCTCCAATCAAAAAATGTCCAGGAGTTAAGGCCTCAAGATCATTAGGGTCATTCGAAATTGCAGTTAATGGTCTAGAGTTAAGGATTGCTTCTATCTGTACCAGGACTGTTGTAAGTTCTTCCTGAGTCAATGAAGCGCTTGAAAAGATGAGTTTCATATGATGTTTGGATGATTTTACAGCTGCCTCCCACAAACCTCCAAAGTGAGGAGAACGTGGAGGTATAGGTTTCCAAACGATAGCTCTTCCGCTACAATAATTTTGTATGGATTCTTGACCTTCTTCAGTAAATACCTTGGAGTTAAGCTCGCTCAGTTCGTTTCGAGCACCCATAAAGTTGGTAGCATTGTCGGAGAAGATTTTTGCTGGACATCCTCTTCTTGCCACGAATCTTTTCAAAGCTCCAAGGAACGCTTGAGTTGTTAAATCCGTCACGAGTTCTAGGTGTACTGCTTTTGTTGAGAAACATACGAAAACGGAAACATATGCCTTGGTTGACTGTTTACCACGAATTCTGTAATGAATGTATACTGGACCGCAGAAGTCTACTCCTACATTCATGAATGGTCTGAATGGTTGGACTCGTTCGGGAGGCAAATTTCCCATTAACTGCTCAATAGTTTTGGGTTTCGCTTTAAAACATTTCATGCAGTTGTTAACGATTGATTGGGCTAATCGTTTACCTCCTAGTATCCAGTAATTTTGCCTTGCAATAGATAATAAAGCTTGAGGGCCAGCGTGCATATTTTCCGTATGAAGTGCAGACATCAATAATTTTGTTATTGGGTGTGAACTCGGAAGGATCATTTGATGTTTTGCTTCATATGGAAGATGAGAAGCGTCTAGTCTTCCTCCCACTCTTATTATATTTCTGTGACCAAGAAACGGTGCAAACGAACTTAGCCGGCTGCTTTGGGACACACAACCATATTTAATAAGGGCCTTTAAATCTTCTTGAAAGGCAGTTTCTTGAAGGTACTTCACAATGTGGATGATTGCTGATTTTAGCTCCTGTGGAGAAGGAACAGTGTCCACAAGTCGGTAGTTTTTAGCTCGCTGTAGGTTACTGATAAAACGTATGGTATAAGATGTAACCCGTTGCAGGAATTTGAAAGAGTTTTTGTGATTTATTCTTTCAATAAAGTGGGAAACTATGTGTGAATTTGCCACGAGTATAGTCTTTATCGTTTTTATTTCAAAGACTTTCTCCTCTTCTTTTCTTGTTGGTTGTTCCGGCCATTCTGATTTCGGTTTCTTCAGGAATGCTGGACCTTGGAACCAAATTGTCGATTTTAGGAGTTGATCCGGAAGCATTCCTCGGGATAGAAATTCAGCTGGATTCACTTCAGTGGGAACAAACATCCATTGGCATTTCGTGGTTTCGTCATGAATGCTTGATATTCGATTAGCCACGAAAGTCTTCAGAGGTGCTGTAGTGTTAATCCATGACAACACTATTTGGGAATCGGTCCAATATGTGATTTGTTTAAGATTTATCAGCAGGCTTTCCTTAACAATTTTAACTAGTTGTACCAATAATTTGGCAGCGCAGAGTTCCAGGCGAGGAATTGTTTGTTGTTTAAGTGGTGCAACTCGTGTTTTAGAGCATACCAACTGAACACTGACGTCTCCCTTGGAGTTAGTTGATTTGAGATAAACTACAGCTCCATATGCTCGTTGAGAGGCATCTGAAAATCCATGAAGTTCGATAGATGCTGCATCGTTTATTATAATATGTCGAGGAAAATTAAAATTGTTTAGTTTGAGAACGTTTTCTCTAAAGTTTTTCCATTTGCTATTCATTTCCATTGACAAAGATGCGTCCCAGTCAAGTTTTAATTGCCAAATTTCTTGTAAATAGATTTTAGCTAGAACGACAATTGGACTAACTATTCCTAGTGGATCAAAAATATGAGCTGTATCAGATAAAATAGTCCTTTTGGTTATCTTCGTCACTTCGTTCCAATTGGTTTTAATAATGAATTGGTGTGATTTTGGCAGCCAAGTTAGTCCCAAAGTTTTAATAGCTCCTTCTTCTTGGTCGTGGAGATGCGTCTCAGTTTCGCAGTCTTCTTTGGGATTCCTTTTAAGAGTACAGGAATGTTGGAACACCATTTTTTTAGATGAAATTCACCTTGAGCCAGAAGTTTTATTAGTTCTGACTGCATCTGGGTAGCGGTTTTAAGGTCATCGCTGCCGGTTAATATATCATCCATGTAAATATCTCGACGAATGATATTTGCGCCAAGTAAATGCTGATGATTTGCCGTATCTGCCAGATCATGAAGGCATCTTATAGCTAGATAAGGTGCTGGCTTAGTTCCATAAGTGACAGTATTTAACTGATAAGTTTTGAGGGGTTCCTTAGTAGATTCTCGCCAGACTATACGTTGGAACCGTTTACTGAAGTTGTCTACAAGGATTTGACGATACATTTTGGTAATATCGGCAGTAAACACATATTTGTGAGTTCTAAATCGTAACAAAATGGAAACGAGGTCGTTTTGTAAAGCTGGTCCAGTGTGCAAGATTTCATTCAAGGATAGATTTGTAGACGACCCTCAGTTTAGTTGAACTGCTTTCTGGCCGTAAAACGCAATGATGTGGAAGAAAATATTGTGGTATTTTATAAAAACCATCATTTGGTTTCACCTCTTCCATATGCTTTAAGGCAATAAAGTCTCTCATGAAGTCGATATATTGCTTATGAACTTCTGGGTTCTTTTCTAACCATTTTTCTAAATTGAGGAATCTTCGAACAGCAATTTCCCTGGAGTACCCTAGACTTTTTGGGTCATTTGCAAAGGATAGAGTTACAATATACCGACCTGACTCCAATCTTCTTGTAGTTTTTAAGAAATTTTCTTCACAGTCACGTTCTTCGCTTGTGAGTGGTTTTGCGATGGCTTGGGACGGAGAAGCTAAATTTTCTTCCAGGTTCCAGAAGCGTTCGACCAGATTGTCTAGGTTAGTAGATGAAGTGTCTACCCCTATACCGCAGAACAGTGTTGATGGCAGATGTGTGACAACTTTTCCCATGACTATCCACCCTAGCAAAGTGTTTTGTAAGGTTGGGCCACTATTTTTGATTTGAATCTGACCAACAGAAAGTAGTTCGGGATAGAGCTCCGCACCAATGAGAAGATCAATATCCATTGGTTTGTTGAAGTCCTCAGCCAATTTAATGTTCCGGGGTATTTTCCAATGACTCGTATCGATGAATTCACTAGGTTGTTGTGTTGTTATAGTATTGAGAACAAACACCTGAAGTTGTTTACTATAACCAGTAACAAAGGATTGAAGGCATATATCGAACCGCTTGCTTATTTTCATACGCTTGTCTCCCATTCCTGAGACCTCCAGAGGTTCTTGTTTTGGAATGAGGTGCAGTTTTGAAGCTAGTTTCTCAGTAATGAAGCTCATTTGAGAGCCAGAGTCAAGCAATGCTCTTGCTTTGATAGGACTGTTCGTATGATTCAGTATGTTAACTCTGGCTGTTCCCAACATCACATATTTAGATGACTTTGCGTTGTTAGATATAGCTGATAAAGTTGTCCTGTTATCTATTGCTGGAACTTGTTGATGTTGATTCTTTGCTGTCACATGAAGCAGAGTGTGATGATAGCTGTTGCATTTGGTGCAATGCCGTGCTCGACATGATGGAGCTTGGTGACCAAAACGCAAGCAGTTTGTGCATCGATTGTTTGAAACCGTAGTTTTGTGCCTCTCTTGGGGTGAGAGTTTTAGAAACTTTGGACAAAGATATATGGTATGGTTTTTATGTCCACAAATCTGACATTTGTTAGTTTCTGTTGTGGAAGCGAGAGTTACTCTGCTCCGTTTACTGTTGTCATCTAAGCCCATTTTCATTCCTTTGGGTCCTATGGCTTCTAATGATTGAAATCGCATCTCCAGGAATGACAAAAAATCATTCAACGCCGGTAAGGCCTTCGGCTGTTGAAGAGATTGCTCCCACAGTGTCAACGTGTTTCGATCCAACTTCTTAATCAGAATGCACATAAGAAGGGGATCCCAGTTTGTTGTGTCGATGTTAAGACCTTTTAAGCTTAACATGCACTCTTGTGTTGTGTCATGCAAAGTTTTGATAGCCTTTGAGCTCTCAAGTGTTATAACGGGCTGCATAAGCAGCCTCTGGACATGCGCTGTGACAAGGAGACGAGGGTTATCATAACGATCCCTGACTACTTGCCATGCTGCCTTATAGTTGCTGTCGGATGTGGTAAAGTGACTTATCAAGCTTTCAGCTTCACCGGTTAGCGTTGTTTTTAAATAAAACAGCTTCTGGCAGTTTGCTATCTCTTGCTTGTCCACCAGCTCAACGAATAAGTCACTGTACTCCTTCCACTTAGTGTAGTTCCCATCAAATTTTGGTAGGGTTATTTTAGGTAATTTTGCCGTTTGCCTCAATGTGTCAGATTGACGGGGTTCAGGATGGCCTCCTTCAAGTTTGATTGACAACATGAGGAGATTTTTCTGGACTCTGTCCTCCAATGCGAAGTACTCTTCGACGTCATAACCTGCATTCTCTGGGTCTTCTAGGAGTTCAGCAATTTTTTGATGAACCTCCTCCATCTGTGACCAAACGCTTTTTATTCGGTCGATCTTTAGGCGGCAACATGTGCCTGAATAATCTTCTGAGCTCTCCTCTATGTTTTCCAGCAATCGCTTCAATGACTGCACGATTGCCTTTTGCCTTCGAAACACTTTTGTTGTGTCTGTGTCCTGGTTCGGTGTTGAGGTTAGCGAATGAGAAGTAGCTTCACAATTTTCTTTTGCTGATTCTTTTTCAGCTTGTCTTTCCGATGTCCCAGCCGTCATCACGTTTTCCTTTACTGATTCTTTTTCAGCTTGTCTTTCCGATGTCCTCTTCATCACGGACAGAAGGTATTGTGTTAGCGATTGGTAGATTCGCTTGATCTTCCCAGCTGTGTCGCCCTGGATATACGGTGTATCTGGTTTTACGACGTCCTCGATGTCTTTGTGATTCTTTTCGAACTCACTCCAAAGATTTTCAATCAAATCCAGCCGCTTCTTCGCGTATTCTGCTGTCTTCCGTTCAGGTCCATCTTTAGAAATGTTGCTCTGCAACCGTAGTAGCTCATCCGTGATGGCCTTTTGCCTGGCCACAACTTTATATACTTCTATTTCTTCCATGGTGTCCAAAAAAATCCGGTGTGTTTATAGATTTTAAAGATGATATAAATCGTTATGTTTTGTTGATGCCAATGTTATAGCCTTGGCAACGCTTTAAGAAACGTTCAATGTAGATGCCAATGTTATCGCCTTGGCAACGCGTTTGGTAGTGACAATTGCTCCTTACTGCTGATGAGGGGAAGCAAAAGATCACGTCTAGTATGAGTTCAACGAGTTGAGCCGCTTTTAGGATTTGCAAGTTTGCCAGTGTTTCAGCCCTGGCAACGCTTATGTTTATGAAAATTGCTTCTTACTGCTGGTGAGGGAAGCAATAATCACGTCGGGGTCACCAATGTTTAAAGTCGAAACCTCTTTTGATATCGACTGGTTGGTTCTTACTTAGTTATTGTTCCTTACGACTGGTGCGGGGTAACAATAACAAGCAAACCTTGTTGAGATGGTTCTTACTAATTGCTCCTTACGACTGGTGCGGGGTAACAATAGAAAACATCCTTTTGACTTGTGAATGATAAGTGACTTTATTCTTAACTTATTATGAGTATTTATACTAATTTACATAAATGCAATTCATCAATAATTTAGTTTTGCGGGAAAAGAATTGTAATAGGATCGTGGATTATATTGCAACGAAAAGAAATAAACAATATCGAGAAAGAAGTGCAAGTATTGCATTTTTTCGTGAGAAACATAGTATGAGGTTGGGAATGTGAATATTTATTGGAAGTAGGGTGTTTTAGATTTGGATTGGGTGTTTCATACAATATAAATTACAGGGAAATTATATATATATCAAAACCGTGTGTCAACACCCTTTTTTAGAGTACCCTGATTTTTACTCTGTAAAAATTTCTAGAGTAGCAAAACTTGCCCTTAGGGACTCTTTTTTCCTAAACGAAAACGGCATTAGTAGGATCGTTGAAAGCGTCTTGCTATCGGATTTTTCCCATCTGGATTTTTCGTGCATATCAGCCTCATCCTTCAGCTTGTTCTCTCCACTGACGTACTCCCAAAGATCACAATGCACGAGTACACTTCTCATCAGAATTTCCCAAGAACTGTAAATGCCTTTGTCGAGCTTTTCTATTTGATACAAAGGAGTCATAATTCAATTGTATTTTTATTTTAGTTGATATTCACGACGAACGCGATTCGAAAAAAAATGTGATACTCAAACTTTACTGAACTAAAAAATTAATTTTTAGTATACTTTTCTTTATAAATGTGACCTGGGCCCATTACCTGTTAGATCTTAATATATAAAGAATAACACAATCTCTTCAATTTAACAAAAGGTTCTTTATTCTGTGATGAACGAAAGTAGAATGATTTCAAGATCGGTAAATTACATAAAGGCAAAAGATAAAAAATACGGTGAGATTGCATTGTGTAGGTATATAAAAGAAATTGACAGTAGTGCAAAAAAGTAATAGTCTCTAACAAAAACAAGGTACAAAGTAAATGTATCCATATATGGGTCATTCTTTTACAAACCGAACGGATTTTGCCAAAAATCAATCGTCACCTCTCCGATTCAGGTGAATTTTTTTTTGCCAGTTTCTATATTGAAAAATAAAAGATACGTGTCCGAGGAAATATTTTTTTTATCGCCTATTTTCGATTTTTTAAGACATAACAAATTTCATAATAGTGGTTTTCTCATTTAAAACAATGTACAGCTCCACATCCTTAAGAGCTACAAAATTTTCACCAATGACACTGTTCACAAGAATCTAGTGTGAACACTGCCACTCCCTTACTCTCTTAATTTTATCACCATATGTAATGTATAGTACTGTTTGCTTTAAAAGTAGTTCGTCGCATAGCGACGTCTACTCATTCTACTGTCAACCACCATCGAACAAACATTGAATTTTTACGCTTGGGCCATCTGCCATTTTTTTTGGTTGATTTCATTTCTTTTAATTTTCCAAATTCTACTTTTCCCTTCTGGACTCAACTATTTATTAAACCTAAAATTAAAAGTAAATAAACTGAAATTGGTGTAAAACTATTATAAAACAAAAGAAAACTATTGAAAATCCTACGTGCAAACTAATAAAATAAAGAAAAGAAAAAGTACAAAAAAAGGGCGGAGTTTCTTTTATCGATCATCGTTGGGAAATTTGGAGTTATTTGGTGGCGAATTTGTGGTACAAACGTACATTTGGTCCATCAGCCGGATTTTTGGACGTCATCGACGCCAGAACACGCTACTCAAGCTGCCAAAAAAAAGCACAAAAACCCGACCACGCAGCCCACGCTGCCCAAAAAAGGCACAAAAATCCGACCACGCTGCCCACGCTGCCCAAAAAGGCACAAAAACCCGACCACGCTGCCCACGCTGCCCAAAAAGGCACAAAAATCCGACCACGCTACGCACGCTGCCAAAAAATTCTCATTCCAACCACCAACCTATCAACACATATCTTTAAATTAAAATCGTCTTGGGCCTTCAGCCATTTTCGTGGTTGGTTTTTATTCAGCAAGTAAATCTTATTTTTTTTCCAAATTTAACAATTTTACCCTTCTGGTCTCACATTTTGTAAACATAATATGTATTTAAAATAAAAGCAAGAGAACGAAAATAAAACAATCCTACGTGCTACCAATTGAAGCAGAGCATTTTTTGTTGTGGAGCAATTCAACTAGTTTTTGTGTTGTGGAGCAGCTTAGACAGAGTTGGAAGTATTTTTTTTGTGCAGCAGAGTTATAAGGAGTAAGTGTGGTCGCATTATCAGACACTTTCGTAGTTAAAAAGTTGAACTTTAAGAAAAAAAAATAAAAAATAAAAAATATCTACAAATTAGTACTGTTATTGACAATTTAATCGTTTAAATCGATTTTTAACGATTGCCCCCAACATGTATTGAGTTTTTATTACTACCATCGTATTTTGCGTCAAATTTTACGTAAAAATCATGTTTTTTATTTATGGAGACTTTTCAATTGTTATTGTTTAAAAAAAAAAAAGCAACAAAACTTTTTTCAGTTCAATCAAATAACTTGCAGCTAGAAAAACAATTGCTATTTTCATATTTAGCATGAGCAGCTTAACCCTGTGGAAAAAGGGTTAAAATAATGAGCCCCCGCGAAGCGGGCCATGCGGAAAGTTGTTGCAATCGGAAATTAATTGCGCATAAGCACCTGCCTGATGAATTTTTATACTTTCATACTTTTTTCAGTTCGATCAAATAACTTGCAGTTAGAAAAACAATTGCTATTTTCCTATTTAGCATGAGCAGCTTAACCCTGCAGAAAAAGGGTTAAAATAATGAGCCCCCGCTAAGCGGGACATGCGGAAAGTTGATGCACACGGAAATTAATTGCACATAAGCACCTGTCTGTTGTTTTCTATACTTTTATACTTTTTTCAGTTCGATCAAATAACTTGCAGTTAGAAAAACAATTGCTATTTTCATATTTAGAATGAGCAGCTTAACACTGCGGAAAAAGGGTTAAGATAATGAGCCCCCGCGATGCGGGCCATGCGGAAAGTTGTTGCATACGGAAATTAATTGCACATAAGCACTTGTCTGATGAATTTTTATACTTTCATACTTTTTTCAGTTCGATCAAATAACTTGCAAATTTCGATCAAACCATTGCTATTTTCATATTTAGCATGAGCAGCTTAACCCTGCGGAAAAAGGGTTAAAATAATGAGCCCCCGCGAAGCGGGCCATGCGGAAAGTTGTTGCATACGGAAATTAATTGCACATAAGTACCTGTCTTATGAATTTTTATACTTTCACTGGTCTATTTCCTTACATTATTGTAAATTCGTACGTATTTCCATAATTTTTTGAAAATAATGCATACTTCAATAGTTTTACTATTTTTCAATTATCTCAAAAACTATAAGACATAGAAAAAAGTAATTTATATCGTTTGATGAAAAATTAATTGTAGCAACTAACTACATCAAAATTTTTTTTATTGGCATTTGAAATCACAAAAAACATAATACTCAAAGTGATTTTTTAAAATTTTTTTTTCCTAAATTTTGACTTTGTAGTCAGTTATTTCAAAAACTATAAATTGAAATCACTTCATTTAAAATTTTTTATAAAGTGCAGTGACTTTTATAAATTAGTATAAATTGTATCTGTAAGTTTTCCCGTTGTTCTTCAATGTTTTTTTTTAGATTTTAATTCCATTTTTATAAAATTGCCCCTTCCGCCAAAATAGGGGGAGATAGACCCCCCGCCCCTCCCATAGTAAAAAATGCTTGTATTGAACCCCTCCACTAAATCATGTTATTATTTTTTGTCGCCAAAGTTATCGTACTCTCCCCCCAACTTCTATCTGGGAGTTATGTCTCACTAAGATGGGACATAAGTCCCAAAAATAAAAGTTGGGACTTTTGTCCCTCCGAATATACTTTTTACAAGCTCAAACTTTTTTTTTAGAAGCCCTTCAGAAAAATTGTCTGAGTTTTTCTCAAATTATTGAAGCTTATTTTTCCAAAAAGCAAACTTACTTCTCATTAGAAAATAGATATATGGTTTTCCGGAATGAGGAAATGTTATTTTACTTTTATTTAGTAAAATCTTTTAAGTTTCATAAAGAAACTTAAACAATTTTGAATTCCGTTTCGAAGGCTCTGTTAGAAATATATTGTTATATATATACCAGTGTCGACTCGTCAGGGTGTGCAAGGTGTGCATTGCACACCCTGATCTATCGAAAATAGAAACCACATCGAACAAAGTCTAATTATTATAATACGCAAAGAAAATGCACATTTATTCAACCCATAAAACCTGCATCACACAGTCTACATTCATATTCTTCCTTCCTAATTTTTATTTAAAATCTCCTTTCCTTTGAGAAGCAAAACAAACTCGTACGAAATCGGGCTGTGCACATTTTTTGTTCATCCAAACTATATGCCTACAAGATTTTCGTAGTATCCATCCCCATCGTCATTCGTCACTCACAAGACCTACATAAACACATAAAATCTATGCTTTGATGAATTTGTAGTGAACTCGTGCGACGGTTTTCTGTGCACGGACTGTATTCTTATTTCCTTTTCTTTTCTATCTGTTCTGTTTTGTTCCTGAAAAGCGTCATGGGTGAAAGATACGTTGCATTACATCGAAACTCGTACGAAAAAAAGGAATGCACGAGCTGTGATGTTTTTTTTTTTGTGGGTACAGTACACCACCACCTAATTTCGTAGGAAAAATTTGAAAAATGAAAATGACAGGGTATTTTTTTTTCAAGTGGTTACAGTTTCGGCGGTGATTTGATTTTGTTTGCGAAAGTCTTATGTTTTAATTAAGTTAATTTGAAGAAAATATTATAACAATAACGTCAGAACAATGAGTGATCTCAGTATTAAGGAGATCGTGTGAATAGTTTATTGGAATAAACGTTTAGTTTTCATACTTATGACGAAAAAAAATAAAAAAATCATTGATGCCTACACCAGTATTAATAAACTTGAAATCAGCGTACAAAAAAGTGGAAAGGAGTAGGACCCGAAAATTTAATTTTGACTTGTATAAACAATATGATTGGTTGACGGGGTCGGTTAAGAGAAATAAACTTTTTTGTTGGCCATGTTTAATTTTTCAAACTAATGAAACGGAAAAAGTGTGGAGCACTTAGGGGAGTTTTTTTTTAAATAAAAAAAAAGTTATGACATTTTTTTTGTTGTTAAATACAATAAAAAAGGAGATACTTAAATGTTATGTATTATATAAAAATATATAATTTTCAAGAATTGCACACCCATCTAATTAAATCACGCGAGACCACTGATATATACATATAGTTCCTCCGACTTTCTACTTATTAGAAAGTAGAGATATAGTTTTCCGGAATTAGGAGATATTATTTCACTTGTTGAAGTTAGTTAAATTTTTTTATTTTAAAAAAGAAACTTAAAAAATTTAAATTTTTGAGTATTTGAGAAAATAAAATTTAAAAATCGCGCGATAGTACTAAATTTAAGACGTGGGCATAGCAAGGAATAAAGTAAGCCATTGGACAATCATCCAGTACTTTCTTTTTTACTTGTAGAAGCTAGTAAAATTTGACATAACTGCCGCTCCATCGTAGGATTGTCCAACCAACTTATCCTTGCAGGATAATATATCAAGTACATTAAAAATATGCTTTGACAGCTCATCTGCATTGCGACATTGACTTACATAAAAAAAACCAAGAAATCTTTCTTCAATTCCATCTTCTGTTAAGTACCGTAGAATAGCACTTAGTTGTTCCCTATGGCTTACGTCTGGTGTTTCGTCTATCATAATAGATACAAATCGCGTTTTGCTAATTTGTATTTTGATTTCAGATCTCAAAACTTCTGCGTATATCACTTGATAGACCGTTAAAAGTGGGATTTCGTGCACTTGAACACTGTTTTAAATGAATGTCCATTAATGTGTCGTACTTAGATAAGTATAATAAAGTTTCAATATAATTGCCACGATTACTGGAACCTGGTTTTTCATCGTGACCTCGGAATGCCTGCTCTAGTTTTCCTAAAAGAACTACTATATCGATAAAACGTTCCATTAATTTAAGAATCTTTTCAACTTTTTTGTTGTGTACCGTAAAGGAATTCCCTAAAGAGGTTTCAATTCGATTAGCGCCAAAATCATACAGAGATAAACAACTGCGTATATGTTTTTCATCGTGACATGTTTTTTTGCAGAGTTCACTAAATTGTTAATGTCAGCGTAACCTGCACGACTCCAAGCACTAGGAGAATTAAAAAAAAAGACAAGGAAATCAGAACATTTTATTTAATTTACAGCTCCCTGCCAACCAAGTATACTTCTGGTACAATGAGTCTTTGAAATCATCTCTTCGCTTGTATTCTATCTTCATGAAAGGGGTAGCGCGTCCTAAATCTATAAATTTTTTTTTTTCTTCATAAAACTAAGCTGATTAAAATTATTTGTTTCCTCTAAGAGAAAAATCAGTTAAGCAACGGTCTACAGATATTAAAGCCATAATTAATCCGCTGAAACTAACTATTAGAAAACTTTTCACACTTTTTGCACTTTAATTCCAATTTTTCAAGCCTTAATTTGTAATATTTGAGAAAAATCACAAGCACTAAATCAATTTAATTTAGTATTGCACTCTGCATAGCGTTCTGCTGGTAAGCTGAATTTTTTAAATAAGAAAACGGCTCGTTGGCAACTGATTTCATTTGGGCCAGTTGTCCCACTTTAGAAGAATTCCAATTATTTTTTGCCTTTTCTTTCAAAAATATGCATAAAGCTATGAAATCTAATATCCACGCATATTTGTTATCAAAGTGGCAACCTTTGACACATCTGTCCAGTGCAAAGACACATACAAACTCATAAAATAAGTCGGAGACCAGCGTTTTATTTTCTTGTTCTTCAAGCAAAGACCTACCTCAACCTGCAAACCTGCCATATACATTTTTGTTTATAAGCATGTGTCCATGGGAAGAAATACGAAGGAAAGCGTTTTTTTTTTCTTTTATAAAACCAATATCATGCAAACGAGGTGTGCAGAAGCAATGCTGCAAATGAGCACTGGGCTACTGCGCCGGTGCTCTGCACAATATTCACATGCTCACTCAGAGTCTGAGTCAGAGCGCTAAGATAAGAGATAACATATAACAAACAGATACACAAATTTTAATAATAAAAGAATTTTATTATTGTTAGTTGGAGTATTGTGATTTAAAAATCGAAAAAGAAAGTTTTTTGTGACCTTCACTCCATTTATGCGTTTCGCCCAGGTACAACAGTGGGCTCATCAGTTAGATGCTGTTGTACCCTTCTAATACGCAATGTTTTGGTCGATGTTTACCGACACCTATATAAAGTTTACAGTGCAAACACACTGTAAACTTTATACTTTTAGGGGAATGTGATTACATTCATGCACCTAAAAATATGTTTTGCCCGTGGTCTGGCTAATGTTTACATACACAAATTTTAATAATAAAAGAATTTTATTATTGTTAGTTGGAGTATTGTGATTTAAAAATCGAAAAAGAAAGTTTTTTGTGACCTTAACTCCATTTATGCGTTTCGCCCAGGTACAACAGTGGGCTCATCAGTTAGATGCTGTTGTACCCTTCTAATACGCAATGTTTTGGTCGATGTTTACCGACACCTATATAAAGTTTACAGTGCAAACACACTGTAAACTTTATACTTTTAGGGGAATGTGATTACATTCATGCACCTAAAAATATGTTTTGCCCGTGGTCTGGCTAATGTTTACATACACAAATTTTAATAATAAAAGAATTTTATTATTGTTAGTTGGAGTATTGTGATTTAAAAATCGAAAAAGAAAGTTTTTTGTGACCTTCACTCCATTTATGCGTTTCGCCCAGGTACAACAGTGGGCTCATCAGTTAGATGCTGTTGTACCCTTCTAATACGCAATGTTTTGGTCGATGTAAAATTCTTTTATTATTAAAATTTGTGTATGTAAACATTAGCCAGACCACGGGCAAAACATATTTTTAGGTGCATGAATGTAATCACATTCCCCTAAAAGTATAAAGTTTACAGTGTGTTTGCACTGTAAACTTTATATAGGTGTCGGTAAACATCGACCAAAACATTGCGTATTAGAAGGGTACAACAGCATCTAACTGATGAGCCCACTGTTGTACCTGGGCGAAACGCATAAATGGAGTGAAGGTCACAAAAAACTTTCTTTTTCGATTTTTAAATCACAATACTCCCTCCAACTAACAATAATAAATTTCTTTTATTATTAAAATTTGTGTATGTAAACATTAGCCAGACCACGGGCAAAACATATTTTTAGGTGCATGAATGTAATCACATTCCCCTAAAAGTATAAAGTTTACAGTGTGTTTGCACTGTAAACTTTATATAGGTGTCGGTAAACATCGACCAAAACATTGCGTATTAGAAGGGTACAACAGCATCTAACTGATGAGCCCACTGTTGTACCTGGGCGAAACGCATAAATGGAGTGAAGGTCACAAAAAACTTTCTTTTTCGATTTTTAAATCACAATACTCCAACTAACAATAATAAAATTCTTTTATTATTAAAATTTGTGTATGTAAACATTAGCCAGACCACGGGCAAAACATATTTTTAGGTGCATGAATGTAATCACATTCCCCTTAAAGTATAAAGTTTACAGTGTGTTTGCACTGTAAACTTTATATAGGTGTCGGTAAACATCGACCAAAACATTGCGTATTAGAAGGGTACAACAGCATCTAACTGATGAGCCCACTGTTGTACCTGGGCGAAACGCATAAATGGAGTGAAGGTCACAAAAAACTTTCTATAACAAACAGATTTACCAAGAAATATGACGCTATAACACCGGGTTATTTTCTTCCATAAGAAAGCATTAATTGAACAGAGTGAGGCACCACTCAGTTCAATACATGCTTTCTTATGGAAGAAAATAAGACGATGTTCTACCGTCATATTTTTTAGTAAAAGAAAAAAGAGGAAAGAACACAAATTTGTTCTATCCAGCAACAAATTTTATAAGACGTTATATTTGGGGTTACCTTGCATGTTGCTAAAGTTTTGTGTCCATTTATGGAGTGAGTTGAAGAGCCAACATGTGTGTAGAATAGGACGGAAAGCAAAGTGGTAGTTGTCAAGAAAATGTTGGCAGCGAGTTCATGTTTTAGTGCAGTCAATGAAGCGAAAAATAGGGCCTTACCTCCGAATTTTTTTTACTGTGAACCGATTTGCATGAAATTTTGGAATTGGGCTCATCTTACCCTTAACTTCAAAAGTGAAAATGATTTGAACACCGCCACCACCCTGGGGGTGGTTGCCACCCCTTTTCGAGGGTGAATTTTTTTTTTCTCAAAATAACCTCGGATATCGATAAAAGGCCTAGTTTTAAGCAAAAAATCAAATATAAAGTTTTTCATTAAGTCCAATACTTTTCGAGTTATTGACAATTGAAAATTCACAATTTTTTCACGTTTTTCATCTATTTATTGCAAATATCTCCAAAACTGTACGTTTTATCGAAAATTTTATAAAGAACAAAATTGTAGCAGGTAAAACAATTAACAATTTGGTTTTTTATAAAGTATTCTAAGAACAATATTAAGCTAGATATAAAAGATCAAAGCCATTTTTTATTTTGTCTGAAATTTAATCGTTGTGGTCAATGCCATTTAGCGGCGAGCAGATGCATTTTATGCATTCTAATACGAGAGGATGTTTTGTAGTGCTTAAAATAAGCTTTAAAATGAGCACTATTAAAAGTCTTTTGCACGTAAAATAAGTGAGCTGTAGCGTAAATAAGGAGAGGATCTAATGTTTTTTTCTTTTAAATCAATGGGTTTCATGAGTGCCATTTCCACCAAAATCAAATTTAATCGTATTCCGCCTAAAATTAAGTTTGTTATGAAGAGTTTGATAGATAGTATCAGTTTGGATGCTTCAGGACACATATTTTTAAAAAAAGTCACAATTAAAAAAAAACAACAAATTTTCAAATTTTTAAGAAACCCACTTTTTTTCATAATATCTCAAAAATGACGACAGATACCTATAAAAGTGTGAGAATAAAAAATTTAGGTATTTTTCTGACAAACAATTTGGTTTTTCAGTTTTTTCTGTCAGACAAAAATTGACGGAGATATGATTGTTTAAAGAGCGCGTGGCAGCGAAATCGCAGCCTCTCTTAAGTCCTTTAAGCCTTCACCGTCTTAGCAAAAGGTTGTTTACTATATATTGCAATAAAGGATGTTGTAGCTCTCTTAATTACCTTTGCAATGGTTTTTTATAAGTCGTGATAACATGAAAATTGAAGGAGTTATGGTCCAAAAACTCATTAATTTAAAAGAAAAAAACATTAGATCCTCTCCTTATTTGCACTACAGCTCACTTTTTTTACGTGCAAAAGACTTTTAATAGTGCTCATTTTAAAGCTTATTTTAAGCACTACAAAACATCCTCTCGTATTAGAATGCATAAAATGCATCTGCTCGCCGCTAAATGGCATTGACCACAACGATTAAATTTCAGACAAAATACAAAAATGGCTTTGATCTTTTATATCTAGCTTAATATTGTTCTAAGAATACTTTATAAAACACCAAATTGTTTATTGTTTTACCTGCTACAATTTTGTTCTTTATGAAATTTTCGATAAAACGTACAGTTTTGGAGATATTTGCAATAAATAGATGAAAAACGTGAAAAAATTGTGAATTTTCAATTGCCAATAACTCGAAAAGTATTGGACTTAATGAAAAACTTTATATTTGATTTTTTGCTTAAAATTAGGCCTTTTATCGATATCCGAGGTTATTTTGAGAAAAAAAATTCACCCCCGAAAAGGGGTGGCAACCACCCCCAGGGTGGTGGCGGTGTTCAAATCATTTTCACTTTTGAAGTTAAGGGTAAGATGAGCTCAATTCCAAAATTTCATGCAAATCGGTTCACAGTAAAAAAATTCGGACCTAAAATGCTTCATTGACTGCACTATTTATGATTAAGTTGAATTTCAAAAGGTAATCATGATTTGGTTTTGGTCTCCAAATTGCGTATATTATTTTAAATAAAAGAAATATATAAATATATTCATAAAAATGTGTATGTTTATTTTAATAAAAATAAAACAAAGACATAAAACACTTAGTTACGCAAATTTTATGATTTCTGTTTGGCGACGCGTTTCGGAAGTATCATTCCATCTTCGGGCGCTGTGTGACTGAGCTTTTTTTTATTTTACATGCAGATGTTGATGCATTTGTCTCATTATGCTTTGTGTTGTTGTTGTCATGGGTGGTGTAGTGGTGTATTGCTTTTTGTTATTGTTTTTGGATTTATTTTCTATAGTGTGTTTTGTCTTTTTCTAACGTGCGTTATAATATTTTAATGCTGTGCTATACAGTACATTTGTTTTAAACGTTAATTTATCGTTTAGTACTTTGTCCTGTTCTATTGCATTGGCTTTGTATATTTCAATTTCTTCTTTGGCGTCTAGTAATCTCCCTTTCTTACAAAAGTGCATCGGTATTAAATTGGTATCAAAATTGGAGTAGTTATGTTTATAATCGATTAAATGTAATGCAAAATTGGATTTTGTGTTTTGTTTTGGTTTATGTTCTTTAAATCTTTCATAGAATATTCGTCCAGTTTTTCCTATGTAGTATTTGTCACAATCCTTGCATTTTATTTTATAAACGCCTGATGATGTTTTTATAACGTTATTAGTTCTGTGTTGTAAAAGCTTATGGATGTTGTTATTGGCTTTGAATGATACGTTGACGTTAATTTTTTTGAATTATTGGTTTATTATTTCAGGTAGTGCGTTAGTATATTCAGTTGAAATATACTTGTTTGCATTATCGATGATTGTGTTATTGTTTTGGTTTTTGTTGTAGATTTTCCTTTTTCGTTTTATAATTAGTTTATCTATTGTTTTTGCGTTGTATCCATTTTGTATTGCTATATATTTTATTGTGTTTTTTTTTTTTTTTTGTAGTCACTTGCGTCCATTGGGATTGTCAATGCTCTTTGGATAAATGCATTGTATTCAAAATGCATTCAAATTCAAAATATATAGGAAACCAACAACTACCGACATCACCATACACCGAGAATCCCACCATCCCCACTCACAAAAAATGTCAGCATACAATGCATTTATCCAAAGAGCATTGACAATCCCAATGGACGCAAGTGACTACAAAAAAGAAATAGACACAATAAAATATTTAGCAATACAAAATGGATACAACGCAAAAACAATAGATAAACTAATAATAAAACGAAAAAGGAAAATCTGCAACAAAAACCACAACAATAACACAATCATCGATAATGCAACCAAGTATATTTCAACTGAATATACTAACGCACTACCTGAAATAATAAACCAATAAATCAAAAAAATTAACGTCAACGTATCATTCAAAACCAATAACAACATCCATAAGCTTTTACAACACAGAAATAATAACGACATAAAAACATCATCAGGCGTTTATAAAATAAAATGCAAGGATTGTGACAAATACTACATAGGACAAACTGGACGAACATTCTATGAAAGATTTAAAGAACATAAACCAAAACAAAACACAAAATCCAATTTTGCATTACATTTAATCGATTATAAACATAACTACTCCAATTTTGATACCAATTTAATACCGATGCACTTTTGTAAGAAAGGGAGATTACTAGACGCCAAAGAAGAATTTGAAATATACAAAGCCAATGCAATAGAACAGGACAAAGTACTAAACGATAAATTAACGTTTAAAACAAATGTACTGTATAACACAGCATTAAAATATTATATCGCACGATAGAAAAAGACAAAACAAACTACAGAAAATAGATCCAAAAACAATAACAAAAAGCAATACACCACTACACCACCCATGAAGACAACAACACAAAGCATAATGAAACAAATGCATCAACATCTGCATGTAAAATAAAAAAAAGCTCAGTCACACAGCGCCCGAAGATGGAATGATACTTCCGAAACGCGTCGCCAAACAGAAATCATAAAATTTGCGTAACTAAGTGTTTAATGTCTTTGTTTTGTTTTTACTAAAATAATCATCCACATTTTTATAAATATATTTATATATTTCTTTTATTCAAAAGTTAAGCCACTGCTGCCTAGTAGAAATGTACAACGATTAACTAAGCTCTATTCCTGAAAAGTTGGGACTTATGTCCCATCTTCAACGGAAAAAAGTTGGCACTTATGTCCTGATGGCGTGGGACATAACTCCCAAATCGAAGTTGTGACTTATGTCTTACTTAGGTGGGACATAAGTCCCAAAAATAAAAGTTGGGACTTATGCCCCGGGGACTTATGTCCCTGCGCCACTCAAGGAATTTAATCTTCCGACTGCATTCAGAGAGCTCTTGCATTCCTGGATCCCTTTCGAAGTGGTTAGAGCGTTGAGAAGGGCCTTAAGCACAGCTTGGCTGTCGCTGCAAACAAAGATACTTCTCTCCGTCCATCCATTGTTCGTTATGTGGCTCAAGGCCATTAGGATAGCATGGCGCAGAGACATAAGTCCTCGTTTGAAGCGATGTGGTCTCTGGCACAATTCGCACTGGAGCTTTGAGTAACTCGCAAGCAGCATATCTTTTGACTCACGTCTAATGGATATGCCGTCTGACACGATGATCCCAAGGCTCAAACTGCGTCAAAATTACTCAGTCAACTTTCCTTCGGTTCAGAACTAGTTCGCTCCAGAATCTGAGCCTGGAAAGAACTGTTATCGTATCTTCACAGATGGCTCCAAGACTGACGAGGGTTCTGGTGCTGGTGCCTTTGTTGAGAACGACGACATACGACTGCACTCATCTTTGGGATCATACGCATCCGTTTTCCAAGCGGAGGCTTATGCTATCCTAATGGCCTTGAGCCACGTAACGAACAATGGATGGACGAGGAGAAGTATCTTTGTTTGCAGCGACAGCCAAGACTAATGGGTCTAAAGCTCTTGGCGAGTGAGTAGTCTTGTTTACCAATTTTTGGTATGAAGGCGACTCTAACACTCTGCCATGGACTTGGTATATACGCTAGGGCTAAACTACCAGTGAAAATATTTTTCAAGGTAAGTAGCAAAAGGTTTATACTTTCCTGCAACATAGCTGGGTAAACACTGTCAGTGCCAGGTGACTTGAAACTGTCAAAAGATGCCACGGCATATTTGATGGCTTCGTCGGTGAAAACTAACGATGACGTGTACCAGCTAAGTCGAGTGGATTTATCGGATTCAGCTGATCTAAGAGAAATAGACTGCTGTGGTCCAATTGATATCCGGTTTCCTGGAAAATGGGTTTCCAGCATAAGACTGAGTGTCTCTGCTTTGGACTCGGTATAGGAACCGTCTGGTTTCCTTAGTGTTTCTAGTTTGCTTACCTTGCTCCTTTTAAGGGCTTTGGTAAGTCGACTAGTTTCACTGAGTGTTTCTATACTTTCACAGAATTCTTTGTAAGAGGCATTCTTTGATCTTCGAATTAATGTTTTAAAGTCCTTCTGTTTAGATCGAAACAAGTTCCAGTCGACCTCTGATTTGGTCTTGAGGGACCTATTCAGAATACTTCTGGTTTCCCTGCGAAGTTTCTGTAGTTCACTGTTCCACCACGGAACCTAAGATCTACTAGGTAGTTGTCTAGCTGAACATGCCAGCTCGAAGCTACTTGTAAGGGCACAATTCACTTCTAGAACTGCATCTTCCACTTTTTGTGATGTTGAGATCTTAGGTAGAGTTTTGACGAAACTACCGAGCTCATCATTTAAAAGTGTCCAGTTAGTTTTTCTAGGATTTCTTGTAACTAAAGGAGTGGGAACCACATTGGCTGCATGGAATTGAGTGCATCTGTGGTCTGAGAGTGACACGTCCAGCAACACTTTCCAGTTGGTAATATCCTTGGCATATCTGTTAGATAGTGTCAAGTCAATTACGTCCTGTCGTATAGCCGTAACAAAAGTTGGCCTGTTACCAACATTGTAAATGTTTAAGTCAGAAGACAGAATGTAATTAGGAAGATGGTTGCCTCTCATGTTGCATTTGACGCTACCCCAAACTGTGTTTTGAGCGATAGCATCACAGCACAAGATAAGCCCCAACTTCCGGTTTTCACAAAACTACGCCAGATCCACGACCTGTCTTGAGGGAGGGGGTAGAATAGAGTTCCTAGGAAAGTAAACTGACGCAACGACGAAAGTTTTCCACTCACCGTTCGTTTCGTAGTTTACCATAGCCCCAACCAGGTCCTGACCTTAGAAGTGATCAAGTTTAGTTGCTGCAAAAGAGCTCGGTATGATGAGACAGGTCCGGGGTAAGTCAGACCGTTCGTCATAGAGAATATTGAACCCTCGTAGCCCTCCAAGACCAAGAACTCGGCCTTTCCAGGCCCATGGCTCTTGGATTGCTACGAGGTGAGTTTTTGCATTCAACACGGAAAGTCTGCTACATAGGAGTGCAGTAGCAGCCTTAGAATGTTGAACGTTAATTTGATTTATAATCATTGCTCCTTTCGAGGCTTTATCCCGTCCGGTCAGTGTCCGTGGACCAGACTGACTAGCAGTCTCGGTTTCATTCACCAACGTTTCGGTTGGACCTCCAGGAGTTTTAACCATGCCGGCTTCGTCCCTTCCAGCCAGTGTCCGTGGACCGAATTTGCAAGCCTTGCGACCTGTTCCTCCAGTTTCATTCACCGACTTTCCAGTTAAACCAACAGGAAGATTCGCAGAGCTTCCGGAAACATTCTTCCTTTTGACCCTGTTCGCGTTTGCAGAAGTTGGGGTGACTTCGGTTACGGGAAACCGTCCTTAATTGGTGGGTGAAACTTCTTCCAACTTGTCCCTTTTAGCCGCCGCCGCCACCAAAGGTTTGCAACTTAGTTCAGTGCCTTCGGCCACCCTGGTGTCCTCTTTGCACTGAGCCTTTGCCGCTCGCCTTCTCTCCAGCTCCTGTTGGCGCTTGGAAAGCTGTTCTCCAGTGGATGCCATCGTTGGAGTGAGATCTACTTGTTCAGCTTCACTTAATCCGGTGATAGCACCGCTCTGGCCAACAGCTAGGCCCTGATGAGAATTTAGCTTTGGAGGTAGGACCTCCAAGCTGCCTTCTTCATCTTTTCAGCTCAAACCATGAAGAGCTTCACGGAGAAAACTGCAGGAGTCATCGGTTACGGTACCTTCGACTTGCGTGTAACCACCAGTAAAGGTGTGCGTTAGTATGTTAGATGGGGCCTCCAGAATCCGTGCCCCTGCCGTAGTGAAAACTACGGGTGGATTTTCGCTGCCACTGCCACCTGGAGATCAATTCTTAGTTTTCATTCATTTTCCCCATCCTTCTATCACCTTTCGGCATCGAGCTCGGTTCAAAGAAACTACTTAAGCCCCCCCACCACGACAAGGTGACTGATCGTCGGGAAGTATACATAAGTATACCCTTTTTCTAGTTGCCGTTGTCGATCCCATTCTTAAACAGAGCCAGAGCGACTGGCTTTTAGTATGTGTGATGAAAATTTTAATTTTCGTAGATTTCGGTCGCGACTGCCGTTAGTATTGGAGTGACCGATACGATGTGTTTGCAAGTAAGTAGGAAAGTGAATTTTCATATATTTCTATCGCAGGTCCCGTTGTATACGACTCAATACTACCTCCACATCAACATACATACCTATCAAAGATACTTACACTAGAAAAGGGTGATGACTCTAAGAACATACCAAAACCAAAAAGTCATTCCAAAACATATGAAATACCCGCAAATTAACTTTTCGATAGAAATGGCTTCCGCATTTGGAGGAATTTTTGCGTTCACAGAATGAAATTTTCAGAAGAAATTTTATGTTTCCATGTTTTATATTTTGGTTTTTGTTTAAAGAAACTAGTAGTGATTTTTTTGTACACAAATTTCGGGGTGGGCTTTCAACCCCCCCCCCCCCCCCCCCCTGCGTTCGCCCCTGAAGCCAACGCCTTTCCGTTTTGACAGTCCCATTTTACTTTCTCCTCTTCTGCCACAATCTCCGTCTTCGTATGTCTTCCACTGACTAATCGGAATGCATGAGCAGTGAGCACGCTTTGCTTTTGCACATTCCAAGAATCGTAATGGCTGTCATCCAGCTTTTCTATCTGATATAGAGATGAACTCATTTTAACTAGTTAGTAAATTATACCTTCTGATTTCGAGCATGGGTTCTGGGCCCATAACCTATTGATAGGAAAACGTCCCAAATAAAATAAGTAGGCGACGATCTTTAATCAGTGAAGGTTTATTACGAACTGATGATGAATTGATAAAAATTTATAAAAGAAAGTGAACGGGAAAGTATTATGTATACTATAAATGCAAGAGAGGAAATATTAATGTTGTACATATTTGCGAAGTATTGAACAACATTGGAGAGTTTTACTTTCCAAAAGTTACAATAAATTTCTGGAACTTTGACCTATGGTTGAACCACAGTGCTCCGTTTATATCCAGTTGTACAAATCATGGTATCCATATATTGACTTTGAAGTTCTTTGTGTAGTTGTGCTTAAATCGCCTCAAAGGACAAGCGGAGAGGTGTTGCAGTGATATGATTGATAAGCCGTGCCTGCACAGCAGTCGTTCAAAAAATAGTATTTGTAAAATAAATTTAAGAATGAGTTCCTAAAATTCCAGAATGTGACCCATAGCTGTACTGTACTGAAAGTGCTACACGCACATAAACTGTTATATTCGTCGAAAAGAAAAACTCAAAGCTTAAGGCATATATCTAAATCTGATTTTGGTATTTCTTTCAGGCACGTACTTTTTATTATACGATTTCATCGATTACTTTGACAAGGATGATCCAACAAATCTATCAAGAGATAAATTCTTGGAAATTATGAACACAATTTTCAACAAAGTTACTGAACAAGAAAGGGAGGCCATAATTTTCCAGGTACATTTTGCATAAGCTCATTATCAAATAAGTTCTTTTTTATTTATATGTACTCAAATTTTTGTATAAATATCCAATCACATAAATGATTTATTAAGGAGGAAAAAGTGTTAGTTTGCCTAAAAAAGGTACATTTTTGTGAATTTTTTTGACAAAACAGTTAGTATCGATTCATTAATATCAATGCTTTTTTCAAAAGCTACAACAATGGCAGCAGTGAGTGTAAAGCGTCTCGAAGTTGTGGTGCTCCTCATAACTCAGCACTGGATTATCCGGAATCAAAAATTTAAACTTATTTTGTTAGATAAATACAAACTCCAGTAAACACTAGCAAGGTTTTTCGAAATCTAAATTTTTCATTTTTGGGAACACTTTGAAGTGAAAATTACTTAAAATTTTAAAAGGATCGGTGTAGTGGCTTAGAAGTTTTTGGGGCACCGACTTTGAAAACATGAGTTTTGGGAAAAACTTTTTCAAGCTGCCAATGCTTTTTATGACTGTATTTCTCTAATTGATGAAAAATTTCAAAAGCTTTTATCCGAACGAGCAAGAGGTACAACATCAAGTGTTGTTTACCGACAATACAATCATTACCTTGGTAAAAACAACAGTTTTTTAAAGTGAGTTTTCTGATTTTGAAATTGGTTTGAAAGCACGAGCCGAAAGGCTAGAACTCAATTATAGAATTCATAGAGATGATATTGATCCAATTTACTCGCTCCGTAATCTCAATCAAAATGAAGATATCTTCTACTTCTTGTGGCTTAGCCCAATTCTACCAGAAACCCGTCGGCTTCACTTCAATTAAAACCTTAGGAGAATGTGTCGGAGTACTAAATACAAACGAAGACTGAAAGTTACTTATAAGTTATTACATAAGCTATATTTTAGATGCAAAAAAATATCGAAATTGCAACATGAACTTCTTAGCAGCAGCTTACAAGCTTTGATTAATTAATTACTTCACCACTATACAGGGGTGCCGTGACATTGTGCCAAGCGACATTATGCCAAATGTAGAAATTTGGCACAATGACGCTTTTGCAAAGTGACATTGGGCCAAACATTAGGGTTTGGTATAATGACGCTTTGTAGAAGTGCCAAATTAGCTATGACATTGCGCCAAATGTAGAAATTTGCATCATCTTGCTCATCTGTGTTTACAGTCCTTTGCGACATGACTAAAGGGATTATTGGCTTAATGACATCTAAGAAACTCCCACGCTTTTCATTCATAGTGTGAAGGTCTGATGTATTCAAATGCTTTGTTTTTGAGCATAATATAAAGTAATAGTAAAAAATTCGCCTGTGTCTGTAAAAGATGTTTTCTTACTTAGTTCAAATGATGAACTTAAAAAAAAATCTGCAGCCGCCGCCGCCGCCTATTTAAATTAAAAATTCGCACGAATTTTTACTTTAGTTTACTTTTTTATAAACAAGAGATCTGTATTTTCATAGACTTATCCATTTGTATAGTTCTTATGACTCACAAATCTGAGCAAGTGTATCTTCATTTGTTTCGTTATTTGAAAAATCGTAAAAAAGCGCCAGGGTACCAAATTGGCCTAATGACGCTTTACGAAAGAAACACTGTACCAAACGCTAATGCCAAAGCGTCATTGTGTCAAATTTCTGCAGCTGGCATAATGTCGCTTGGCACAATGTCACGGCACCCTATACAGGGTGTCCCGTACTTCGTGTATCATCCTTGGAGTGTGATTCTTTGTCATATTCTTAGAAAAAAATTGTTCTACGCAGTAAAGCTCGTTTTTCAACTTTGACATCACTTTTAGACCATTTAAAAAAAGGCCAACTTTGGTGTTCCATGACCTGTGTTAAAGTCGATATCTCTGTCTGTTAAAAGGAATAAAACATCGAACATTTAAAACACTTTACTCTTATCGGTAAAATAGGAATTTTGTATATTGCTATCAAGCAAATCAATTTAATTATTTTTATAACAAAATAAATATTCTTAGCAAGAGGAACGTTTGTTCAAATAAATATTCTTTTATAAATAAAACTTTGTTGCATTTGCTTATAGAGCTTATTTAACAGGTTATGGGCCCAGGCTCGTGACAACTGCATTAAAAAAAAATTTAGAAAAAGAATATAGTTAGGTATAAAAAAATCAAGAAGAATGTCCGATATCAAGACATCTGTCGATAAACTGGAAAGTCCTTGCGAGTGGCAAAAATGGAAATGGCAAATGGGTATACTTTTTCGTCAATATGATTTAAAAGAATTTATCTCTGGTGAGAGTGAATGTCCGAAAATCATCGAAGGTTCTTCTCCTGAAGACAAGAAAAGAGAAAAGGATTGGTTGAAAGAAGATGCTAAGGCCTCTAGCTTGATAGCAGCATCCTTAAGCTCACCAATTGCTGAACTGGTATTGATCTGCGAGACGTCGAAAAAAATTTGGGATAAACTATTTTCTCGTTTCAAAAGAAGCAGCATTCAGAGGCTTATCATGCTAATAGATTGTTTTTTCCAAGCAATAAAAAATGGAAAAGAAGATATGAGTGCACATATTGCAAAGCTACAAAAGTTATTTGTTGATCTGAATGCTGAACTAACCAAAAACAAAGAAAACACACTCTCTCAACGGATTTTAAACAGTCGAATTATTTCAACTCTAGGTAAGGAGTTTGATAAATTCAGAGATTTGTGGGATACAATTCCTGCAGAGCAGCAAACACTCAACTTACTAATAGAAAAGTTATGCGCAATTGAAGTAAGAGAAATTGAACAGAGTTCATCAAGTGCTAACACAGCTTTAGTTGCAAATAATATAAAGCATAAGCAGTTGAACAATGAAAATAAATCAAAGCTTGATCGTGCAAAAATGAAATTTCTATGCAACAAGTGTAGGCAACTCGGAGATTGGGCTGCTGAATGTCCCCAAAATATTAGCAAAGAAAATAGTTTCAAGAGACCCAATTACAGAAAATCAAAGGCTCTGATTGCATACTCTTTAAATGCGACGAATGAAAATCAATTGAGTACAGATCAATGGTATTGTGACAGCGCAGCGGTGCTTCAAGACATATTACACCAAACAAATCTCAATTTAAATCGTATGTACCCTTTGATGTTCCAGAAATAATTTGTCTAGGCAAGCAAGATGTCACAATGAAATCGTATGGAAAAGGCGATATTCGTGTTGAAACAAAAATTGAGGGTATATGGAAAGAAGTTACATTGAAGGAAGTATGGTATGTTCCTGAAGCAAGTGCCCAATTGTTTTCCGTAAAGGCTGCTACACAAAATGGTTATATTACTATTTTTAATGACAGAACAGTAATAATCAAGGACAGAGAAGGTGAAGTTACAATTTTCGGAAATCTTCAAAACGAGCTTTATGTCTTAAAAGTTCAAGCTATAAAACCAAAAATACAAGCTTCAGTTTCAAAATTTGCAGAGACTCTTCAAGTTTACCAATGAAAGATTTGCTCATCAGAATAAACAGCATGTGAAGAAGATTCTTGCGAAATTAAATATCAGTGTGCCTCAGGGTGAAGATGAATTTTGTGATGGGTGAAGATGAATTTTGTGATGGTGTTGTTGGTAAGATGCACCGACTACAAATTAAGTCTAGAAGTGACAGACCTACTAAGGTTGGAGAAATCATCCATGCAGATGTTTTTGAACCCGTAGAAACAACGTCGCTGGGAGGCTCTCGATAATATGTCTGTTTTAAGAATGATTTCAGCAAATTTCGCAAATTACTTTTTCTGAAACATAAAAGTGAAGTAAGTAAATGTCTTGAAACTTTTCTTAATGAAGCCAAATCAAATGGACACGTCGTTAAAATTTTGAGATGTGATGGTGGCAAGGAATTTGACAACAAAGATGTTAGTAGTATTTTGTCAAAGTTTGGAGTTGAACAGTACATTGCTCCTTCATACACTCCACAACAGAATGGAATAGCCGAAAGAGAAAACCGAACCATAGTAGAAGCTGCTCGATGTATGAGAGTTTCCAGCAAGCTCCCGAAATTTCTTTGGGCTGAAGCATGTAATACAGCTGCATATGTTCTGAATAGAACAGGGTCAACTGTTGATGGAAAAGTTCCATATGAATTATGGTATGAGAAACTGCTTGGAAATTTATCTCCTTTAAGAATATTTGGTACTGGATGCTATGTTCACAAACCAAAACAGCTCCGAAAGAAATTTGACGAGAAAGTCAACGAAAAAGATGGTTATCGAGTATGGATTCCAAAATTGAATAAAATAGAGTGTAGTCATGATGTTATATTCAAACAAGAAGTTGTTTGCAGTATTGATGGAATAAACACTGAAAAAGAATTCGAAAACCGAAAGGAAGAAAATGAAAAGTTCCATAAAGAAAAAGAAAAGGTTGAGTTTTCTGTCATTCAGGACAATAAAAAACAGAAATACCACGAATATGAACATGAATATGAAAATGAAAACGAAATTATTGAATTAAGTACATCAAAAGTAGTATCTGAAACTGAACAGAACGAAGTCGAAACAGAAAAATTAACTGAAGAAGTGAATGCAAATGAAGAATCTACAAATAACACAAGACAAAGAAGAAAGCCAGCATGGATAACAGGAGGTTCGTTTCTGATGCTTGCAGAAGAAGAGGCAAGAACGATTAATCAAGAACCAAATACCTACTATGAAGCTATGAAGTCAAAAAATAAGGAAGAATGGCTCTCAGCAATGAGAGAAGAATTATCATCGCTTAAAGAAAATAGTACTTGGGAATTGGTGAAAAGACCTTCAAAGCAAGTTATAAAAAATCGATGGGTATTTCGTGTGAAGGATTCAGCTCAAAGCGAGAAACCAAGATTCAAAGCTAGACTTGTAGCCAAGGGGTATGTTCAACAAAGGGTATAGATGACGATGAAACTTTCAGTCCTTTTGCACGATATGACACAGTGCGAATGCTGTTAGCATTAGCTACAGCCCTCAAGCTAAAGATTGCACAATTTGATGTTAAAACCGCATTTTTGTATTCTCTTGAGGAAGAAGTCTACCTTGACCAACCAGAAGGGTTTGAAGATGGTACTGGAAGAGTATGTCGTTTGAAAGGAAATTTATATGGACTTAAACAAGCACCTCGTTGTTGTCACACACGTTTTCCTAATTTTATGTCAAAGATTGGATTAAAAAATAGTGAGGCAGATCCATGTTTATTTTATCGAAATGAGAAAGGAAGAATTCTATATGTGGCCATATATGTAGATTGTAATGACCCATTACATACTCGCTCCTGCAAAACAAAACAACAGCAAAATAAACCAACAACAACACCAATGACAATGGCAAATTACATATGACCTATCGTGTGTTTGCCACCAACAACACCAATGCCAATGGAAGAGTGCATATACCAACACAGTCGATGATAGAGGTGACGAGACAACACATCAGCGACTTTCCATTGACTCCACGTGGAGTGAATTTTCGTTGACTGGTACAACTCACATTTACTACTATTACTACCAAAATGTGTATAAGGCAGCTAGTGAAATACATGAATTTCATTCCGGTACCGGCAGCGCAGAAGCAGAGTTCAGGAAGCAAGACTGGGTGAGTAAATAGTGTCCAACGCTGTGACTCGTGGTGAATTTATAGTGTCCAACGCTACCTCGTTGTGAATCCATAGTGTCCAACGCTACCTCGTTGTGAATTTATAGTGTCCAACGCTACCTCGTTGTGAATCCATAGTGTCCAACGCTACCTCGTTGTGAATTCATAGTGTATAACGCTACCTCGTTGTGAAACCATAGTGTCCAACGCTACCTCGTTGTGAATCCATAGTGTCCAACGCTACCTCGTTGTGAATTTATAGTGTCCAACGCTACCTCGTTGTGAATCCATAGTGTCCAACGCTACCTCGTTGTGAATTTATAGTGTCCAACGCTACCTCGTTGTGAATTTATAGTGTCCAAAGCTACCTCGTTGTGAATCCATAGTGTCCAACGCTACCTCGTTGTGAATTTATAGTGTCAAACGCTACCTCGTTGTGAATTTATAGTGTCCAACGCTACCTCGTTGTGAATCCATAGTGTCCAACGCTACCTCGTTGTGAATTTATAGTGTCCAATGCTACCTCGTTGTGAATCCATAGTGTCCAACGCTACCTCGTTGTGAATTTATAGTGTCCAACGCTACCTCGTTGTGAATCCATAGTGTCCAACGCTACCTCGTTGTGAATTTATAGTGTATAACGCTACCTCGTTGTGAATCCATAGTGTCCAACGCTACCTCGTTGTGAATCCATAGTGTCCAACGCTACCTCGTTGTGAATTTATAGTGTCCAACGCTACCTCGTTGTGAATCCATAGTGTCCAACGCTACCTCGTTGTGAATTTATAGTGTCCAACGCTACCTCGTTGTGAATTAATAGTGTCCAACGCTACCTCGTTGTGAATTTATAGTGTCCAACGCTACCTCGTTGTGAATTTATAGTGTCCAACGCTACCTCGTTGTGAATCCATAGTGTCCAACGCTACCTCGTTGTGAATTTATAGTGTCCAATGCTACCTCGTTGTGAATTTGTAGTGTCCAACGCTACCTCGTTGTGAATCCATAGTGTCCAACGCTACCTCGTTGTGAATTTATAGTGTCCAACGCTACCTCGCTGTGAATTTATAGTGTCCAACGCTACCTCGTTGTGAATCCATAGTGTCCAACGCTACCTCGTTGTGAATTTATAGTGTCCAACGCTACCTCGTTGTGAATCCATAGTGTCCAACGCTACCTCGTTGTGAACTTATAGTTTCCAACGCTACCTCGTTGTGAATTTATAGTGTCCAACGCTACCTCGTTGTGAATTTATAGTGTCCAACGCTACCTCGTTGTGAATTTATAGTGTCCAACGCTACCTCGTTGTGAATTTATAGTGTCCAACGCTACCTCGTTGTGAATTTATAGTGTCCAACGCTACCTCGTTGTGAATTTATAGTGTCCAACGCTACCTCGTTGTGAATTTATAGTGTCCAACCCTACCTCGTTGTGAATCCATAGTGTCCAACGCTACCTCGTTGTGAATCCATACTGTCCAACGCTACCTCGTTGTGAATTTATAGTGTCCAACGCTACCTTGTTGTGAATCCATAGTGTCCAACGCTACCTCGTTGTGAATTTATAGTGTCCAACGCTACCTCGTTGTGAATCCATAGTGTCCAACGCTACCTCGTTGTGAATCCATACTGTCCAACGCTACCTCGTTGTGAATCCATAGTGTCCAACGCTACCTCGTTGTGAATTTATAGTGTCCAACGCTACCTCGTTGTGAATCCATAGTGTCCAACGCTACCTCGTTGTGAATTTATAGTGTCCAACGCTACATCGTTGTGAATTTATAGTGTCCAACGCTACCTCGTTGTGAATTTATAGTGTCCAACGCTACCTCGTTGTGAATTTATAGTGTCCAACGCTACCTCGTTGTGAATCCATAGTGTCCAACGCTACCTCGTTGTGAATCCATAGTGTCCAACGCTACCTCGTTGTGAATTTATAGTGTCCAACGCTACCTCGTTGTGAATCCATAGTGTTCAACGCTCCCTCGTTGTGAATCCATAGTGTCCAACGCTACCTCGTTGTGAATTTATAGTGTCCAACGCTACCTCGTTGTGAATTTATAGTGGCTCCTGCTACCTCAGAGCAACCATTAATACCCTCTTACAAGTATCTTTACAGAAGCTACTTTATCCAGGGAGAGATGCACTGCTAAAATTTTGTTCCTTAACAATGTCTCAATTAGATGAGAAAAAATACGCAGCTGGCCTTTTTGTTAAAATAACTAAAGCCTTTGATATGGTCAACCACAATATTTTGCTAAGAAAGTTGGAGAAATCTGGTTTTAGAGGATTCATTCTTAACTGGTTTAGGTCTTACCTTGAAAATCGGTCACAGAGAGTAAAATTAGATGGTACTAGGAGTGATGCAAGATCTCTTAAATTGGGTGTTCCACAAGGTTCTGTGTTGGGTCCATTTTTTATTTTTGGTATACATCAATTCGCTTTTCGCCTTGAGTTTTAAGGGCTCGCCGACAGCTTTTGCCGATGATATTGTGCTTTCCTACGGTGCAAATAGTCCTTTAGATCTTATTTCAATTATTATTTTTGATCTTGACTTATTGCGAATTTGGTTTTTTGAACACAATTTGTTAATAAGCTCCAAAACCAAGGTAATGTTTTATAGTCTATATTCATGTAGATTGTTGGATGCAAGTGTTAGCTTCCACGCACCTGAGTGTCGTAGCTTTAAACTATCAACTTGCCGCTGTTCATCAGGCTTCTCCTCACCTTCTTTTTTTTGCAATTTAACTTGTAGTGATAGATGTTTTGTAGTTGAGAAAGTTGACGAGTTCAAATATTTGGGACTGACTTTAGACTCTCGGATGTCTTTTGCAAATCATGCTCAATCCCTCAAAAAATATCTCCGTTGTACCCTGAGACATTTTTACTATTTACGAAACGTGTGCTCAACTAAGCTTACAATATGGAGTTACAATATGGAATTGCTTGCTGGGGTGGTATTTATCAAAAAAAAAAAACCACCAATATTGATCTTACAAAAATACGTCATAAGAAAAATTTGTCGTAAGCCTTGTAGACATTCTAGCTTTCCTTTGTTTTGTGCTCTCAAAATTCTCCCAGTTCGTCATTTATATTGTTTTAAGACCTTAAAATTATTTTTTATGAAATCTGGTAACCTCAATTTTCGCTTGATTTCGAGATACAATCTTCGAGGAAACCTTTCGAACGTATTAGATGTACCTTTTTTTCGCACCACTGCTTACCGAAATTTTTTTTCTATCATGTCTTTTCGGCTATTTAATATTCTTCCTCAATCAATAAGGACAATCACTATACCTGGAGCGTTTCTCAAAAATGTTAAAATTTGGCTCTTTACATTAAACTATATTGCTCTGGAATCTTGTATTTCTAATGTTTTGGTATAAAAAATTAAAATTTTTTTTTTTAAATTCTTGCTTAAATGTAATTAGCTTTTAACAACCAATTATTATCATTTGTTTAATTCTTTCTTTTGTACAATTTAATTTTTTCTTCTGTATTTATTAATTAATTTTGATTTTACTATCATGAATTTCTTGAAAATTTTAAGGGTCACCCCACCCATAAACTTTGTAATCTTTTAATTATTTGAAGTGGCATTCAAATCTATTTTCTTAATTGTTTTGAAAATAATGAATGTCACCACCCTTTCTTATATTTTCTTAAAATGTAATTAATTTATTTTATTTTATACGAAAATTGTCATGAAATTATAAGAAATAAACATTCTATTCTATTCTATTCTATTCTAAGAGCTGGAAGCACATAGCCCAGATAGAAAACCGTAATCCAAGTGGCCCAAGACCAATCCAGGACAGGAAGTCTTCATCCGACTGGCACGAGGACCAATCCAAGAATCTGGTCGTGACTCCCGGACTAGCCCCATCCCTGCCGAACCCCAAGTGAAACTTCACCAGAAGAGGCGTGGAATCTACCAAAATCCATAGGAACTTCGAAACAGAAATTTGAACTAAAATTATAAGACATTGTATGAAATGTATACACCAAAACTATTTATAACAGATCGGAAATAAACTAGCTTCAATAATCTAAAATTTTGCTGCTTCTTTAGGAGACTCTGGATCCGCTGAGCATACCTCAGCCTTTGATAAAAAGCAGCCTCACAAGATGATGGGTTAGTTTTTGGCAGCAATGAAGAAGAAGTTCAAAATTGTATTCAAAAACTTAAGAATGAATTCAAAATTACAATTGGAACTCTTGATAACTATCTTGGAATGAAGATAAAAATTTTCAACGATGCGATGGTTCAATTCATCTAAGTCAAGAAAAATACACAGAAAGAATTTTGGAACGTTTTAACATGAAAGAATCAAATCCAGTAGCGACTCCTATTAGTCGGGAGGAAGAAAATTCAAAATTAGAAGAACTAAAAAAACAAGTTCCTTATCGAGAAGCCGTAGGGAGTTTGATGTATTTGGCAACGGGAACAAGAACAGACATTGCCTTTGCTGTAAGTTCTGCTGCAAGAAAAAATGGAAAATCCTACCAAAGAAGACCGGAATAACGTAAAACGAATTTTTCTTTATATCCGTGGTACAAGCAAATCAGTCATCAAATATCAACCGAACAACAAAGAACTTCAGATATATCTACAGTGATGCAGATTATGCAGGCGATTTGAAAACAAGGCGCTCAAAAAGTGGAGTGATTTCAATATATGATGGAGGACCTATATCTTGGTTGAGTCAACTTCAACGATCCGTAGCCTTTTCAACAACTGAAGCAGAAATAATGGCCTCCAGTGAAGGTGTCAAGCAAGCAATGTGGCTTAAACGGCTCTTCGAGGAACTTACTGAAACAAAAAGACTTGTACTGTTGCCACAATTTGGTGGCAGCAGAAGGCGATTTTCAACAGTACAATACGACAATTTCAATGCGTAGCACAGTACGTGTTAAAATCCTTTATTCAATAAATTCAGGTTAGAATTGTTACAATATTACAAATAAAATATCTACTTAGTCTTCTGGAAAATGGGAAAAACTTATACTCTGCTGCTTTGCTGGGCCTCTCGGTGCTTCGTTGTCGAAATGTTCACTTAGATAGTAAGTTGGGAAAAATTATGCTCTGCTGCTTTGCTGGGCCTCTCGCTGCTTCGTGGTCGAAATATTCACGTCTTGGATCGAAATATACAAATTTATTGAGGGGGCCAAGAAACGAACCTTCTTGATTTGTGTGGACACGAGAAAAAGTTTTATTGCAAAAATTGTGTGCCAAAAAAGATGGCCTATCGATTGCATTTCGAGAAAAAGATGGCCGGTCGATTACCAAGACGGCATTGTCAAAGACGTGGCCAGGGCAGTAGCTCCCCCTATGCGTCAGGCGGAAACTACCGCCACTTAGGGTGCACTTACACCAACAGTCCCCCCCCCGGTATTTCCGCAGATGACGCATTATCTCCGACGGCGAGGATAGCCAGCCTTACCGCAGGTCTCTCGTAGACCCCATATTTGGTTTGGACTGTGGCTCTTCTCACCTGTCCGTCATTCGAAAGTTTTACTTTTATGATTCGGCCCTTTGGCCAGGTATTTCTGGGGTTGCTGGGTTCGATTATAAGTACAACATCACCCACTTCAAGAGGCTTCACAGGTGTTAGCCACTTGGCCCTGCGCGTAAGAGTAGGCAAGTATTCCAACACCCACCGTTTCCAAAAACGGTCTGCAGATTGTTGAGAGATTAACCAGTTTTTTCGAAGTAAGAGCATATCGTCGTCGAGCTTTGCTGCGGGCTTTGAACCGCATGCCGAGCCTAACAGGAAGTGATTAGGCGTTAGAGCTTCTGGGTTGTCTGGGTTGGTTGGCATGTACGTTAGAGGTGTGCAATTGATAATGTTTTCGATTTCCGTCAGCATATTACGTAAGAGCTCGTCGTTGGGGTTTCTAGTGGGCGCGATAGCGTAAAGTACATTTTTTACGGATCGTACTAAGCGCTCCCAGCAGCCACCCATATGTGGCGAGCCTGGTGGTATGACTTTCCATGATGTGGTTGTTGACGTAAACGTTTCAGCTAGTCGAGTATTTTCTACGGTTGCTGCTGCTTCTCGTAGTTCCCTCTCTGCCCCGGGAAAGTTGGTCCCGTTATCGCTGTAAAATTCTAGTGGCGTACCTCTTCTGGCGATGAAATTTCGAACGCATATGATGTATAAGTCGGCTGACAGCGTGTGGGCGATCTCGATATTTACCGCTCTAATAGTGAGGTAGGTGAAGAGCACCCCCACCGTTTTTCCGTTCTGCAACCGAGGGTGACTGTCATAGGCCCGAAGTAGTCGACTCGCACGTATGAAAATGGTCTACAGAATGAACCAAGCCTCGCTGGTGGAAGAGGGGCCATGAGTGGTGGACGGGATCGAGCGTTGTTAACTTTTCACGTTTGACATAATTTCTTAACTTCTTTAACCGCGGACCTTAGATGCGAAATGAAGAATCTTTGTCGAATTACGTTCACTACAGTCTCATCGTTTTGGTGTTTGTATCTTCGGTGTACTTCATCTATTAGAAGTGATGTTGCTTTACACCTTCTCGGGAGGACAACTGGCTGCTTCAAGTCTGGGTCCACATTGGTCGCAAAGCAGAGTCTTCCGTTAGCCCTAGAAATTCCTTTTCCATCCAGGAAAGGGTTTAGGTTGAGAATCGAACTGTTTTTCTGTAGCCCGCGCGTCATGGTTAGATCAGCTATTTCCTCAGCATACTTTTCACTCTGTGCTTCTTTCCAAAGATTACTTTCAACTGCTTGAAGTTCTTCTCGAGTAAAAGGGCCGGTTATTTTGGGTAATTTAGTTCTTTTTGTACTTACGTTGCTGATGAATCTGTGGGCGTATGCCGTGCTCCTGAGCAGTTTTTCCCATCTATTGAATTGACTCGCTCTATACATTGCTTCTTGGTTTCTGACACCATGTATTCCCAGGAAATTAGTTTTTAGGTCTTCGATGGTAGATCCCATGACTCCCTCTTTAGGCCAGCTGTCTGGAGGTAGCTTCAGAAACCCAGGTCCGTTGAACCATCTGCTGTCCGGTTTGAGGTCTGGAGGTTTTTGCCACTTAGTAGCTTTGTCGGCTACGTTGGACTTAGTTGGAATCCATCTCCATTCTTCAATAGCGGTGAGTTCTAATATCTCACTAACGCGGAAGGCTATATATTGCCTATACCTCCGATGGTCGGCTCTAAGCCAGCTCAGAACGGTTTTGGAATCAGACCAGAAGTATCGTTGGTTGAAAGAAATGCCGTGGGATTCAATGACGCTTTTAGCGAATCTGGCACAGAGTAGGGCTGCTTGCAGCTCGAGCCGAGGAATCGAGAGCGACTTGAGGGGGGCAACTCTGGTTTTTGCTCCTATGAGGCAAGTTTCTACGGTTTTGTTGTGGAGATTCCTCACATATACGACGGCCGCGTAGCCATTCTCGCTGGCAATTGGACGACGGAACCCCAGTCGGATGATATGTAACACCGAGGAATTTCGACAGTTTCGATGACGGGTAGAAGGCTGATCCACCTTACCCATTTTGTATGTTCCTCGTTTTTGATTAATTCATCCCACTCGATTTTTGAGCGCCAGACATCCTGGAGGAGCAAGGGGGTCAAAAATAGTCATCATCATCCTTAAGACTTATCGTTTTGTAGGACGTTTTCGTCAGGATAAAATGTCCATTTGACTTCGGTTAGAGGTAAGTTTGAAAGTCAAGCAGTCTTTAGAGGTGCACCACCACATTCCCAACACCTTTTCGGTGCAGAGTTCGTCGTTTTCGTTGATACTTTTTTATTCCAGAGGTTCGGAGCTGTTGCAGGACATAAGGTGAGTTTGACATCCAGTTTCTAATGTGGAAGCCGCCTTGCTGGTGGATATGCCGGATGTCTTTTGCAAGTCTTATTGCCTATTCTTCCGATGCGACGTCAAGTCGTCTACATTATGGTTTTCTTTAATAGAGAGAACCGCTCTTGGGAGTTCTTGTGCGAATTGATCCGCATTGGCGTTTTTGGTGTAGTGAGCAGTACATGGGGAGCAAGAACGTCATAACCATCATGACGTATGTGCCAGGTTCACTATCCTGATCGTTTCCCCACAAGAATCGCTGATAGTTGTGGTCTTCATCTCTGATTCTGACTTGATGGAACATTTCCTTTATATCTCCGCACACCGCAACCTTCTGTTGTCTAAATTTATAAATTACTGACGTGAGTGGTGTGAGATGATCGGGACCTTTAAGCAGGACTGTATTAAGCCAAATACCACGAACCGATGCTGCTGCATCCCAGACTAGTCTGACTTTACCGGGTTTATTAGCGTTCTCGTCTGGGAAGATTGATAAGTACCCACAATTACCTTTCCCCCTTTTTACCTCTTCGTTCGTTAGCTTTCTCGCATATCCCTTCTCGACGTACTCCTCAATCTTTTGATTTAGCTTAGCTAGACCTGGGTTCCGTTCCATTCTCTTTCGGAGGCATTCTAGTCTTCTTTTGGCCATTTGATAGCTGTCTGGTAAAACTTCCAAAGAAGAGCGGTCTCCAATCTGCCATTTTTCCGAATGGTATGGGTTGTTAGTATATTTACAGCACAAGTATCGTCTTGTGACATAGGTACATTCCTTGTTTTCGCTGTTCCGAATTGGTCATGGCATATGAATTTGCTACTAGGCGACGTAGCTCCGAGTCATTGCAGTCACAGATATGAAAGCTGTGCTTTATGGGTTTACTGCTTTCTGTCCTAACCAGATTACCGTGGACTGCCCAACCCAGGCGGGTTTTGGTCGCAATTGGTTCGTCCCAGCCTCCTTCCCTCGCTTTCAAAGTATGTCCGAGTTTCGCGTTATTGACTCCAATAAGTAGTCGAGGGACAGCTTTGTTGTAGGAGTCTAATGCCAGTCCTTTAAGGTGTTCGAATTTTGTTTGAAGTTCGCAGTGATTAAGGGTTTGATCAGGCAAGGACAGTTTACGCACGGTATGAACGTTTGAAAGTTGGAATCTTTCCGCGTTACTCTTGGTCCCGGATACTTGTAGGTTAAACTTTTCGGATCAGCTTTCTAGCCGTGAAGTATTCCCAGTCCATTTTAGGCATAGCGGCTGTTTCTCACCTTTAACTTTGAGCTGTTTGGCAACCTCTTCGTCTATGAGGGTTACGGATGATCCATCGCCTAGAAAGGCGAATACCTCGATTTTGATTCCGGGTCCGTACAGGAAGACAGGAATGATTCTGAACAAAACGGGGCTGGTCTTGAAGTTGGGAGTTGCTGGGTTGACAGGACCTGACTTTGAGTGGTTTCCAACGGTGGCGACATCTGCTCCGGATGTATAACGTTCACTTTACACCTGTGTCCGACATGGTTTCTAAGGCATCTGCCACATAAGCGGTGTTTCCGGACTTCCATCCATCGAGCGTCCCGGTCGAGTTTGAGAAACTGCGAGCATTTCACCACTGACTCACAGCTGGCTTCACAGACGATACACATGTTTCCTTGAGAAGTGTTGATTTTGTTACCCTCTTTATAGTGCGCGTTCACAATTCCTTTGCTTTTCGTACCGTTGCTTCTGAGCTTCTTCTCCTCGCTGGATGATGTGGGGTCAGACGCCAGAATTCCATTAGCTGCTTTGGCTATAGCGTTTATCCAGATACCAAACTCTCTGAGTGTATTTATCTTCAGTGTTTGTTTATGGATTGCCCAATTAAGGTTTGGCGGAAGCTTCTCCACAAGTTCCTGTAATAACGAAGGATAGCTCATGTTGTTTTCTATGCCACATGCCTCAAAGGTGGCGCAAAGGTTTTGTACGGCTATTAAAAATGTAACGATAGTTTCGAATTTATCGGCTCTTGGGGCAGGTGTCACGCCAATCGTTCTCATCAGGGTGCTAACAATGAGTTCCAGACTTCCAAACAACATTTTTATTGTTTCTATTACTCGACCGACACAGTTAGGTTGAAAAATCAGGCTCTTGACTGCTTCCAATGCATCGCCTTTCAAAGCTTTATGCAGCCGGATAAGATTCTCTTCGTCGCTAAATCCGCCCAACTCCGTGCTACGGTTGTAGCTTGCAATAAAGAGAGGCCATTCTGATGGGTTGCCACCGAAGGTCGGTAAATCACGGATGAGATGTCGCGCGGCTAGGTTGCTTTTTGTCAGACCATGGTTCGTATACTGAGTACTGCTTTGCAACGGGTTCGGTTGAGGTTGACTCGAAAACTGACTTTGGGGCTGCCCGGGCGTGAATGATTCCTTGATTGGTGCGTTCTCTACTAGATTTGGTAGATGTCCAGGTCTCGGATCTAATGCAACCGCAGATTCAGAAAATTTTTAATGTATGGCAGTTCAACCTGATTTGTTGTTGCTGGAGTACTCAAAGGAAGTCGACGCACAAGTGCTTCGGGCTCCCAGCTCAGGCGTGGAGCTGCTGTGGGCATAGGCTCTTGAAGAATCCCGGCCTTTGTAGAAGAGTGAATTCCTCGTTGGTCAGGTACACCCGCAATCCAGTTAGTTACGTTCTCTTTCGTTTGGTTGTTGACATTATGAAAAAATGCATCCTCTTCACCATCCCAAGTTGACTCATTATCTGATACTTCTTGTTAAGGTATTCGGCTTCCCTTTCTTTTCTCAGTCGGAGCCCTTCTCTATCGAGTGCTTCTTGAAGTTTTCGTTCCTCATAAGTTTTTAGTAGCTCGATTCGAATTTTGTCTGCAGAAGACTTAGAGGATCTTGAACGATTCGATATTCTTTCGATGTTGTCCATGGTAGTATATACCTCCCCACTTAACTTAGACGGCAGGTTGCGGGTTGTTGCAGCTGCTAAGACCGTTGCTGGTTTTGAATGCTGGGACTGGATGCGACTTGTAGCTGGTATTCCGGTATTGTCAGCTATTCCGGCTGCTCTGGACGATGGATGTTCAGATTGAGTCTGGAAGTACGCTTCAGTTGATGTGGAAGGTATTAGTGGCTGTGCATGTCCTCGGACTAGCGCAGAGGATCCACACCTGGCAGCTACCTCGGCTGCACTGAGCACGGAATGTACCCCACGGCTACTGGGGTAAATGTTTTTCGAGGTATTGAATGTTGAAGTACGTAGAAAGTCACGATCTGAGGCGAGGGGTCTGCACGAATTAAATCTTTTGTTAATAAAAAGACTTTTTCTTTTTAATGTATTCATAAACTTTATTTTTCACAACTTATGAGACCGAGTGTTTAAGAGAGGAGTCCACTTCAACTACTGACTACCATCCAGTCACTTTCTTGATCATGAACCCATTCGGATCTTTGGTGGTCGATACTCAAACAGTCGTATCGTTTTATGATTTTATAAACAAAAGTGGCAAACTGCTAAGTCTGCAGTTTGTCAACGGAAAGTATCGTTTATCAAATGACTTGATAAACAAAGACACATTTTGCTTAGTTGCAAGGTGTGGTTTTTTGAAATATTATTCTGATACTCTTTTATTTACATAACAAAGTGTTTCGTTGCAACTTATTCAATTATTCTTTTATGATTATATAACTCACGCGTCAGCGACTTCGGCCGAATTGGGCCCCGAGTATTCCCAGATCCTCTTCATATTAGCAGCAGTTGCTGCATCTGGCATCGAAGCTGACGATAACCCTACAATCGAGGTTGCATGTGCAGCACGAGATGACGGAGCGAAGGGTCCACACGTGACGGCAACTTCGGCCGCATTGGGCGCAGAATAATCACCACAACTCTTTAAATGCGCAGCAGTAGCTGCATCTTGCATCAAGGCTGGAGATAACCCCACAAACGAGGTAGCATGTGCAGCACGAGATGACAGAGCGAGGGGTCCACACGTGACGGCAACTTCGGCCGCACTGGGTGCAGAATAATGCCCACAACTCTTTAAATACGCATCAGTAGCTGCATCTTGCGTCGAGGCTGACGATAATCAGACAGACGAGGTAGCATATTCGTGACGAGGTAGTGTAGATGTTGTACTTGGTGCAAGTGACGGAGGCAGATCGTAGGACGAAGCGGAGGGTCCACACTTGGTGGCAACTTCGACCGCACTCTGCGCAGAATTTTCCCCCAAGCTCTTTATATTCGCAGCATTGTCTGCGGCTGACTTCCATGTCGCCAAGGAAATTAAAACATTTTTTATTTGCCCGGTACTTATTACGTTTTTCTTTAATGGTTTGCTCTCAACAATTTTTTGAAGTGAATTTATACTACTGGGTGTTGAAATACTACTAAATTGCCTACCCTTACCTGTGCACGTTGGACATACATATGTCTTGTCTTCAATGCTCGCATTCACTCCTGCACACCGAAAATGATTCCAGTTGTTGCACTCGTCGCACAATACCATGTCGTCGGCTGAATCTGGGTCCCCGCAGCTTCTGCAATTAAAGCTTTCGTCGGTGTTGACATCGGCCACTACCTTCTTGCGGCCAAGGTTCGAATGAAGATATCTTGTTCACGACCAGCACGAACTAACGCTGTGAAGAGATATGACGTCGGAAAGGTACAATCGCAAGAGATTGCCAATGCCTTTTCCAATCGAGTATCCCTTCAATCATCCTTGAATCCCATGCCGCCAGCATTAAGCATTGAAGACCAGTGGCAGCAATACCAAGAAGCCATCAGAACTGCTGCCTCTGAGGTTCTGGGTTTCACTCGGCCACCAAAACGAAACCCATGGTTCGATGAAGAATGCAGGCAGGCAAATGCAGCCAAGCAAAGAGCACGACAAATGCTTATGCAAACTCGAACGAGGGCCGCTTACGATCGGTATAACGAGATTTACAAGGAGAGAAGAAGGGAAGAACACCGACTTCTCAAAAAGAAAAGGAAGCAGCATGAGAAGCGCTCGTTTGAGGAAATAGAGAGGTGCCATGACCGGAACGAGATTCGGAAGTTTTACCAAAAGGTAAAAAGATCCTGCCAGGGTGGCAAACCCCGAACTCAAGCCTGTAAAGACCAGCAGGGAAACATAGTTATAGAGTTACAGTCACTACTGAGGATCTGGAAAGATCATTTCTGCAGACTGCTTAACGGCTATGAGGACACAAATTCCGCTGTCAGGCAGATTGCCCCATTCAGCTTAGACGATGATCAAGAATGCCGTCCTCCCGACCTAGAGGAAGTTAAGCTTGCCATATGCAAACTTAAATCAAATAAGACTGCAGGTGCAGATGGCCTTGATGCCGAACTTTTCAAGGCAGCTGGAGATCAGTTGGAAAGGAGCATGCACCAAGTGATCTGCATGATATGGTCGGAAGAAAGCATGCCCGATGAATGGAACCTCAGTATCGTATGCCCGATCCTAAAAAAAAAGGAGACCCTCACAATTGCGCTAATTATAGAGGGATAAGCCTCCTTAACGTCGCTTATAAGATCTTGTCTGCTGTAATATGTGAACGTCTGAAACCCCACGTCAACAACTTGATAGGTCCTTATCAATGAGGTTTTAGACCAGAGAAGTCCACAATAGACCAAACTTTCACATTACGGCAGATCTTGGAAAAAACCCGAGAACGTAATATCGATATTCACCATCTTTTTATCGATTTCAAGGCCGCGTATGACAGTATCTACAGAGACGAGCTGTACAGAGCCATGTCAAGTTTCGGCATCCCTGCAAAACTCGTGCGACTATGCAGGATGACTTTGGAGAATTCACGCTGCTCCGCCAAGGTCGGAAAAAAACTCACCGAGACATTTGATGTCGAAAAAGGCTTTAGGCAAGGCGACAAACTGTCATGCGATTTCTTCAACATCATACTTGAACAGATTGTAAGAAACTCAAACGTCAACACCAGAGGAACAATATTTCAAAAGTCTGTACAATTACTCGCCTATGCAGAAGATATTGACGTTATGGGAAGAAAAAAGCGTGACGTCATAGGTGCTTTTGCGAGTATTGAAACAGAAGCGGCAAAAATGGGTTTGATGGTTAATGAGGGCAAAACAAAGTATATGCTGTCATCAAATAAGGACACAGAACATCGACGAATTGGACAAAACGTCACAATAGACAGACATAACTTCGAGGTAGTACAGGACTTCGTCTACCTAGGATCCGCTGTAGACACGGACAACAACATCAGTGCGGAGATCAAACGGAGAATAACTCTTGCCAACCGTTGCTTCTTTGGGTTAAGAAGGTGAGTAGGATATGGGTTACTTGGGCATGGGAATTCTGAGCGAGACAGAGAGAGGTATAGCCTAGAGTGAGACAGGTAGTAGGTATGGTTTCTATTGAGTATTTTTTATGGTTTTTTGTTTTAGATTTCACTGGCGCTCGGAAGTGGTTGATTTTTTTTTTATAAGTTTGGAATTTGTACGCTGGTAGGTGAGGGTCATAGGAATGTTTTTTTTTTTGGTTTTGGCTGTACGCTAGAGAATTTGGTCACGTCCGATATTTGGTTGGGCATAGATTGTGTATAAGCAGCTCGTTTTACAGCTTAGCATGAAAGGTCGTTGTCATGTGGTTGTTTTACTCTATACCGTGGGGTAAGGATGTGAGATGTGACCCATGTTCGAATAGCGATCGCTTATCGACAAAATCCATGATCAAAGTTGAAATCGAGTATCTGTGTAGCACAGGAAGGTAAAATAAACCAATACTCTTTGTGAGGAAAGATGATGATGGCAAAATAGAGGAACAAACGAATAGGTTTTTTTGTATTAGATTTCACTGGCGATTGGTGATGGTTGGATTTTTTTCTTGCAATTTGGTGTCATTCGATATTTGTGTGTACATTTTACACCTTAGCATGATAGGTCTTTGGTATGTTTTACTCTATGCCAAAGAGTAAGGATGGTTTTTTCTTGAAAGGAATTATTATAAGGTTTTCGGCGTTGAACAAAGGATAATAAAAGCGTCTAGAGGCACGTGGACAATTGGTAAGGAAAAAAATTTAACCTGTGTGTATTTTGAACAATACATACGATCCGTTGATAGATCTTAGAACGAGGATGAGAGATTTTGGTAATTTGTTAATACTTGACGATAGAGAATTTTATCACGTTCGATATTTGTTTGGGCATAGATTGGGCATGAGCATGAAATTTTACAGATTAGCATGATAGGTCTTTGGTATGTTGTATTATATGCTATAGAGTAAGGATGGTGATTTCTTGAAAGAAATTATTTTAAGGTTGTCGGGGGTTGAACAAAGTCCCCGAAATAAAGTGGTGATTGTAAGGTCAGCTTGAGGACGGATTCAATTTTGTGTGTGAGTTTTGCCCTTACATAAAACAAACTGCAATTGCATAGTAAGAAGAATCAATTTATGATGTGGATGACATAAAAAAATTTTACCTACATAAATTAAAAACTGTTTTTGGTCTTGGCTGTACGCTAGAGAATTTGATCACGTCCGATATTTGGTTGGACATAGATTGTGTATGAGCATCACCTAAGCATGATAGGCCTTTGCTATGAAGTTGTTTTACTTTATACCATAGAGTAAGGATATGATGACCCATGTTATGATTTTTCTTAAAAGAAATTATTATAAGGGTGCCGACGCACGGTCTGAACAAAGGGAAATAATAGCGTTTAGAGGCCCATGGACAAATGGTAGGTTGAAGATACTTACGATGGCATGAGAGTAAAGGAAAAATGAAAAGTATTGTTGTGTCTAGTGCGAACATTAGACACGATCTGTTGATAGATCTTAGAACGGGGGTGTGAGACTTTGTTAGTTTGTTGATACATACTTACTTTGAGATATAGGAACAGGTAGGACTGAGATTGGGATATGAGAAAAGAAAATAGAGACAATATAGGCAAAGGTGTTTTCTATTGAGTATTTTTTTATGGTTTTTTGTTTGTTTTAGATTTTGCTGGCGCTTGGAAGTGGCTGATTTTGTATAAGTTTGGAATTTGTGCGACGGTAGGTGATCGTAGTGAGAATATTGTTTTGTTTTTGGCTATAGGTACGACAAAGAATTTGGACACGTCCGATATTTCATTGCGCATAGATAGTGCATGAGCAAGTCGTTTACAGCTTAGCATGAAAGGTCGTTGGTACATGTGGTTGTTTTACTCTATACCGAAGGGTAAGGATGTGAGATGTCACCCATGTTCACATAGCAATAAAATCGAAAGGGGGTTGTGAATTTGAAACTCAACTAAGTTATTTAAAAGATGAAGAGTTAAATTTCTTAAACATGAGCCCACTGAAAATCATTACGAAGAAGTCGATGAACAAAAAACTCGCAAATTCTTATCACACAACCTAATAGGTTTACACTTACTTTAAGTGGGGGACACTTCACATTTAACTGCAGATTATTTTGCTCCTCTGAACATAGATCAGAGCTATGTGTGTGGATTGATTGATTTACAAACATATAATTCTATACCTAATGTCGATGAACGGAACAATTTATTTCATGTAGGAGAGCATGTCATTGAAATTACTGTAGGGTCCTATGAAATCGATGACATTGCACAATATATTTCTGAACAATTGTTATTTGCTTTTATTTATCTTATAAATGTCCACTGTCCAATTGAGAGTACATCCCTCCTCCGAAAATTTTAAAATTGTTTATGACAATGGTTGGGGTCAATTTGTTCTACTTATTCTATTAAAGGTTGTAGGTATAGTTTATCTAAGTATGTGTAAAGGCTTTATTTAAGAATAGTTGTGTGATTGTAGGCGAATGATGCCTTAAGTGAACTTGTTATAGAATTTCATCAAATCATGAAACGTCTTGGATTGTCCAATTAGGAGTACACCCCCTCCTCGGAAACATGTTTAAACTTGCTTATGTCTTGTAGCCTGTCCTTGTAGTAAGGAATGTTTGTACAGCATTTGACATCACCTACCTCGTAGTATGCATATGAGTAGGCATGATCGAGGGCCACTAGTTGAGGTTGATGTTGTATTTGTTGTACTTGTTGTTGTTGTTGATGTTGTATTTGTGGTATGTCTTTCATTGGTTGATGAAGTGGAATTACAGAAGACGTCGATGGAGTCTGTGTCACGGGCATATTTGTATCCACATCATCAGCAGCAAAATATTCAGACTCCATGTTATTCCCTAGTTTAAAGTTGAAGAGCCTGTGAGAATAAGTAAATATAAACATGCATTTGAAAGTTAAAAATATCAAAAGTTCAACTTTCAAATCCTGTCACCTATCTCTTAGAATATTTTCAAGGTCATCCTGTAAAAATTGGTTTCTATGAGCTGGAACTACAAAAAAATAAGTTTCCCGATAGGTACTTATCTTGTAGAAAAAGTGATTCGTAGGAGAAAAAATAAAGTTTTTGTAAAATGGATTGGTTTTCCTTCTGAACACAACTCTTGGATATCAGCACATCTACAAACTCATTTATGATATTTCTTTAAAAAAAAAAACACGTAAATTGTATACATATACATAAGAAATATTTATTTTTCAAACATGTAATTTTTTTTTTTTTGTCATTAAAGTGAGCTTCATCGTGGTTGTTTATAATGTGTTTATTACTATTTGTACTGTCGATGAATTTTTTTCGAATGTCTCTAATTGAAATTGAAAATATGTTCTAAGTTGATTACATACTCCATCAACATATTTCTTTGAAGCTGCATCATCACTTTCTTCGGGGGATCTTGAATATTTTAATCGATTCCTTTTTTAAATTATAATCATCGTTTTCAGTTTTTGTCAAATCCTTCACCAGCTGGACCAGGCAACCCTCTTTCTCCTTTCAATCCTATAGGACGATGTTCACCTTTCACTCCACTGGGTCCAGGTCTCCCTTTCACTGTTCTATTTCAAAACCGTCCAAATTTATCAATACTCATATTGTAGTTAATTATTCAATTATGTCTGCTTCTTTTAGCTCTTCGATAATTGAAACAATTTCGTTAGAGTGATTATTGTGTCCGGCTTGTTGTGATGCAATAAGAAGTCTTAAACGATCTACGAGTTCGTTTGGATTGGCCCAGAAGAAATCTTTCTTATTATTTGATAATTGCATCAAGCCAGAACCGATTGAAGGTGAAGTGACACCAGCATTATTATCATCATTTAATAGCTTACTTATGATTTCCCTGTATTTATATCCTCTATGACCTAGTATCTGGTTTCTAGAATCGTAAGACCTTCTGTAAGCATTGGTATTATACATTATATCTTTATACGCTTTTAAATCTTCTTTACTATATAAGGAAGTGTTAGGTTTTTTCTTGAATATTAGTTCAAACAAACCCTTCGTACCGTTATATGTCTTATTATTGATTTTTAAATCTTTTCCTCGAATTTTTAACTCTTTGTTCCCGATTTGTAGTTTACCATTGTTCAAATGAACTCCATACACTTCGTCAAGGGATTTTGAATTATTTATCAATAAATCTACATATGACTGAGGAATTTCTTCAAATTTTTGTTTTAATTGCAAACCAAAGTTGCGAGCAAGACTTCTTCTTCGCACACGATCACTTCTACTAGTTCTGTTTCTAACTGACGTTGGCTTGGACGTTTTAGGGGTTGATTCACTCATGAGTAAAGAACTAGTGTTCTTAATATTGGGTGTTCTAAATTCATCATTAACATCCTCATCATCATAGTCATCGTCATCATCATCATCATCATCATCATCATCATCATCATCACCATTTTCATTTTCATAATTCAGTTTTATTTTCTTGTGCGGAGACTCAAAATGATGCTGTTGTTGGGGTTTTTGCGAATGTTTTCTTTTTGTGTGTTCTATTATATCTTTAAGAGGTTTTGTAATAGGTTTGAAAGTTTCTTCAAGTTGAAGTTCGAGCGCTTCTTTCCCCTCTCTCAGAGCTTTATATTTTTTTCGTAGAGCATCAGTAGTCTTAATAAGCTCTTTTGTTAAATCTTCATTAATTTGCATCATAGTGTAGATGTTGAATTATAGAATGTAAATAATTATAAACTGTGGTGATCTGCTTTTAACTGTATCAGTTTGAGCACTGTATACCTTCGAACTGATGCAGTACGACTGTTGATCGTGACTGTAGTTAATCTCTTTTATAGTTTTAGGAAACAGACAAAGCTTTTCTATAACGACCATTATTACGAGGGATCTTTTGTTAAATCTTCATTTATTTGTATCATAGTGAAGATGTTGAATTATAGAATGTAAATAGTTATAAACTGTGATGATCTGCTTTTAACTGTATCAGTTTGAGCACTGTATACCTTCGAACTGATGCAGTACGACTGTTGATCGTGACTGTAGTTAATCTCTTTTATAGTTTTAGGAAACAGACAAAGCTTTTCTATAACGACCATTATTACGAGGGATCTTTTGTTAAATCTTCATTTATTTGTATCATAATGAAGATGTTGAATTATAGAATGTAAATAGTTATAAACTGTGATGATCTGCTTTTAACTGTATCAGTTTGAGCACTGTATACCTTCGAACTGATGCAGTACGACTGTTGATCGTGACTGTAGTTAAACTCTTTTATAGTTTAGGAAATAGACAAAAAGTTTCTATAACGACCATTATTACGAGGGCTATCCTTGTCAATAACTAAAAAAACCCATACGAAGCATTCCAGCATTCAGAACACACCCTTTGAAATGTTTGAAACGTCATATCCGAATTTTGAAAATATTCTAAGAGATAGGTGTTAGTGGTACCCGTGGTGTGATGGATAGCATGTCCGCCTGTTAATCCAGAGGTTCGAGTTCGAACCCCAGCAGAGGAAAAAATGTTTTTTCCACGGGTATAGCCTTTCGCGAGGAATTGGCAAGTCCTCCGCTAGTATTCATTGCCTTGAAAAGCGCTTTCTCGATTAGCCGTTCGGAACCGGCAGAAAATTGTAGGTCCCTTCCATTCCCTCACAAGGCATGGTTGTGAGAAATGCACTAGGCCCAGGGGCTCCTCGCTCTGTTGCGCCACCCTATTTTTTTTTTTTTTTTTTTTTTCAGGTGACAGGATTTGAAAGTTGAACTTTTGATATTTTAAATATTTCTGTGGTCCAATAAGGTGTATATCCTTTTTCAAATGCATGTTTATATTTACTTATTCTCACAGGCTCTTCAACTTTAAACTTGGTAATAACATGGAGTCTGACATGGTTATATACTGTTGAGAGTAAAATGTTTTTTTTCATTTTGTATGGGTTTTAACGCTGGTTTCATTTTTATTGTACGATGTGTAGAATTATTATACGTTTTAGTTAACGACGTTACCATGTCAATTCATCTATATGTTCCATTCACACTGAATTCCTTCCACATGAGTGATTTTAAGGTACGATTAAATCGTTCAACGATCGATGCTTTAAGAATGCTAAATGTTGAGTAATGATTTATTTGATGTTGCTTCATAAGATTTTCAAAATGCTTATTAAAAAATTCTTTTCCATCAACTGTCTGGAGATTCTTCGGAATTCGGAGATTTCAGAAAATTTCAGCTTGATATTTTCCTTCTCGAGAAAATCCGCAATATATTTGTTTTTATCCTCTTCAGATAAACATATACTTACGACTCACACGCCGAAATCTCGCTTAATACGTGAATACAAATATCCTCCGTGACACAGACTCCATTGACGTCTTCTGTAATTCCACTTCATAAACCAATGAAAGACATACCACAAATACAACAACATCAACCTCAACTAGTGGCCCTCGATCATGCCTACTCATATGCATACTACGAGGTAGGTGATGTCAAATGCTGTACAAACATTCCTTACTACAAGGACAGGCTACAAGACATAAGCAAGTTTAAACATGTTTCCGAGGAGGGGGTGTACTCCTAATTGGACAATCCAAGACGTTTCATGATTTGATGAAATTCTATAACAAGTTCACTTAAGGCATCATTCGCCTACAATCACACAACTATTCTTAAATAAAGCCTTTACACATACTTAGATAAACTATACCTGCAACCTTTAATAGAATAAGTAGAACAAATTGACCCCAACCATTGTCATAAACAATTTTAAAATTTTCGGAGGAGGGATGTACTCTCAATTGGACAGTGGACATTTATAAGATAAATAAAAGCAAATAACAATTGTTCAGAAATATATTGTGCAATGTCATCGATTTCATAGGACCCTACAGTAATTTCAATGACATGCTCTCCTACATGAAATAAATTGTTCCGTTCATCGACATTAGGTATAGAATTATATGTTTGTAAATCAATCAATCCACACACATAGCTCTGATCTATGTTCAGAGGAGCAAAATAATCTGCAGTTAAATGTGAAGTGTCCCCCACTTAAAGTAAGTGTAAACCTATTAGGTTGTGTGATAAGAATTTGCGAGTTTTTTGTTCATCGACTTCTTCGTAATGATTTTCAGTGGGCTCATGTTTAAGAAATTTAACTCTTCATCTTTTAAATAACTTAGTTGAGTTTCAAATTCACAACCCCCTTTCGATTTTATTGCTATGTGAACATGGGTGACATCTCACATCCTTACCCTTCGGTATAGAGTAAAACAACCACATGTACCAACGACCTTTCATGCTAAGCTGTAAACGACTTGCTCATGCACTATCTATGCGCAATGAAATATCGGACGTGTCCAAATTCTTTGTCGTACCTATAGCCAAAAACAAAACAATATTCTCACTACGATCACCTACCGTCGCACAAATTCCAAACTTATACAAAATCAGCCACTTCCAAGCGCCAGCAAAATCTAAAACAAACAAAAAACCATAAAAAATACTCAATAGAAAACACCTTTGCCTATATTGTCTCTATTTTCTTTTCTCATATCCCAATCTCAGTCCTACCTGTTCCTATATCTCAAAGTAAGTATGTATCAACAAACTAACAAAGTCTCACACCCCCGTTCTAAGATCTATCAACAGATCGTGTCTAATGTTCGCACTAGACACAACAATACTTTTCATTTTTCCTTTACTCTCATGCCATCGTAAGTATCTTCAACCTACCATTTGTCCATGGGCCTCTAAACGCTATTATTTCCCTTTGTTCAGACCGTGCGTCGGCACCCTTATAATAATTTCTTTTAAGAAAAATCATAACATGGGTCATCATATCCTTACTCTATGGTATAAAGTAAAACAACTTCATAGCAAAGGCCTATCATGCTTAGGTATTGCTCATACACAATCTATGTCCAACCAAATATCGGACGTGATCAAATTCTCTAGCGTACAGCCAAGACCAAAAACAGTTTTTAATTTATGTAGGTAAAATTTTTTTATGTCATCCACATCATAAATTGATTCTTCTTACTATGCAATTGCAGCTTGTTTTATGTAAGGGCAAAACTCACACACAAAATTGAATCCGTCCTCAAGCTGACTTTACAATCACCATTTTATTTCGGGGACTTTGTTCAACCCCCGACAACCTTAAAATAATTTCTTTCAAGAAATCACCATCCTTACTCTATAGCATATAATACAACATACCAAAGACCTATCATGCTAATCTGTAAAATTTCATGCTCATGCCCAATCTATGCCCAAACAAATATCGAACGTGATAAAATTCTCTATCGTCAAGTATTAACAAATTACCAAAATCTCTCATCCTCGTTCTAAGATCTATCAACGGATCGTATGTATTGTTCAAAATACACACAGGTTAAATTTTTTTCCTTACCAATTGTCCACGTGCCTCTAGACGCTTTTATTATCCTTTGTTCAACGCCGAAAACCTTATAATAATTCCTTTCAAGAAAAAACCATCCTTACTCTTTGGCATAGAGTAAAACATACCAAAGACCTATCATGCTAAGGTGTAAAATGTACACACAAATATCGAATGACACCAAATTGCAAGAAAAAAATCCAACCATCACCAATCGCCAGTGAAATCTAATACAAAAAAACCTATTCGTTTGTTCCTCTATTTTGCCATCATCATCTTTCCTCACAAAGAGTATTGGTTTATTTTACCTTCCTGTGCTACACAGATACTCGATTTCAACTTTGATCATGGATTTTGTCGATAAGCGATCGCTATTCGAACATGGGTCACATCTCACATCCTTACCCCACGGTATAGAGTAAAACAACCACATGACAACGACCTTTCATGCTAAGCTGTAAAACGAGCTGCTTATACACAATCTATGCCCAACCAAATATCGGACGTGACCAAATTCTCTAGCGTACAGCCAAAACCAAAAAAAAAAACATTCCTATGACCCTCACCTACCAGCGTACAAATTCCAAACTTATAAAAAAAAAATCAACCACTTCCGAGCGCCAGTGAAATCTAAAACAAAAAACCATAAAAAATACTCAATAGAAACCATACCTACTACCTGTCTCACTCTAGGCTATACCTCTCTCTGTCTCGCTCAGAATTCCCATGCCCAAGTAACCCATATCCTACTAAGGTGATAAATACTCGGACAATTGATTGTTCGGGTTTTATTTCTCTTTATTAAATTCTAATCAATAACTCTAATTAATATAATGCCGCACAAGAAACCAACTGATCACCCACGATGTCTGACAAGAAATGGCAGCCGTTGTCGTGCTGCCCGCGATGTGCGATGGAAAAAAGCCGCTATGAAAAAGTGTGGTGTTCTATGTTACGTTATTTAACATGCGATGCTTAGCTGTTGTTATGTATCGGAGTTGCAGTGGCGAGACGATGATTTCTTGTGTGTGTATGCTCAAACGAAAGTACTGTACAGGTTGTGTCAGTACATTACACTGATGGTCAGTACATAACACTCCTTAACGCCTAATCAATTCCATAGAATTGGACCGCTTTTCGCTCTCGACCTGACCTTCGAAGTGTTTGTTGTTCTTGCTTAGAATTTTGTACTGGGGATCTTACGCATGGGGAGTTCGTATTTTCTTGTGGTTCAGCTGTGATATTTTGTTCATAAGTATACTTCTGACGTTGCCTTAATTGATCCGCGTGTCGTTTAATAATGTGCCCACCTTCCAGGAGAACCTTGTATGATAACGGGCCTGTCTGAGCTTGTATGATAACGGTCCATTTGGGTCCTTGCGAATAGTTTCTTGTCCAAATTAAATCGTTGACTCAACAAAGCTATAAAGCTATAAAGCCACACTGCATGCAGACTCCGCCCATTAGTACACTGCTGGCGTCAATTCAAGATGGTGTCGTGTTTGCCAAGTTTGACTTAAATCAAGCCTACACACAACTTAAGGTTGACGACAAATCTTCGAAGTATCAAACCATCGTCACCCAACTAGGAGCGTATCGTGTGAATTGACTTCAGTTTGGAGTAAGCTCAGCACCGGGAATTTTCCAGACGTTCATCGAAAACACACTCCGGGGCATCGAGGGGGTACTACCATACTTTGACGACATCGTCATAACCGGTCACGACTCAAAACAGTTATCGGAACGATTAAACGAAGTTTTCCTTAGATTCAGGAAGTTGGGTTTGCGGCTGCGCCTCGCAAAATGCCAATTTGGTCTTAAATCCGTTGAATTCTTAGGGTTCAAAATCGACTCACTTGGTATCGGTCCTAAGGCCGACAAAATTAGGGCAATAAAGGAAGCATCGGCACCAAGCGACAAGAAACAGCTTCAAGCGTTTCTTGGGATCCTGAATTTTTACCATTCTTTTCTTCCACAGAAAGCAACCATCGCGGAACCTCTTCACCGCCTGCTCGACAAGAATAAGAAATGGGAATGGTCCGAGCTTCACAACACCTCATTCAACAAGTTGAAAGACCTCATTTCATCAGACCGACTGCTAGTCCACTATTACCACAAATTTCCACTACGCATCGTTTGTGACGCTTCACCTTACGGAGTAGGCATCGTCTTGTGCCATTTGTTTGAGGATGGATCAGAAAAGCCAATATCCTTCTACTCAAGAACCTTAACGAAAGCCGAGAGGAACTACTCACAAATAGATCGTGAAAGCGTCGCCATCATTGCTGGTATAAAAAAATTCCATGAATTTTTATACGGAAGGCGATTCACTATAATCACAGACCATCGGCCTTTACTAGGAATATTCAACCCTAACAAACAGACTCCAAACGTTTTGTCAACTCAGATGCTAAGACGACGAATTTTTCTCAACGCGTACGATTACGACATCGTGCATCGGAGCGGAACTAAAATGGGTAATGCTGATTTTCTTAGCCGTTTCCCATTACAAAACGACCGTCAAGAGACTGATGAAAGCGAAGAAGTCTTAATGCTGGAAACACTGACAAATCCTGTTCTTACCCCCGACGAGATAGCCAGAATGACGTCAAAAGATTCAATATTTTCCCTAGTTCTCAGCTGGGCGTTAAGGGGATGGCCTGTTAAACAGCCAACAGAAGAGAGATTTCGAGCGTTTTTTCAGAAACGAAATGAAATTTCAACCCTGAAAGGATGTTTGCTATGGAGAAACCGTACAATGATTCCTAAGGCGGGACAAAAGACAATACTTGCAGCGCTTCATGCAGGACACCCAGGCATTGTGCGAATGAAAGCATTGGCTCGCAGCTATGTTTGGTGGCCCACCATCGGCGAGGACTGTGAGGGCATGGTAAAGATGTGTGAAGCATGTCAACAGTCTAGACCTGAGGAACAACCACAAAGAACTATTCCTTGGGTGACGACAGAAAACCCTTGGTCTAGACTTCATGTTGACTTCGCCGGGCCTTTTCAAGGAAAAATATTCTTCCTGGTTGTCGACTCTTACCTCTTCTAAGTGTGCTTGTAGAATTCTTCGCATGCTTTTTGCAACGCACGGTCTGCCAAATAGCATAGTCTCTGACAATGGGACGGCTTTCACGTCTAAAGACTTTCAAGATTTTTGTAGCAACAACCTCATTCGGCACATACGAGTTGCCCCATTTTATCCATCCTCAAATGGACAAGCGGAACGAATGGTGCAGACTGCAAAGAATTTTTTAAAAAAGATGCCGGATAACTTAGACATTCAACTTAAGCTGTCACGTTTCCTGTTGAGCCAACATATTACACCATCCGCCACAACAGGACGATCCCCATCCGACTTAATGTACAATCGCCAAATCAAAACATTTTTCGACAAAATACACCTTTATTGCCCTAATTTTGTCGGCCTTAGGACGGATACCGAGTGAGTCGATTTTGAACCCTAAGAATTCAACGGATTTAAGACCAAATTGGCATTTTGCGAGGCGCAGTCGCAAACCCAGCTTCCTGAATCTAAGGAAAACTTCGTTTAATCGTTCCGATAACTGTTTTGAGTCGTGACCGGTTATGACGATATCGTCAAAGTATGGTAGTACACCCTCGATGCCCCGGAGTGTGTTTTCGATGAACGTCTGGAAAATTCCCGGTGCTGAGCTTACTCCAAACTGAAGTCAATTCACACGATACGCTCCTAGTTGGGTGACGATGGTTTGATACTTCGAAGATTTGTCGTCAACCTTAAGTTGTGTGTAGGCTTGATTTAAGTCAAACTTGGCAAACACGACACCATCTTGAATTGACGCCAGCAGTGTACTAATGGGCGGAATCCGCATGCAGTGTGGCTTTATAGCTTTGTTGAGTGTTGACTTATAGTCCCCGCAAATTCGTATGGAGCCGTCTGATTAAACGACAGGAACAATAGGCGTGGCCCAATCGAATATTTTGCAAATGTGCAATACTTAATCCTAATCTTAAATTAAGGGGGGGGGGGGGGGGGGTGAAAGAAGGGGATCCAAAACAGGTTCAAGGGTTAGATAGAGGAAGCGTACATAATTTTTCTGAGGGATGAGGAGCTTTTTGAGAAATCGAAAGTAATTCCTGCTGTGTTAGCTAAGCGAAGCATCCTGCAAATTGAGTTAAAGTGGGCGTAATTGGTACGAAGAGTTGGTAGGTGGAAGAAGGGGACGGAACGTAGGTTACGGGGATTAGTATTCATATAAATCATCTCAAGTAAAGCAGGGGAGTACTCAACTGGCACCAAAACACCTTCCTGCTGTAAACGATGAATCTCTGCCTCTACCTTAGTTTTAAGTGCAAAAGGCACACGGCGTGGTGGTAGTCGTACTGGAGGCACCTGTTGATCTTTTTCCAATGAAATGGGAGGGCCTGTGTAACACCCTAGCTCGTCAGTAAATAAATCTTTAAATTTTGCAACGGTATCCTTAATAATGGTGTCTTCTGATATTCTGTTGACCCCTTGCAGGCTTATACCCAATGGTGCAAACCAATTGCAACCTAACACACTGGGTTTGTTGCCATCTACGACAACGAGTGGAAGATCTGACACAGATTTTTGATTGTACACGATGTCTACATCAATAACACCGATAACTGGAATGTGGTTATGTTGGAAGTCAACTAGCTTTAGGTCACAGTTACTAAAATGAGGTTGCTTATCCGGCCAAGTTTTGTTAAACGTTGATGTGGAGATACTTGTAAAACTGGAGCCCGAGTCCACCTCAAAACTGCATTCTCCGTGGTTAACGCCGATGTTTAGCCTTATCTTTAAATCGATTAACGGATTGATGTGGTTAACTGTTGATTCTGTAGATTTGTTTTTGGAATATTGACTTCTGTTTCTTACTTTGTTGGACGATGTAGGTTTTTTAGATCGGCAAACGCGTTGTATGTGCCCTGTTTTTCCACAACTTGAGCAGGTGGCATCACGAAAAGGACAGCTGATTCTGACATGTGGAGCACCGCAACCATTGCAATTTGGTACTGCTGCTTTGTGTTCTGCTGTGCGCGCGACTTTGGTTTGCCTATGAACTGTACGGATTGATCTGGATGGCGAATTTCGTGAAGATTTTTTAAGGCTGTTTCCGCTGACGATGCTTTCTTGATAACCTTTTCGGGGACGAGTTTGTCGTCTGCAAGAAGACTGCGCTGCAATGCTTCATCTCGCAGGCCGCAAACAATTCTGTTTCGAAGCATTCGGTCCAGAGCAACTCCAAAATTGCAGTCGATTGCCAGTTTCCGCAGCTCCGCAACGTATGAGGCAAAATATTCGTCAGGTTGTTGGTCCCTTTTAAAGAACTTGTAGAAGGCGGCGATTTCAAACGGAATGGGAGAAAAATGTTTTTAAAGAATTATCTCTATTTCACTAAGAGGTGAGGTGCTTACCTCTTTTGGGGCTGCCAACGAACACAGCAGGTCATATAACTGTGACCCGCAAACGGTTAAGAAAACTGCTCGTTGTCTTCCGTCGCCCTGTATCTCATTGGCAAGCAGGAACAATTTAAACCTTTGGTAGTACGAATTCCATTTTTCAGGTTGGGAAATATTAAATTGCTCAAGAGTTGATGTGATAGGAGTGGTTGCCATTGTCACGGGTTTCTTATCCTCTTCACTATTACTGGTTACCATAAGAGAAAAAAAAATGATTCGATTTTCGCTTTTTCAATAAATAGCGACTACCGGCTGCGCCAATAATAAATACTCGGACAATTGATTGTTCGGGTCTTATTTCTCTTTATTAAATTCTAATCAATAACTCTAATTAATATAATGCCGCACAAGAAACCAACTGATCACCCACGATGTCTGACAAGAAATGGCAGCCGTTGTCGTGCTGCCCGCGATGTGCGATGGAAAAAAGCCGCTATGAAAATGTGTGGTGTTCTATGTTACGTTATTTAACATGCGATGCTTAGCTGTTGTTATGTATCGGAGTTGCAGTGGCGAGACGATGATTTCTTGTGTGTGTATGTACAAACGATAGTACTGTACAGGTTGTGTCAGTACATAACACTGATGGTCAGTACATAACAGAAGGCAATTGAGAAACAAAACCCTCTCTAGAAAAACCAAGGTGACCTCGTATAAGACCTTGATCATCCCAGTCCTGCTTTACGGCGCGGAAGCATGGACCTTATCGAAAGCGGATGAGGAAACCCTTGGTCGTTTCGAAAGAAAAATTCTCCGAATGATCTTTGGTCCCGTATGCGAAGACAATGTGTGGAGAAGAAGATACAACAACGAGCTGTATGAGCTGTACCGCGACATGGGCATAGCCAGAAGAGTACGCATCGCGAGGCTACGATGGTTGGGCCATGTAGAGCGGATGGACCCAAACGCTCCGGCTCGTCGGGTGTTCGAAAGCACATTGCAGGGAAATCGCGGAAGGGGAAGACCTCGTCTTAGGTGGCGCAATCAAGTGAATGAAGACCTCAACCGACTTGGAGTGCGACACTGGAGAGAGCTCGCCCGAAATCGAAGTCGTTATAGAAGGATGTTGGTTAAGGCCCAGGTTCACCCCGAACTGTAATGCCCACCTAAGTAAGTAAGTAAGTGACATCGGCCATATTTCTGGCGGACTTGCTGGTCGCAGTTGCATCCCGATTCTTCTTAGGCGCCATGTGATTAAGATTTTAAATTGTTGCCACAATTTGGTGGCAGCAGAAGGCGATTTTCAACAGTACAATACGACAATTTCAATGCGTAGCACAGTACGTGTTAAAATCCTTTATTCAATAAATTCAGGTTAGAATTGTAACAATATTACAAATAAAATATTTACTTTGTCTTCTGGAAGTTGGGAAAAACTTATACTCTGCTGCTTTGCTAAGCCTCTCGGTGCTTCGTTGTCGAAATGTTCACTTAGATAGTAAGTTGGGAAAGATTATGCTCTGCTGCTTTGCTGGGCCTCTCGCTGCTTCGTGGTCGAAATATTCACGTCTTGGATCGAAATATACAAATTTATTGAGGGGGCCAAAAAACGAACCTTCTTGATTTGTGTGGACACGAGAAAAAGTTTTATTGCAAAAATTGTGTGCCAAAAAAGATGGCCTATCGATTGCATTTCGAGAAAAAGATGGTTGACCATAAAAAAGATGGCCGGTCGATTACCACGACGGCATTGTCGATGACGTGGCCAGGGCAGTAGCTCCCCCTATGCGTCAGACGGAAACTACCTTCACTTAGGGTGCACTTACACCAACGCGTACCTTTGCTTTACATAGATTGTAGGAAACGACATCAATATTTTTTTTCTCGTTATATTATTTTAAATGAAAAATTTAAATCCAACAGTCGATACAGTTTGAGGATATCTGGTAGAGCCTTAGTAGGAACACAAACCTTTTTATACCATTTCAGTCAAATGTTTATCAACATTTGTGCAGCTGTAGGTACGAATGATGATGGTGAGGAAGTTCTCTTCTGTGGTGAACTCTGTTTTTTTTAAAGATCGATATATGGCTGACAACATCCATTTGCCTAACCGGAAAATGGAAGAGAGAATGTAAGAGAGCAAAAGCCAAAAGAAATTTGGTACCATCTTATGTTATTTTTTTCGAACAAAGAGCAAACCCAAGCCGCACTCACACAAATATGACAGTGTTTCCGGGAGGGTTTTTCTGGGGTGTTTTTAACCAAAAGTCGAAACTTTTGCCACACCTATTTTTGAAAAAAATCAAAATATCAAAATGAGCTTTTAAGTTTTCTGGTTAAAAATACGGCCAGAAATAATGCTTCCGGAATCACATCCCACGCCACATCGAATAAATGCTCTCTCGCAAATTTTCGAAGATGTTCAGCGTTGCCAGTCAGGTATAAAAGCCGGTGGTATGCGAGAACTCGGCCCCTTTTACTTTTTGACCTAGTCATGTTCGGACGAGAATTTTTGGAGTTGAACTCGGGAGATTTTGCAAATTGTGCAAATTTTTGGTTCGGTTTTTTTTTCCAAGTTTTTTTTTGTCCGGCATTTTACTTAAAAAAAAAAAAAAGAATTAAAACAAAACGAAAAGCGATAGAAAAAAATAAAGACAAAAAAAAAACGCAAACCATCAAATCGCGTCAAATTTCCTCGACAATCAATTTAAGAACTCCCAAATCACATGCGATTAAGCAAAATAAAATAAAACAATTCGTACCCATAAAGTGAAATGAACTTAACTAAAACAAACTCGTAATCGCGGCCCAAAAAATAAAAAGAAAAACAAAATAAAACATACAAAAACGATACGCGCACGCTTTTGAACTCACGTGGGGTTCCAAAAAATTAAGTTCCTCGAAGACAAAACGAAAAACTATCAAAAAAAAAAAAAGTTATAAAAAAAACCCTCCAAAACAGATCGTGAAAAAAAAGATAATTAAAGAAAAACTCGAAAACCCCTCGATTCATGATAATACGTCGAGTATAGCCGAAATCGACGAAGTGCACCATCGCGAAAACCCCCCAACCATCATGCGTTTACCTTTCGTCAAATTTATCCTTGAGAAATCACACAGACGAGATCTTCCCAACAACCCGATGTGTCCCACAGTGACCTATGAGCAGTAGCCTATCACTCGGGATGTGATGCCTTTAAAAGCTCCCCTACCACCCGCTACCTGTGTCGTTTGATCAACACGTCATCAACTTCATCGAGTACCACCAGCCTCAACATCATCATGTGTTTCTATTAGTTTGTGCATTTAATTAAAGACCTGAGTTAATTCATTAGGAGTTATGGTCATTTTTTTTGTTTCATTTTGTTCATTCTTTCTTCCCTATTCACCACAAGGAAATTTAATATCTCTAAAGTATTTTACCAGTGTAAAAAAAAAGTTGTATCGGAATGTCTACCGGCTAATGTGTGTGTGTGAAACCAAGGTGTAGTGAGTTACTTTTTTTTCTATTCCGAAATTTACAATCTAGATGCAAAAGTAGTATCATCAACCTATGAAGCGGTGCACCCCCTCACAGGAAGAAATCAAGTCGTGGTAAGTTTTGTTTATAAACAAGATATATTTGAACGAAAAATACAAAAAAAAAGTAAGAACATTTTATTGTGCCTTGTAAATAAATTTACACTCACACTAATATGACGAGAGAGTTTTGTCTCTCATTTGCCGATTATTAATTGAACGTAAAAGTATTGCCTGGTTTGATCTGGACCTATGCATTTGTTTTATTTTCCTATGTGAGTAAAGTGGTGAAAAAGGAATAGTCATTCATTTTGTTTTACATTTTATTTGTAATAATCTGCTTTTAGTAAGGTTAGTGAAAAAGGTTGACTCTGAAAATTATAAAAAAATAAAGTAATAAAAAAAAAAAAAAAAAATATCAGGTCTAAGAGATAAAATAAAGACCAAATATATTTCAAGTTTTGCTTTGATAATAATGAGATATTTCCTCTGATTTTGAATTTGAATTAGAATTTTGAAAAACGCTTAAACTATTTCAAGTAGATACTATCGATTGTTGGATTAAATTTTTCTTAGACATCACTTTATTGATTTTTTTGAATTTTGTTAGATATAGATCCGCAATAAAAATTTTGTATCCGATGTTGACACAAGGAAAATTTGAACTCTTTTTTTCTTAATCTATCCTTTGGCGGAGAATCAAGATCGTGTTAATTTTGCGGTAATTCATTTCTTTTCCGGAAATTTCAGGTTTTATTGGTATGAATAGGAATATGAGCATGTGCTAAGTGAAATAAAGGTGGATTTGGCGATGGAACCATGATGAGAAGGTGAGCGGCGTTGTAAAATCCATGTAAGATTTTAGCAACATCCTCAACCAAATTAGGGGTTGTTATAAAATTAGAGGACATAACAGCCAAGGTCGTATCATTGTGATATGTGGGTGGGATATTCCCTCTGAGAGCCAATAATACCTGGTGCTCTCCTCTCTTGGAAATTCGGTATGTAAAATTGCAGGTTTAATTTTTTTTAGGACGTACTCGGGCTCCTGTGTTTTTTTTTGAACCCGAATTTTTATTTTTAGTCTCTTCCGGCATGTAAATACGTAACGACCGTTCAGTTTTACGTTGGCAAGAACCTCCCCATCCGACGAGCTAGGACGTGCATAAGCTAGCATGCCAAGCCTACGTAAACTGAACACCCTTTCTCTCCGGCTGCCAGGATCAGCCGACTGTACCTATAAGCAGGTGGTTGTAACAGTGGTAACGGAGAGAGAGGTTTAGGACTCTCTGGTGCACACGTTTGAATCGGGTGCTTTGTGTTTTTTGGTTCATGATTATAGCACCTCACCTGAAAGTGAGACAAGTGAAACTTTATGCCGAGAGTCCTTGCCGACAACACCTCGGTTCCGTTATAAGATAATGCAAGTGCTGTTAAACTACCGAAAAATCCAGAATTTCATAAACGTTCGAAACACATTGAAGTTCGCCACTTTTATGTCAGATTGGAGCATATTCCAGGAATGGATCAACTTGCAGATTTGTTAACAAAACCTCTTGAACGATTCCGATTTCAGATGCTTCGAAAGATAATTGTTATTGATTGATTAATGAGTATTGTGATGCTTCTTTTGCTCAGGCTGGGGTATACTCAGGGTGTCCAGGGTCTACCCAAGGAAGATTCGTAAGACTTGGGCTTCGGCGGTCCAACTTCTCAAACAAATGAAAACGAGGAGACGGTCGGGTAATTTATAAGTAAGCTTAGATTTATTTTTCTTTTTAATGTCTCTCAGGATATAATTTACAAGGTTAACGATTTTATTATGATTTTCACAAGACGAGGTTGAAAGATGTCTTGACCATAGTCCGCTTCTGGTGCTGGTCCTTGGAATGGCTGATCTTCTCTGTGGTAGCGACGATGTTCCTTTGGGTCCATACACGGTATTGAATTATGGCATCGGTTTCCTATGTTTGGCAGTGGCGAATGTTTATCTGCGTTAGGCAGGGCACTCTGTCGGCGGCGGCGGATTTCGTAGCAAATGTCTGCGTCGGGTGATAGGCAGAACAATTTATCGGCGGTGGCGGACTGCGTGGGAAGTGCCTGCGTTGTCTAGCACGGCAGAGCAATTTATCGGCGTTGGCGGACTTCGTAGGAAGTGTATGCGTCTACTTAGAGGCAAAACACTCTGTCGGCGGCAGCGGACTTCGTAGCAAAGGTCAGCGGTCGTGTTACGGGTTTTGTTCGGCAACAATGTAGCTGCCCTGGAAATCTTGGTCAATCTAAACGCTCTGCAAACAAACCGAAACGAATAGATCTGCAGGTAAGGAAAACGTACACGCCCGGCAAACAAACCGATCCAATGTAGTTACCTTGAAAATCTAAATGACTCTAAACGCGTCCGGCAAACAAACCGTAACGAATAGATCCGCAGGTAAGGAAAACGTACACACCCGGCAAACAAACCTATCCAATGTAGGTACCTTGAAAACCTAAATGACTCTAAACGCGTACGGCAAACAAAAGGTAAGGAAAACGTACACACCCGGCAAACAAACCGATCCAATGTAGTTACCTTGAAAATCTAAATGACTCTAAACGCGTCCGGCAAACAAACCGTAACGAATAGATCCGCAGGTAAGGAAAACGTACACTACCGGCAAACAAACCGATCCAATGTAGTTTCCTTGAAAAGACTATATAAGTCGAAGTAGAGTAAGAATATCTTTCGTGTGGACGAGAAAAAGTGATATTACGTTGGAGGCATAAAAGCCCGTAAATCTTTTCCCGAATTATAGTGATTAATTCACCTCTATTCATAGCCTTTTCTACCACAACTAACTGTGAGTTGTAAGGCAGTGACAATATTACATACAAAAAATCGGATGGGGATTACCAATGTATTTCCCCATAAGGAAATGCACACCAAGTGATAGGCATGAAGAAGTAAACAGTATTTGGCCTTGGAATGAAATTTCATTGTGCAATTTGATGGCAAGTGGGTATATGTAAAAAAGGGAAACACGTACAGTGTTTTTGGATGCGGTGGTTGGGAAGTGGGGTAGTAAATTAAATTGTGACGCTTCGTCACAGTATCTATTTAACTGCCCGATGTTTTGGAGTAGGTTAGGTTAGGTTGAAATGGCTGTCAGGAAAACCAACTGACACACTTAGACCAGTATTTGATCCGTTGTGATACCATAAGATTTAAGTGAGGAAGAACCCCACTTAACAAAACCATTTGGAGCTTTTTATGAAGCGAAAGAGATGAAGGATATCTGTGTTCGCCAGATCGTTTAGATCATCGAGGAAATATTTTCCAAGATGCCGTTTTCTTTTAATGGAGAGTGCAGGACATGAGCAGAGGAGGTGTGGAATAGTTTCTTCCTCCTCCTCATCTAAGCAACTTCTACAGAAGTCATTTGAGGGAACACCAAGTCTTATGGCGTGTCTGCCTATCAGACAATGTCCTGTAATGACATTGATTACGGAGCTAAAGTGCAATCTGGTTATGGATAGCAAATGCCTTGTGCGTTTTGGATCAAGTCCTGGCCATAGCTGTTTTGTTGCCACACATGTGGTGATACTGTTCCACCAATGATTTGTTCTATCCATTGCCTCTTGCTTTAGCATAAGTTTACATGTAGCGATTGGTATACCGATATTCAACCTGCTGGTTGATATCGGTAGAACGGTTCCTTTTCTGGCGAGTTCATCGGCCTTACAGTTGCCCGCGATATCTCTGTGCCCCGGCACCCAAATAAGGTGAATATTGAACTGTTCAGCCATCTCCTTAAGAGACAGGCGACAGTTAAGGGCGGTTACTGAGTTCGTGGAAACGGCGCCGAGTGATTTGAGGGCTGCCTGACTGTCTGAGAAAATCCGGATATTCGCTGAGGATATCACGTTTTCTTTTAGCCATGATAGGACCTCTTTGATCGCCAGAATTTCCGCTTGGAACACGCTACAATGGTTTGGGAGGCGGAAAGAGAGACTTACGTTAAGTCGTTTTGAGTACACCCCGCAGCCAACCCCTTCCTCGGTTTTTGACCCATCTGTATAGAAATGAATTGAATCATCTCTCAAAAATTCTTCGTCTTCCCAGGTCGTTCTCGTTGGGATTGAGACATGGAACTTATTATCAAAAACCAATTGGGGGATGGTGTAGTCAGAGTGGCAAGGGATTGATATGAATGTATTCAGGATTGTGGCATGACCGATGTTGTTATCGGTCCATTGGGAGATAGCTCTGATACGAGTGGCCGTACTTGCGGCCATTTGTTTACTGAAGATATCTAGTGGTATGAGATTAAGGAGTATATTTAGGGCAGCTGAGGGTGTTGATCTTAGTGCTCCGCTTATACATAAACAGGCTGTTCGTTGGACTTTGCTCAGATTATCGCAGTAGGTCCTTTTATCAAGAGCGGTCCACCATACCACTACTCCGTATGTGAGTATTGGTCTGATGACCGCGGTGTAGAGCCAGTGGGTGATTTGGGGGGAGAAGCCCCATTTTGTGCCAATGGCTTTTTTGCAGGAAAACAGGGCTACGGTTGATTTCCTGATTCTTTCCTCTATATTGGCTTTCCAGTTTAGCTTTTTGTCTAGGATAATACCTAGATATCTAGCTTCGTTGGAGAGTTGAAGTGGGATTCCATTTATTGATGGAGTTGTTAGTTGAGGAATTTTGTATTTCCTGGTGAAGAGAACGAGTTCGGTTTTCTGAGGGTTGACCCCTAGATCACTTTTTCTCGCCCATTTTACTAGTTTATTTAGAGCGGTTTGCATCAGATCCATAAGGACGTGAGCATATTTGCCGGATACCGCAATGGAGACGTCATCTGCATATGCAATCACTTTGAATCCCTCAGCTTCTAGGTCAACTAGAAGTTCATTGACGACTAGATTCCATAGAAGAGGGGATAGAACTCCACCTTGCGGTGTGCCCCTGCTGACAGATCTCTTTGCAGAGAAATCTCCCAGTGTTGAGTTGATTCTTCTGCTTTTTAGCATAAGATTTATCAATTCCACTAAGGATTTGTCTACTTTGAGCTTCGTCAGTGCCTTTGTAATTGCAGAGTTGCTGACGTTGTTGAAGGCACCCTCTATGTCTAGGAATGCGGCCAGAGTGTATTCTTTGTGATGGAGGGAATATTCTATAGTACGAACCAGGGTGTGAAGGGCCGTTTCTACAGATTTTCCCTTACAGTAAGCGTGTTGCGCTTTAGATAACAGTTTAGGATCTATAGCTTTACGCAGGTGGATATCAATCAGTCGTTCTAAGGTTTTGAGAAGGAAAGATGATAGACTTATTGGTCGGAGATCTTTTGGATTTACATGGGATGATTTCCCAGCCTTAGGTATAAACACCACCTTGACTTCTCTCCACTGAGTGGGGATATAGTTTAGGGTGGTGCAGCCAATAAAAATCACTTCAAGGACAGGGATTATGATATCCGCAGCCTTTTGGAGTTCGGCTGGAATTATACCGTCTGGTCCAGGGGATTTATATGGGTCAAAGCTGTTAATGGCCCAAGTTAGTTTTTCCCTTGTAATCAGATCGGGGGTGTTAGTTATTATGCTACCTGATTCTGTGAAATCATAGTTACATAAGTTCTTGGAGCTACCTGGAAAGTGAGTGTCCAGAAGCAGATTGAGCGTTTCTTCGCAGGATTCTGTCCAGCCGTCAGCTGTTTTCAGACTGCTAGGCATGGTCGGACTTTTTGAGAGGATTTTTCTTAATCTAGAAGCTTCTGAAGTATCTTTTATTTTTCCACAGAAGTTTCTCCAGGAAGTTCTTTTATTTTTCCTCAGTTGATATTTATAAGTTTTGAGGGATTCCTTGTAGGAGTCCCAGTCTTTTACACTTTTAGATTGTTTAGCTCGGTTGAAGAATTTTCTACATTCTTTCCTGAGCGGTTCTAGCCCCGAGCTCCACCACAGTGGTTTCTGTTTTCCCCTTATTTTTATAAGAGGACAGGATTTCTGCAGTGAATAGTTAAGGGCAGTGGTAAGATCATTGACTTTTTGTCTAGATCATGTTTGTTCGTAGGGTTTTGTAAAAGTTCAGGTTTAATAAACTTTTTCAAAGTTACCCGATATTTTTCCCAATCAGTTTTCCGGTAATTTCGGAACATTGGTTGCTTAGGAGGCTCCTCATTAAGATCAAATTGAATGTATCTATGATCCGAAAAGGAGTGTTCAGTCGATACTTTCCAATTAGTGATCCTATGATGAACCGAGTCGGAGACAAGAGTTATATCTAGAACTTCTTGTCTATTTCTGGTAATGAATGCTGGTTCATTGCCAGTGTTGCTAACTATAAGGTTAGTACTTAAAATAAAATCAAAAAGTTACTCACCCCTTTCATTTATGTCAGTACTCCCCCATACTGTGTGATGCGCGTTTGCATCGCATCCGATGATGAGGCAGATCTTCTGCCGTTCTGCTGCAGCGACAATCTTTTTCAACAGGTCGCCTGGAGGAGGGCCAGGATGGTCGTGGCCGAGATAAGCCGATACCAGCCAGTAGGTGTTGTTACTGGTTTGGTAACTAGCAGTAGTTACATCACAATTGCTGTAATCAGGGAGTAAAAATACATTAGTGCTACTTCTTACCAATATGCAGGATCTGGGTTCACCTTTGTCCTTTACATATAGCTGAGTATATCCAGGAGTCCTTAATCCATGAATGCAGGATTTGTTGATCCATGGTTCTTGGATAAGGACCACATCTTCCCCTCTTTTGTTCAGGCGGAGAAGAAGGGAGGCCGAGGCCTGTTTGGAGTGTTGGAGATTAATCTGCGTTAACTTCACCATCTTGGTTGCAGCTAAGCTGTTTTGGAGTAAGTGTTAAAAGGAATAAAACATAGAACATTTAAAACACTTTACTCTTATCAGTAAAATAGGAATTTTGTATATTGCTATCAAGCAAATCAATTTTATTATTTTTATAACAAACTAAATATTCTTAGCAAGAGATAAATATTCTTTTATAAATAAAACTTTGTTGCTTTTGCTTATAGAGCCTATTTAACACTGTCAATACTGATGATAGAGATCTGCTCTTAAACTTAAATTTTTGTAGAAAAAATAGTTCTTAAAACTGTATTTAAGTTGAGCTCCTATAGGCTTAGAGTTGCCAGATTTTTACTTTTAAGCGGTGTTAAAATTTTCTTCTCGAAACAAAGTTTTGACTTTGAGGTTATTTTTTTGCAGAAAATGCCTGGTAAACAAAGAGTTTCTTTATTTTTTACAGATGAACAAAACAATAATGGAAAAAATTAAGGATGAATGCACTCAAAAACCCATACATTTTATGATACTTGAAAAAATACAAAAAGTGTAAAACTAAAAAAAGAAATTTTAAAAAAATTTTAGCTTTGAGTTTTGTTTGAATAAAACAATAATATGGGCACTTTTAGTAGTTTTTTTTAATGTATTTTATACCAATACAATTATAACAAGTGCTCAAAGTGCCTGCTTCGATTTGAATACATGCCAGAGCTCATTTCTGAATTTCATTGAGGGTGTTTGCTTTAAGTTTGGGGTATGAATGTTCAATAGGTAAATAAGTCGTATAAAAGAATAAGAAAACAAATTTGTTCATCAGTTTATCAAAATAAGTCACGACTACAGTTTTATCAGAGAGCTTTTTGAAATGCCTTCATTTACGAAAGAAGAATAAGCAGACATTTTTTCTTATATGAGTTTTGCAATGGAAATTCTAGAAGAGCACAAGGAAGATACCAGGAACTTTATCCTTACTGAAATCTGGTAACCTTTAGCCTATAGGAGTCCAATTTAAATACATTTTCAAAGATTACAATACAAGTAAGACAAAAGTTATCGACAGCAAAACACCCAAAAACGGGCTCTGGCATGCATTCAAAACGAAGGAGGGCACTTTGAGTACTTGTTATAATTGTATTTGTATAAAATACGTAAAAAAATCTACTAAAAGTGCCCATATTATTGTTCTATTCAAACAAACCTCAAAGGTAAAATTTCTTTTAATTTTTTTTATAATTTTACCCGTTTTGTATTTTTTCAAGTATCATAAAATGTATGGGTTTTTGAGTGCACATATGAGTGAATTTCTTTTCCATTATTGTGTTGTGTATCTGTAAAAAAATAAAGAAACTCTTTGTTTACCAGGCATTCTCTGCAAATAAAGTCCTCAAAGTCAAAACTTTGTTCGCGAAGAAAATTTGAACACCACTTAAAATCTGGTAACCCAAACACTATAGAAGCTCAACTCAAATACAATCTTAAAGGTTATTATTTTATCAAAAGTAATAGTCTAAGGTTAGGTCTCTATCACCAGTATTGACAGAGATTTTGAATTTAACACAGGTCAGGGTACACTAAAGTTAGCCTTTTCTTAAATGGTGAAAAAATGTTGTCGAATTTGAGAAACGAGCCTTACTGTAAAACAATTTTTTTATTAGAATATGACCAAGAATCACACCCTAAAAGATAATACACGAATTACGGAACACCCTGTATATGTATTATTTGTGCAAAAACATTCATGATTTTTTTTTGTTTACATAATTTCATATCGTATTAATTAATAATGATTTATTGTCAATAATGGTATTGTTCGAAGCAGCAGGAGTAGCATTTGAAATATTCACCACTATGCGAAAATGAAGTCTCACAACACTTAAAATGAATTCATCGCATATATTAACTGTGAAACTTTACCTATGTACATACTTTCCTTATATACCTACTTGAATTATATTCTTAAACCAAGCTTTCATTATTAAGAAAAGTCTTTTGTGAATTCTCTTACAATTTTGAACGTCATACTAACAAGTTCTAATTTTCTTTACAATCTTGAAATAAATCTTTATACATATTAAAAGCCGATCAAAATTACTTTTCGAGTTTTTATTTTCGTAGCGCGATTCAAATTTAATTGCGAAATATATCTAGCATAAAATAATGCTAGATCGTTCAGGTATAATGCCATTATATTATATTTTCCTAATTGCTTAGCTTAAAAACTGGTACTTGTCATTAAATTATTTACACCACAGAGAAGATACAACAAGAGGCCAAAGTGTTTCTTAAACATCGATAGGCTATCGATACTATCGATAGTAAGAAACTATCGAATGATTTGATAGTTTAAGAAAAACTATCGATAGCTATTTGTACTATCGTCTTTTTATGTACTTGGTTAAAAAATTCACCAAATTCATTCACCACAAGCTTTAATACCTAATAGCAACTGGTTTTGAACACACAAACTGACAGGAAAATCACTGGAGACTGGATGGTTGTTGCTGTTGTCATTGTATATGAAATCTAAAGAATTATCGATTAACAATAAGCCAGAAAGCCATAGATGGCTACAAATCCGCCACCGCGCTAGAAACTACGGGTAAATGTTTGTACGCTGGTTTATATAAAGATGGTTTTCTGGCACCGTTTAATAATGTTATGCTTAAATATTTGATTCACTTGGTTCTTGTTCTCGGTTCGACCTGTTGGTGTTTGAACCAATCACAAATCACAATTGATCTTGAGTTTTCTTGTGTTTCATTTGAAGGTAAAGTTAGCGTAAGTTCTTATTTTGGATTCCGTTATTTTATTCCTTAACTTTTTGTTGCTGATTTTAAATATAAAAGTTGCTAATATTAAGAACATATTTGTTTCTATTTTTTTCTTTTCTTAAAAAGTGGTGAGTATATTAACTGCATAAGACATCCTGCCATGCATAAGGGCTTATTGTAAAGCTTTGTAGATACTTCGAGTCTAATTTTTTGGTTAATATGATTGCTTTATTTCAAGTAAAAACCATCGATACTATCAAAACCGCCGACTGTCGATGTTTAAGGAACACTGGGCCAAGCCACACACACACTAAGGAATCTGTCTTTATACTGACTTTAAAAACACCACTTTATTTTCATATTTCAAATCCAGTTTGAAATCCGAAAATAAAATGGTATTAGTAATTTTACTGACACAACTTTATTTTCTATTTCTATTTATATTATATTCATCATTCCATTCCACATAAGTCCGACAAAAAAAAAAACAATACGTCGTCATACACATGAACTGTTGAGACAACAAAAGCGATAACAAGAGCGTTTCTACAGGCTGCAACCGCTAAAACGCTTTGGCTTGAAGAACTTTAATATTTTGGGCAGCAAACTTAAAACACATATAACTATCTTTGATTTCCCAGTATTCAAGATAGGTCATTCTACAGACTCCTGAACGCGCCCACTTACCAGCTCGGTTGTGTTTTGCAGTTTCTGTATAGATATGTACTTTTTTCTCTTTATCTGAGAAAAATTGTCCATTTTGTCTATTGTTCTTGCTTTGTATCTACGAATTCAGAAAAAAAAACGAATTCAACATGTTGATTTAATCAATTCGAACCAGGTCTTTTATCCTATCCTAAGAAATTTGTCATCAAAAATTATCAATCAATGATTTCTCATAATAAAACGGGAGAAACAAATTTAAAACTTTTACTTATAATCGAATAGAAAATAATTAAGAAAATTTTTCTCTAATCCGTTAAAAAATATTTGTTTCATTTTTCCTAGAACAATTAAATAACAAAAAAAGAACATGTTACAAAAATTTTTGCAAAAAAAAAAAACACTTTTATTTTTCCAAGAGCAAAAAATCTTTGTGAAAACACTCCATCTCTAAACCTTTCCTGAGAAAACTGCCGCGCCAGTTTGACGTCAAGCTGGAAATGTGAATTTTTGTAACTAAACGGGAAGAGCAAAAATTGAAATTTTCGTTTTTACGAGGAGCAAATAATTAGTAGATGAAAATTAAGAAAAAAAAACAATTTTTCAAAAATAAAAAAATTAAGAAATTTTTTTTTAATAAGCAAAAAAATATTGTTTTTTGTTTTTCTTAGAGCAAAAAATTAGAGAAAAAATATGGTGAAAACACCCGTTCTCTAAACCTTTTCTGAAAAATTGCTTCGCTTGACGTCAAGCAGGAAATGTGAATTTTTATAGTAAAACGGAAAGAGCAAGAGAAAAAAGTCACTTCACCAGCTTGACAGAGGTCGCTGCTGAACTTGTTTTAATAATATAAGGAGAATTCTATTTATATAATTACAGTAAGTTTAATATGGAAAAAGCTACTTACCTGCTTTCATAAAAGAAGACTGCTTCCAATTGCTGCTCCTTGTTTTTTTTTTAAATATTCAGTCTCCTAACTTTTCATCAACAGTGTCAAGAACCACAAAGAAGCAGGCACAGCCTGAATATTGCCGCTGAATATTGGGCAAGGAATTCACTGGAATCAGCACACCATCTCGATCATCAATTCTAAGTTTTTCTAAGACTAAAACAAAAACAAATTTTAAATTAGCACGGTTTGCACTCAGCAGGAAATAAATATACATATATTACACTTCAACTTGCTGTTTATTACTTACTTGTTATTTTTTATGTCAAGAGTGTTGGCCGCATGGCCTTCAATCTCTGGAACCCGAGTGGGCTCGTCAACAAGTTGATTTAATTCGTCTAACTCAGTAAAGATCTCAACATACATTTATTTTCCTTCGGGTGTTGCCTGGCCAGAACGTCGAAGCCAACCAGAATTGTGTACATTGAAATCGCCCGCAATTGCGACTTCAGTGTGAGAATGAAGGGAGACAATTCTTATTATTTATTTATTTATTTATTTATTTATTTCGTCAATCAGAGAACATATTCACTTAAAGACTACTTAAGAATTAGACTAACAATGGTATTGATAAGATAGGAACTTGAATTTTAATTGAAATATAAACTAATTAAATGGTGGCATGTTTAATACATTAAAAACATACTGTTTAAAAGAATCTCTACTGCAGTTGTCGAAGAAATCTAATCTACTGCAAACTGAGTTGGCTACTGTGATGCAACGAGTAATGGTTTCATTGCGGGCATAATTCAAGCGATGTATTTGCTCATGAAACACACAGTTATTACGAGAAATTCTACTCGGAACGCGTAAGTTAATTAATAAAAGTAAGGGAGAGCATTTTATGTGGTTTGCTAGTAAATCTCTGACAAGAATTATCCCAAAGTATGTACGTCGATTTTCAGACTTTGCATGCCAAATAACAAAAACCTGGTTTTGTATGAAGAAGTATCGATAGAAGGTATACCTAGTAAATTTTCTTTGCATTTTTTCGATTCTCACACTGGAGTATTTATAGCAAGGGTTCCAAACCGTACAGCAATACTCCAGTCCAGATCGAACCAAAGTGTTAAAGAGAGATTTGAGTGTGTATGAATCGGTGAATTCCTTAGTATTTCTAATAATAAAACCTAGCATTTGGTTGGATTTGCTTATTATATAATTAATATGAGGTAAAAATGAAAGCTTAGGATCTAAAGATTACCCCAAATCTTTTTTTTGAGTAACACATTCCAGATCAGAATTATTAATTTGGTATTTAAACTGAACAGGTAGAGTTTTACGAAAACAGGACATAGCTTGGCATTATGAAACATTCAAATGGAGGTCATTTTTACAGCACCAATCAGCCAGTTTTCCTAAGTCATCGAAGCAAAACACAATCTTCAACACTCCTAATAGTGCGGTACAGCTTAAGGTCGTCAGCAAAAAGGAGACAAAGTGAATTGCTGAATATTTTGGGGATATCATTAATGAAAATTAAAAAAAGTAATGGACCCAGGTGGCTTCCTTGAGGGACACCGGAGTGAACTAGAACTTGGTGAAACCCAAATTGCTTCAGTTTATTAACTAGAACCTAATGATTAACACGGTCAAAGGCTTTGGCAAAATCCGTAAATATTATGTCAGTCTGGGAATTATTTTCAAAATTTTTTACTATGTTATTAGTCATCAAGGAGAGATTGGTCGTAGTAGATCTACCAGACATAAAACCATGTTGATGTTCTGAAATCTCCTCCTTTAACGTAAAGGGTAGTTTATCACACACAATTTTTTCGAGCAGCTTAGGAACGCGGAGATTTTACGGTACAGCTTAAGGTCGTCAGCAAAAAGGAGACAAAGTGAATTGCTGAATATTTTGGGAATATCATTAATGAAAATTAAAAAAAGTAATGGACCCAGGCTTCCTTGAAAGACACCGGAGTGAACTAGGACTTGGTGTGAGAAATGGTTATTGATTTTAACTCTCTGAACTCTGGAGCTTAAATAGGATTGCAGCCAATCAAGAAATCTTGAATGAAACCCAAATTGCTTCAGTTTATTAACTAGAACCTGATGATTAACACGGTCAAAGGCTTTAGCAAAATCCGTTTATATTATGTCAGTCTGGGAATTATTTTCAAAATTTTTTACTATGTAATTAGTCATCAAGGAGAGATTGGTCGTAGTAGATCTACCAGACATAAAACCATGTTGATGTTCTGAAATCTCCTCCTTTAATGTAAAGGATAGTTTATCACACACCATTTTTTCGAACAGCTTAGGTAACGCGGAGATTCTACAAATAGGTCTATAGTTAGTAACTTCTTATTTTGAACCAGATTTATGCACGGGAATTATAAAAGACAGTTTCCAAGAATCCAGGAAGACACCACTGGATTAAGACAAGTTAAAAAGATCAGTCAAAGGCTTAGCTAAGGAATCAGCACATTTAGAAAGCAAAATTGGTGGAATGCCATCAGGCCCCTCTTTTTTGGTTGGGTCCAAGCCAAGCAAAGGCAGTTTTGATTTCAAATATCTGAAGCTTCATGGATCCAACGCTAGTTGACACTGAAATATAAGGTGGTTCTAGGTTAGTACAAGAGTTAGTAGAATAGACGGATTGAAAAAAATTTGCGAAAAGATTACAGATCTCTTCAACATCATTAGTAACCGTACTTAAGTATTTCATACAACTAGGATAGCCATTAGATTTACGTTTGGAGTTGATAAAGCTCCAAAAACATTTACTATTACTCTTAATATTATGCTGTAAGGGGAACATATAAGATTTGTACAAAAACTTGTTGAGACTGTCAAGTTTTAAGTAATTTAAACGAAGTTGAAAATTCTCAATATTTTTTTTGTATAATTTAAATGACTTGTTTTTTTGTTTTTTTAAGTTTGATAGTCTCTTATTAAACCATGCTGGCTTGGAATTTGATGAAGACTTTTTATGAGGAACAAATCAACGTAAAGCTTCATTGACAATAGCCATAAAAGATTCACTAGCCTAACACAAACTGACTTTACTAATAAGTGTTTCCCACGGAAAAGACAAAAAATATTCATTCATTGCATCAAAGTTAGTATTATTGTAGTTTGGTATTAGAGTATTATCACAATTCTCGATCTTTGAATAGCTATAAAAACTAATGAGCCCTTCAAGTGCAATGTGATGTAGTTTATTATCGACAAAAGGGATATCAGACTTTTCAACATAAACATTGAAATCCTTGTCAACAAATACAAGATCAAGAATTTGGTTAAGACCATTGGGAATGGAATTTAATTGAATTAAGTCAAATTGACTAAAAAAGTCAACCAAGTTTTCTTCAATTTCTGAGGTAACATTGTAAGGAATTAAACATTTATAGTCTGGATCCAATATCCATTAATTATATCACCCTGATTAAAGTCCCCAATACAAATAACATGTTGAGAACTGCTTACATTTTCGAAAACGTTTTTACAATTTTCGAAATAAATGTTTTAATAATCAAGAGAGCTTCACACTCACTATTTAAAGATATACAAACAATCAATTGATCAATATCGCTTAAAGAGGAAGAAATTTCAGTATTAGATTTCAACTCAATCTCCCTACAATTTAAAGACGATCGAATAGCAATTAGAATGCCTCCTCCTCTATCTTTACCTGTCAAAAGCTTAGATCTATCCTTCCTAAAAACAGTATAATTAGAAATAAAAATATCTAATGTTAGATGGCTTTCAGTCAACCATGTTTCAATCAGTAAAATTATATCAAATAAACAAGATGAAAATGATAGATATAAAGTGTCTACTTTAGTTCTCATGCCACCTATATTCTGATAATAATAAGATAAATTAACTGAAGGAGCAGGAGTCAAGTTTGAAAGAAATGCTCCAATTGTCGCTGGGGATATTAGTGAGCCTACATTACAAGACGTAGTCCCTTCTTTTCTTTCCTCGAAAAAATTCATGGACAACAGTGTGCAACGGCCAAAGTGTTGTGTTGCATATTAAAGAAAAAAGTTAAATGTCCCTCCCAACTTTAATTTCAAAAGAGGAATATTCCTTTTCTGGAGATACATTGAATTTTCTTACCATAAGTTTCGATCCATCGACTGAGGGCAGTTTTTTTCATAAAATAATTACGAACCGAATCTTCAGATGTTGACGGAGAAAGACGTGAAACAAATATACTTTTGATTGGTGGTAAAGCTATAAGTTCATCAGTGTTGGATGGATTAAGCATTGAATAATTTCCAGCAGATGAGACAGCTATTGGGTTAGAGCTGTTGAGGTTAATGACATGTTTATGAGATGTTGAGGTTTGCAGTGTCTTACAAGCGATAATTCCACTCGATAAGCGTGATGGAGAAGAACTACTACTAGTTTAAGTTGAAGTCTCCGAGCTACTACTAGTTTAAGTTGAAGTCTCCGAGCTCGAAGTCGCTCCAGAACGTAGTACCCTAGTTACAGGCAATGTAAATAGTATGTTGATGTTTAGGCTGGCGTTGCTGCTTTTTAGAATGTATTAGTTGCAGCTGTTGATGTTGATTGTCCTGATCGTGATGAAGTTGCTCTTGAAGATGTTGATGTTGTAATTGTTGTTGCTGCGAATGACCATGCTGCTGTTGATGTTGGTGTAGTTGTTGTTGTTGTTCTTGTTGTTGTTGTTGCTGATGTTGCTGCGAATGATCCTGCTGTTGTTGTTGTTGTTGTTGTTGTTGTTGTTGTTGTTGTTGTTGTTGTTGTTGTTGTTGTTGTTGTTGTTGTTGTTGTTGTTGTTGTTGTTGTTGTTGTTGTTGTTGTTGTTGTTGTTGTTGTTGTTGTTGTTGTTGTTGTTGTTGTTGTTGTTGTTGTTGTTGTTGTTGTTGTTGTTGTTGTTGTTGTTGTTGTTGTTGTTGTTGTTGTTGTTGTTGTTGTTGTTGTTGTTGTTGTTGTTGTTGTTGTTGTTGTTGTTGTTGTTGTTGTTGTTGTTGTTGTTGTTGTTGTTGTTGTTGTTGTTGTTGTTGTTGTTGTTGTTGTTGTTGTTGTTGTTGT